>JAWWEV010000011.1:25097785-25115167 GCA_035583235.1 Hafferia zeledoni
GTCACCTGACAATTTTCAGGCCTAGTCCAAACTTTAAAACCCAAATTTAGGTCCCACCTGGCTGAAACCATGACACACTGTTAGAGCAAATAGTAATAGAAATAGTTTTTCCTACTGCTTAACATACCAAAAAAGTCAGTAAAAGTAAGAATTTATAAGCACTGTATAATTTCATAGATTTAAGGTTATACAAGTCTTATGAACCTGGCATTGTATTGCTAAGTTTTAAAAACCTCATTTGTTGACAACTGCATGGAAATCAAGGATGTTATACTACTCAGAGGAACTGAATTATCACTACAAATAAAAGCTGTAAAAAATATCCTGTCTGAATTAAATAATTTTAAAGCAGTATTTGAGGGCTGCTGAGTGCACACCTAGCAACGTTGCTCTGAATTCTGTTTTCACTGTTATGAAAGGTTCAAAGAGTCGTATTTAAATTACAGAGATTTGAGGAGATCTGCAAAGTACTGAGGAGAATGGCAAGAACTACAAACAGCCACAAAGCTATTTGTGTTGTTCTTCAAACAAAAGAACAAGGACGATGTGTTTGTATTGAAATAGAATGGCTATACAGAGAAAGAATAATAAAATGGGTTTATAGTCCCAGTTTGCTTATTTAAAACTGTTTTAAAAGACCCTAAAAAATTGTTACTGTGTACTTAGCTTTGTATAGACAAACCCATGGTGTGACCGTGTGAGTGCTCCCGAGGCTGACACAGGTTGGGCATTTCCACTAAAATCGGAAAGCCAGTGTCACATGTTATGCTTTCTTAGATGTTTTTTTATGTATTTCTCCTGAACATAAGAGGAACACCTACATGGAGCTTATTTTACTGCCGCTTTTAGATACAGATTTCATGGTGCTAATCCTACTAAAAGTTTGGGAAGAATTTGAACTCATAAGGAAGAAGCCCCTTTGAAGCCAGTCTGTTCTGAAGCTGCTATACAGGGCATAAAATTAAAATCTGCAGGGTGAATGTATCTAAAGGGTGTCTGTTGTCTGCAGCACTAAGAGGGAGAGTCAAATGGCTTCTCCCAGCTGAGTGGGCTGGATGCTCCTTCAGGGAGTCCCTGCAGGGGCTCTAGGGATCACTCTGGGCTGTGGTGGGGGCTGCTGCTCTGGTGTGGGGCCTTCCTGGGCTGCACTGCCCCTCACCCCTTATTTTCTCATTGCACATTAAAATGCTGCTGTGGGAGGTGTGTATTTAGAAGTTTAACAACAGTGGGGCATGTGGGGCAAACAAAGAGGTGAGAAGGAAGGGGCTGGTTCTTTATGTTTGTTTTGTAAGTGGAAATTCCCAAGTCACTTTTCAGCCAAAATATTTGGATCATGCTGCTTAAATATAATGCATCAATTTTTTGTGGGCTATGGAATTTGGAGGTGTGTTGTTAAGGGCTTTGACAACACCTGTAAATGATTAAGTATCTTTAAAACCAGAAGCAGACCAAAGGCAGGCAGGTGGGTGCTTGTGTGGGTTGTGATGCCCACCTGGGGCTGCCCTCAGCTCAGGGCCCTGAGGGAGGCACCTCAGCTCTGCTTTCCTTGCAGATTTTGTTTTCTTGTCCAGATTTTCCCTGTTTGAAAACACAGAAGTAGCTGAAGTCTGAGGCCATGTTAAGAGTTGTTTTCCTGTTTCAGGATCACGGTTAGGCTGCCAAATTGTATTCTGTGGTCAAATCCCCACATGATGTAGAGGCATTTTGTTGCAGCCGGCTTAGAAGGAGACGCTAACACCGATACGGTGTACCAGGCAAACTCAACTTTATTCAAATTATAACAACATATATAATCTCAGGTAACCCCGCCTCGGGGGGCTACTCTCTGACCCCATTGGCTCAGGCTGCTTTTTGTACAAATAAGGTAAAAGTCCGAAGCCCCTTACAGGGGGTGGTACTGGTGTGTGGTTGTTTTGCAGGTAAAATCCAGAAACTTCCAGGCCCATCCAGGGACTGGGCCCCAACACATTTGGTCTGCTCAGTTGTGTGCTTGTTTCTGCTGAGTTCAGAGCACATCACCTTGTTCTGCACATTTGGAGTCCATACTAGTGCTGTCAGAACTGGCTCTGGGAAAGTTGGGATGTGCTTCAGAGCCTTGTCTTTCCCTTGTGGTTGCTGCTTCCCTGCTGGGGCAAAAGTGATCCCATAACTACTTGGGATTTCATAGAGCTTTGGCTTTGCACTGGAATGGGTTTGGAGTGGTTATAGCTCGAGTGATTTCTTTAAAAGCTGGAGAATTTTATATTGTGCTTTTAGGATTGCAATATACTTTTAATTATCATAATTTGAAAGCATATTCATTCATAAAATCAAGGTAATTTCTTTCATGTCAGCATTGTCGCGAGGCTTAGAGTGCTAGATCTCCACTGCAAGTTTCATGCAATACAATTATGGTTATATACTTGTGGTCTGAGAAATGTCCAGAAGGAAATTGTGAGGGAAAGACCTTGAAAAAGGTCTGTTCTGTCTGCATCTTTCAGATGAAGATTGATAAAAGACATTTTAAAAGCTTCGAAATGGGCTTTTAACTATTGCCCATCCTTTTTCAAGGTAGCCCGGAATATTCTTCAGCTTGATCCCTCTAAACATGCACCATACCTTAGGAGGGAGAAATTTGTATTGGTATATTGTGGCCATTACATAAAATAATACCAAAATTGGTATAAAACCCCTAAATAACTGAAAATATTGATGTAAGCGAAAAAAGAGAAAAAAGGTAAATATACTGTGATCAGTATCAGAAAGAGATGAGAATAAACCAATACAAACACTGACAGAGGTACAGAAATAAGGTTCAGTGTCTTTGCCACCAAGAAGTTAAACTCAACACAAAAAATACTCAAGCAAGAAAAGAAAAAGGGAAAAAAAAAAAAGAGCCCTGAATTTTAGTAGATTTGTAACTTGCTGTGGAAGTGCTGTGTATCAACACTGATGAGTAGCAAAGCTGGTTGTGGCTCTGCAGCACACGATCAGTCCTGTGGGGCTCATTGTGGTGATAATATTTTTCTGTGTCCTGGTCTCTCTGCTGGCAAAGTGTTCTGCCATGAGTGACATTGTGAATCCTTTCGATGTTCTTTGGAGCTGAACAGTCTCTCAACCATGTCCCATCAGTCACAATCTCTTGTATAAAAAGGACTTCTGTGTTAACCTTGTTTGGTTCAGAAAAAAAAAGAAAAACCAACAAGACAACCCAGTTACTCATTTTGGTTAGTGCTGATGCTTAGGCTGTCCCAAGGAAATGCTTCAAGCCACTGCATTTGAAACTGGTGATTGGAACTTTTATTTTTCATAATGACCTTTCTTTTGCAAACAGGGCTAGATGAGCATAGGATAAAACCAGAAGTAGTGTCAGAAGCTGCAAGAACACACAGTGAAAAATTAATTTATACATGGTCTTTGGGTCTTACTGGGATTAATTCACCAAAGAGTCTTCAATCCTTTTTTCTAGCTGTGTGACAACATGACCAGGGCAGGTATATTGGCTAAAACTGGAATAATCTCATTGAAGTGTGATACTGTTTCAGATTGCTCTGCTATAGTTGAGATGTGCCCTTTTGTGACACTGTTTTGTGATGCTTCTGTTGGACAGAAACTTTCTGAATCTGCAGAATTCTCCAGATATTTATGAAATCCTCCAAATGAAATCAGCGCTCTAAGAGACATCATTGCAAGGGGAGAGTGTGGGAGGACTTCCCTTTCCTGTGCTTTGCTTTGGTTCTCTTGTTGAGGGGATGGTGCTGCTATGAGGTAACAGTTATAGACTCTCAGTAGCACTGACTTACATTAAGTTCAAGTGTCCATCAGATTACAACTTGCACAGGTTTAGTCTTCCTGCTTGTGGTAAAAAAGCTTTAGTAACAAACTGGCAATAGAATTTCTGTATAGAATGTAACTGTTTAAAAAAAATTGCGAACAACTGCCATGAGTAATTTTTATAGACAAATATTTTCCCCTCTTGTTAAAACCAATGGTTATAATTGATTTGATGTGACATTTCTTTCTTTAAACTCATTTTTTTGACAATCTCCTTTAAAGACTAGAAGCTACTAGTGCAGAGAAGATGTCCTGCCTTTTCCCTCAGTCCTTTGCTCTCAGATTTTGCAGGTAACTGGCTGATCTCTCCACCAAAAAGGCAGTACCTTTGCACTGTGCCACCTGCACTATATATACACATCATCATTTTACAAAAGAAGATAACTTCCCTCTGGCAGTGCTTTCCCTGAAAGTGTATCAGGCATGACTGAAAGACTGGAGACTGCTCAGAGCGCTTCTCCTTGTGAACTGCTCTGTTAAGCTACTGAACAGGCTCTGCTCTTGAGAAAAATGCTTAACAAACCATCAAACAAAACCAACCACAACAGCTTTGTTCCATGGAGGAGGGGGGAAAATCTCAACCACCTCCTTCATCCTAGTCTAAAACTGCAAAATCTTGGTGGACTTCAGTAGTGATGAAGGACAGGAATGTGGAAAGCAGCTGAGATGCTTCTTTTTAGGGAGGTCTTGTTTGACTTGATGCATTGAGCTGAAAGTCTGAAGTAGCTCAGGAACTGCTGATGCACAGTCGGACATCAAGTTCCAGCCCTGGGGTAGCAGAGTTCTCTGTCAGAAACATGAGGCAAAAGACAGAGCATGAGGGCTCTTGGCCACACAGTTCTAATCTGGCACAGCCAGCATGGCAAAGCTATGGCTTGTAGTGCCTATAGATTTGGTGTCATCTGTAAATCAGTTGCTTCAACTCTTGGGATTTGACTTATTGTTACACCAGTGAGAATGTGATCTGCACAATTATCTTAACATTTTCTTTTTTTATTCAGTTTTAATTTTAGCAAAAAGGAGTGAAAGGAAGAGTTATTGCCAGTGTGAGGTGAGAGAAAGCAGATAAATTATTTTGTTCACAGGGCTCTTAGTTGTGGTAATGCTTAACTAACAAGGGCCACACTTAGCAAATTCATTGTTTTTCCTGTGTTCCTCCTCACAACCATATAAGCACAAAGCCTGTGTGTTTCTATCACTTTGTTATGCAGATATGCAGTGTAGTATCAATGGTAAGACTGATGAAAATATGTGCAGCATTTGTTAGGGCAGCTTGCATGTCATGATTTCCCTCTATCATCTGCATCTTGTTAAAATGCATGACCACATTAAATACATTGTCTGCTGTGTCTGTGAGAGGCAGTGGCTCCCAAAACCTTGCTGCTGTAAGATCTCCCACCTGTGGGCCCTGCTGTTTGCCCTCTGTGCTCCGGGCGTGCTGCGATCCAAGCTCGGATCAAACCCAAGAGGGGCTGAGGACCAGGGACCTGCTGCTGCTGTTGCTCCATTCACATTGGCATCCTTGATGTAAAGGCACTCAAAGTATTGCTTTGAAAAGGAAGATACTTTTGAAGGGTTGCCAAACCCTGCTCGATTACATGTCCCTTTTGACAGCAGGACTTTTTCTGCTTTGTATTTGGAGCCTACTAATATATGTGAGCAGTCAAACAGCAGTGATCCCCTTTTGCTGAACCAGAGTAGTCCTCTGACCCTTGCCAGGCAGGTGGCTTTGGTTGCCTTAAACATGAAGTGAATTGAGCTTGTAGAGATTATGTTAACATAAAATACATTTTTTTTTTTTTTTTCTAAAGGCAAGTTAGTCTGGAACTTTGGGTGGTGGGTTTTTTCCTGCTTTTTTAATCTGCTGTAACAGTAAAGGTTGATGAGCAGTGTTGAAGATGTGCTGATATAAACACAGCCAGCTGCCAAATTCCTGCGTCAGCCTTGTTAAATTTGTGTTTACATGATTATGGGGTGTCATTTCTGCGTTTATGTGGCTGCAGGCACTTTCCTGGGCTCTCAAGCATGATACAAACATTGAAGTAACTTTGCTCTTTCTTGTTATATTTTAATAGATAACAATTTTAGTGGATTTAAGTGTTACCGTCAAGTTACTGTGTGTGAATCTTGAATGAATGAAGTTTCAAAGTCATCAAAAACCTTGGAGTTGAGTGTGGGGTTTTGGTTGATTTTGGTTGCCCTTTTTAATCCATGAGACTGTCTGGGCAGTTATAAGTGTGCTTTTGGTTCAGATAAAACCTGTAAGTGTTCAGTTCAGCTGAGGACAGGACATATTCAGACCTTTCTTCCGTTACAAGGGCGTTTATATAGATGTAGGGTGAGGTCTTCAGGACTTTTATTTTTTTTTTTTTCAAAATGCGAATAAATGAAACCTGTAACTGTGATTTACTTCATTCTTTCTCTTGCCCTTTCAAGAAATGGCCTCTCCAAATCAGGTAATGAACAACCATCAGTGTCGATCCCTGAAAAATACGTATTTTGATGTCTTATTAATTATGATATGGTGTCATTTCTGCATTTAAGGAGCTGCAGGAAGTTTCTTCTGCATGCTGGCTGATTTGTTCTGTACAGTTCTTGGCTCCCATTAGGAAAACCTGAGTGATCTGGTGTGTTTGGGTTTTGCTATGGCCTGCCCATTCTGCATAAAGTGACAGGGAAGGTTCTCACAAGGCTGAGGAGTGAACAGATTGTCTTAACTCTCTCCCTCCTTTTAGTGTTCTCCAGCATATATGCTCAGTTATATATCCTCAGTCAGGTTCAGCTGTTGTTATCACAAAGCTTAATTTTATCCTCTATTGGCTTGTATTGAAGTATATTTTCTGGTTTGGCTTTTTATGTTTGCTTTGAACTGTACTTGTTTGTTCCATATATTTTCTATTTAATATGTCATATTTCTTATAATGTCTCATTTTGCAGCCAGAACCTGTTCTTGGGGATGTTAAAAGCAAGACTGGCCCAATTTTCTATTTTATACTCAAATTTTGTGAGGGCAGAGTGTCCTTTGAATATACCATTGAACATACAATCAATGGATGAAAAGATCCTGATTATCAGCAATTATTTCTGAGGAAAGGAGCCTTCAAATAAAAGTATGCAGAGAGCCCTTACTTGAAATTGGTCCATAGAAACTGTGGAGTAGTTGCTTTAGGAAGGCCAGGAAAAATGTTCTCCTTTGTTACCCACGTTTTCAAGTAATCATTGACTATCACCAGGGAGACCTTTTGAAATACCAAAAATAATGATTTCTTTGTAACATCTGAAATATTGGGAAAAATTGAAGTCCAAGTTTATTTCTTGAAAGTATGTCCTGGAGCTTTAACCTTTTCTTCAGATTTCGTAGGAATGATTTATGTAGTTGTATATTTTTATGCCCATATCTAGTTTTTCAACCAGGTTGTAAAAAAGTATCCAAAATGTGATTTTAGTCAGCTGTCCCTTTGACAGCAGCCCCTAAAGTTAATGTAACAAGATAAGCTGGCAGGGGCTCTTTGATTTGGGAGTTTGATGGTGTTTTTAATGGAAACTTGGTTGCAATCTCCTTTGAAAATTCTGTTGCTTGCTCAAATGCAGATATTCTGTGCATAATGAGGGGTAAAGCTGACGGGACGTGTCTGTCACTGAAGTAATGAATATCAAACGATCAGTTTGAAATGAATGAACTGTAAAATAGATAATTATTATTCAGTGTTCCATACCTTTCACAATAAAAAGCATGAAATGAAATTTGCAATAAAATGTGTCCCATCTGCAACGTTGTAGGGCAAGAGCTGATGTGTTGTGGGTCAAAATCATTCATATTAGCAATTCCCAGAAGTAGCTGATAATTAGGGACAAAGTGGTAAGCTGGGGAAAGTCGTATTTGGTACTGAGTTACGAGACAGAACCAATTAACTAGAGAACCCCCAAAATATGCAGAAGATGCAATTTCATTTTTCTTCCATCAGTATGTCTTTTGTTTGGCAAACAAGTTTTTCTGCACTGGCCAAAGCTCTCAAAACTCTTTTGACAGCAGGCAGCAGTAATTAAGAAATGATCTGTATAATTATCCAGGAATACTGATAAGTAATGAATAGAAGTTTAGCTGTTTGTAAGAGCAGACAGACAGAAATTAATGCTGAATGAATTTATAGAAATCAGGAGTGTATCTTATGCAAGTACTTGTGTTGAGCTCTTGTGAGCAATTAATTATTCTATCTTGGAGGAAAAAAGTATTGATTACATCCAATTAGATGTTTTCTCCAAGATTTGTATTTTTATTTCTGGAGGGAAAATGTAGCTAAGTTGTCAGCTTCTAAAGAGTGTCCAGAGGGCTCATGGTGCCTGAGGGCTGCATGTCCTGTCTGGATCACCATCGATTATTTTATTCTTGGTTGTCTGCTTGGTTGCCTTTAACACAATAGGATGTCTTACATCAAGATTCAAACCAGCAGTTTTCCATCATTGTTTTATTTCCCTTCATTTGCTCCAGTCCTGCCTGTGGCTGCCTGTAACTCCTGAGCCGTGTGTGACTCTCGTGGGGTTCCTGAGAGCCTGTCCCAGGGTGGGCGATCCCCTGACAAGCAGCAGGGCTGTGCTGGGAGAGGAGGAGGTGGCTCATCTCAATGCCTGCTGTTGGGAAGGACTGCAGAGGAGGAATCACTGTAGGAGATGTCACTGGATTGCCATGCAAGTGAAATATCCCATCCCACAGCAGAGGAGAGGGACCTGCTGCGTTGTCTCCCCTGGGTGACCCAGTTGCAGACCTGCTGTGGTTTTTAATGAGGAGAAGGTTTGAACATATGTGGCTTTACACAGTCAGGAAGGTTGGTCAGTCTTGCAACAGTTTTTTGTTTACCGTGCCACAGGTTTAAAAGCATTTTGGCATTGCTTGAATAAGGCACAAACACCATAAAAGGCAGGAACTAAAGATGTTTGGAACAAGGAAAACCCCAAAAGAAATCTTGAAGTAATTTCTACTGGCAGCCGATGGCAGGCTATGCAGAGCCCAGGATGATGGGTTCAGTTACGCTTAACATTAGAGGGAGGGGAAAGGTAATCCACACATTCAAATGATCCCTGGGTTCAATTTCCAGTGCTTGGGTGTCTCCCTCCTCACTTGTTTATAGGATCAGGCTAAAGGGAGAGGGAGAGCTGTACAGGGAGCGCTGCTGGAAAGCTGTCTTACATTGTTGTGAAATCTGATGGTTTGCTGTCATTCCCAAAGAGGCTGAAATCTAAAAAGCATCTTGGTGCTGTTGTTGGAGCCATCTGGGGACAAGAATGTGTTTTTGTTGGTTCAGTGACACAGTTCAGCTCTGGAATAGAGCTCAGTGCTGGGTACTTGTGACTCCTAATACAGGTAAACTCTGCCACACTTTTGCTCTGAGCACCACCTGTACTCAACATTTATTATTGAAATACATAGATGTGGATATGAGGAAGGACTTTTTGCTAATGTATGAATGGCAATTTAAAACGAGGCTGTCGGCAATTTTAATTTCTATGTAAATTGACTGATACGTTTCAAAACATCTAGAAATTAGGAGATACTTGAGGGCGTTGAGGGGAGCAAGGAAAAGAAGCCATTTTCAGGTTGAAAAGAGAGGTGAGAGTTTTGAGGAAAGAAGAAACCATTCAAGTAAAATGAATGGTAACTTTAGGCTTAAATCTGTAGAAAATGTAATGAGAGGAAAAAGAGGATTGTCTTGGAAAAAATAGACTGCATTGAAAATGCGGAGGACCATAAAAGACAATTAAATTAAACATTGTGTTATAAAGTGAGAGCTGCTTATAATCAGAAACAGCATCAGAGTCTAAAAAATATTTATTTCAGGCAATTCCTATGTCTATACTAAGCTGTTAAAAGAAAATAAATGAACTAGAAAAAAACTAAAGTGTAGTAGACTATGGCTGAAAAGTGCAATATTGTTATGAAAAGCAGGATGTCAATACACTCTCCATATGGATGATATAGCCCATGTAATTATGTGCATTCTTCTGTCTTGGAGAGCTGAAACACAGAGGTTGGACTATTAGAATTTCTGGAACACCCACACTCCTATTGATTTTTTGGGGTAGACAGATTATTATTTGTTTTGGAGTGTGCAGAAGCTTCAGTCAGGACCACAAAGTAATAAGAGGCATTGTATAAAAGTGAAAGGAAGTTGGACTCTGTACCAAAACATGGTTGTTCTTTAGGAGAAAATGGTTGGTCTCTATCAAATGACCATCGTGGACACAACTCCTCCAAAGGAGAAGACACTCCAGTGTTATCTGTATTCTCCCCGTGAGTTATTCCCTGCATTCCTGCTCCCTGCTGTGACTGAGACAGGCAACTCCCATCAACTGGCATCTGCACTGGGCACTGATGGCAGCAATAGTGATGTAACTGCTGTTTTATGAACGGATGGGTCAGGGAATAACTGCCAAGTTTTAAGGGCATATTCTAAGAGGTTTGGGCTGAGGATGGACAGTCAGTTAATATATTTATTTTGAGATATGTTTCAATTTAAGAGACATCTGAACACAAAATAGGGAGACACTTGCAAATGGATATCCTGGATTAGGTAAAGGATAGGTTGTTTGAAGCAATACCTGTCCTTTATGTGATCAGGTTCTCTCCACTGGAATGTCCTTCAGCCCCTGCTGCATGGAAATCTGTAATTTTAAACAAATAATGAAAAGATGAGCATCAGTACTTTCTTCATTTTAGCAAACACCAAACTACTTACTCCTTTAAAATCCATGGCATTAGGATTTATCTCATTTCTCAGTATTTCCAAATGTGTAGGCTTATCTGAAGGAGCACAAGATTTCACTGAGATTAAATTTGTGATAGCACACAAGAGTCTTTGCTGTCAAAATAGTGTGGCATGAAATTTTATAAAGGTTACAATTTCTTAGGATTTTTTCATCGTTTGTTTTAGCCTCACAATCTGATAGGAATTTTAACTTCCAGTTTTTCAAAATACCACCCACAACCACAAGAGTATTGCTGAAGTTCTTGAGAGATAGCTGTATAAAACCTAGGTTACTTTAATATCCTTTCTCAAAACTTCAACTTAAGGTACTTTTTGTAAAGAAAAACCTGCTAACCCAAATGATTAGTTGCTGAGAAATGAGTGCCTTTGAAAACCTGCTCAGCAACTGTTAGAATGTATAATGTTCTGTAGTAGCTGCAATGTTCATTTTAGAGATGTCATAATTGAGACCATTCATAGGAAGAAACAGCAGCAATTGGAATTCCCTGGGTTTAGTATTTCAGGCAGTAAGAGAGGTATTATACATGCAAATTTGTTCTTTAGTTAAACAGGGCATCCTGCAGATCCGTAACTCCTCAGTGAGGTCTGTCTCTGGTGCTATTAGGGGATTGCTCTTGCTTTTCTGCATAACATTGAACTATTTCTTTGTTTTTGCTTCCTATGAAAACACACTTTTTTGATTAAAATGCTTACTAGTGATCTGCATGTTTCTCAGCATTGCTTGAAATATCTGGATTATTTGCAAGCTACTGGTATTCAGTTCATAAAACAACTGAGCTGGAAGCCCTGTTGAGATAGTTATCCTCTGACAGAACTCTTCAGAGTTTCCATTCTTGTTTATGTAAGGAGTAAAGACCAGAGCCAGGTTTATTTTAAATGCATGCTGTAACTTCTCATAATGCAAAATAAATCCATGTTCTGTACAGCTTGCAGTCCAAAAAAGAGATGAAGTGTGTAAGAATAGAGGTGCTTCATATAGAGAGCTTGGAGTTATTAAATGTGAAAGAAAGTTAAATGAAATTATAGAGGGGTTAAATGTTGGGGATCTCAAGATTTTATGTATTTTTAAATGAGAATGAGGCTACTTAGAAGAAATTTGTGTTGAATTAAAGGTCAGCATAGGTGAGCAAGGTAATGAAATGGTTTTTGAGTACAACTAAATACACAGGAAAACACGTCCTTGTTTGTGACCTTTTTCTGCCCTTATGACAAGAATGAAACATTTTTATACCTTTCCCAAGGATTTTAACTGTAAAGAAATTAATGTCTGAGGACATAATCAGGTAAGTGCTAATGAAGTTCCCGTGGATAATTGTGGGACAGACTCATCTAATTCCAGTTCTGTTCCTCAGATATACAACATGCAACTTCCTGGTCTTACTATTGAGGCATAGACTGTGGTATTTTGGAATTCAGGTTTGCATTCTTTGTAGTCTGTTTGTTATGCCAACTATCATTATAAGGGCATTTTGGTGAAGGAGTTGAGATCTCTTTTGTATTAATAAAAAGAACAGGTAAGTTTAAAGACAGTTCAAGGCACAAAGACCACAGCTATGTGGTCCATTACCTAAAAGATGTTAAAGAGGCTAATTCTTGTATGCATATGAATTCAAAATGTTCTTTTCAGAAATAAGGGCCAAAAGTATTAATATATTGAGTAAAGTTTTACTAAATTTGTAGCTAAACTGTTTTTTAAGAGCATAGGTTTGGATTGACCCAAGCATTTACTAAGTTCCTGTTAAATGTTTAGTATTTACTTGGTTAGTGTTAAAAAGTTTCTCTCCTCCACTCAAAAAAACTCCCAAGCCCAAAAAACCAAAGCAACAAAAAATTTACAAGGGAACCAAGCATA
The DNA here is from genome assembly GCA_035583235.1 of Hafferia zeledoni. Taxonomy (NCBI): domain Eukaryota; kingdom Metazoa; phylum Chordata; class Aves; order Passeriformes; family Thamnophilidae; genus Hafferia; species Hafferia zeledoni. The sequence goes on from JAWWEV010000011.1 coordinate 25,110,212, forward strand.
TTTATGTAGCTGTCTTCATAAACATCTAAACATCTCAGAATACTTAGAGTATGTTATTTTACTTAGAAGTAGCCAACAGGTGACTAATTAATCATAGAGTCCATTAGACAAGGCACTTGATGCTTTTTTGGTCAAATTAGCTTGTAATAAGAATGGGCTACTAACAAAGGAGTCTTCCACTTCAAAATTTCCCCTTTTTTAGCATAAAAAGAAATTTTGTTAATGGGAATTGTCATTACTGAAAGATCTTCTCGTGGGGGCCAGAAAATGTGCTTATGACAGAAGCCTTTTTTTGTGCAGTGTATTTCATGCAGAATAGATGTGGTTGTGCAGCAGGTTCAAAGCAATGCCAAGTTCTCCAGAGGGGCTGCCCTGAGTGACGGGGCTGAGATGCACTGTAGTCCTTAGTTAAAATGTTCTCCAAAGGGTTCATAGCTCATAATCACATTTCATAAATCATATAAATTCTGCTTTAACTGAACTTAGCATCAAAACTCACATTGCCTTAACTGAGGCAGGATTTTCACATTATTTTTTTATGTAAAAGCACATGAAGCATTATGGTTTAAAGTTATCTGTCTAAAAATAAAGCCAGAACACAGCTACTGGTATTTCAGTAATTCAGGCAATGACATCACATGGAGAAATAAGCATTAAGTAGCAGAAGCATAAATTTCTTCTTTACAATTTGTCTTTGCCAATGCATGTAAAATGTGTTTTATTTGTGAAAGTTTCTGGAAAGTTTTCATATGCTTTGGTATGTAGGGAACCATAGTATTTTGTGTTTTGCTCACAGAGCTACCCAATGTTTGGGTTTTTTCTAAAGCTGAGAGAAATCTAATCCTATAAAACACAGATATTTATTTTCTTTTACTTCTCAGCCATTTTCAGTTTCCACTTCTTCATTAGTTTCTTTTTCCTCAAAAAAAATGCATTGATTTATCCATATCCTTATGTCATGAAGTTACATGTGCACTATACAGTCATGTGTAGGAACTCTGTAAAGAGGACTTGCTTAGTGAAAACACAGTCTAAACTACCTCAGTCACTCAAACTACAGTCACTGGACTCTCCAGCAAATTTCTGTTAAGGGTATGAATTCTCATAACTTCTGGCTTGATCGTCAGAAAATGAACATGGCACAGGCCACACGTGTGAGTAGAGATCCTCTTCTGGCTCACCCTCTTCCCTTTCAAGTTTCTCTGAAGCTCAGGTCTGGTAAAACTATCCAGGGAACATGTCACAGGATTTTAACAATGGACAAATTCTATTTTAGTAGCCATTTCCTGAGAAATCCCTGCAGAATGAGCTGGAGCTCTGGCCATTGCTGACCCCCCAAGTCTTACTGTGGCATTTACCCAGTGAGTGCCACCCCAGAGGAGGCCTGCACTGCCCTGCACTGCTCTGCCAGTGTGCCACCTGCATCTTTTGGGTGTTTGTCATGCAGCACCTCCTAACAGGGCACCAGAATAACTCTCTTCCTCTGCTGTGCAGAGAAGGGCTTGCTGCTTGTCATGCAGATGGCACAAGGGGTGAAGTTCAGCCTCTTGCATTCTACAGAAGTTCATGGGATTTCCTGCATGTGTTTCAAAGGCTTCCTGAGCATCCTCAGCTTGGCTGCTTTTGAGGGGAAGGCCTTTGACACTTAGACAGGATTCCAGCAGGCTGAGCTGAAGATCATTGCAGTTAGCAGATGAGAAGACTTAGAACTGAAATAAGTACTAAGAAAGCCTAAACCTCCTGCCAATTGAACTGGAATCAGCAACTTCCTTGAGCTAGAGATGAGAGAACATGTTATCAGCACAATTAAATGGAGAATAGATCCATTATGCTATGTTGAAAAAAAAAGAAGAAAGAAAACATTTGCATTCATAAAGGAATTCCTAACCCTTGTAATTTGCTACCTCGGGTTTTAGCTTGCTGAAGTTTAGAAATCAGCAGTTAAATCAACTAGACAATACTGAATGTGCCCTGGTGTCAGGAGTTAAAGCTTCTAACACACACTTTTTTTATTTTCATAATTCTTTTACAATATGTTGTTTTTGGATCAGTGACATTTTCTCAGCAGTTTGAGTCAGAAACCATCTGAAATTTGTAAATATCATTGTACTGTCTCCCTTGTACACGTGCTGCTTTCCACCCACTCCCCCCCTCCCCAGACAAGTGTCTGTGTTGGGTTAGAGAGAAGATGTTGTGTGTCCTCCCGAGATGATGTCCTCATGCATTTTGTCTGTATGGAATCCTGTTATCATAATGGTTTGCACTGACAAACTGCACCTTTGTTGTTCACAGGCACTGAGACTCAGGAGGTTTAATGAACAGTGTGGCTGCCCTCAGAAAGCTCTGAACATTCTTGCAGGCTGATAAGGCAGGGAGTGGTTTGGGCATTGCAGGCACAGAGTTTGTGCCCCCATAGCCGTGCTCATGGTGATGGCCAAAGAACCTGGCATGGCAGGGGTGGATGTTTTCTGTCCCTGCTGCTGATGTTTAGTGTCCTGTCTGTGATTTGGTTCTCTTTCTGCTGCAGAGCTTCCCAGGGGCTGCTCAGGGCAGGTGAAGGCTCAGTGCAGTCATGGTTTGGGGCAGTTTGGTGGGGCTTTTGGGGTGTTTTTCTTGCCATGTACCAGGTGACAGGTAACAGGGTGGGTTTTGAGCATGAAACAGGGAGGAGTAAAACCCGGGGCACTGTGCAGAGCATGGAGAGAATGCACCAGAGTAGAATGCAAGAGTCCAGCATATTTTTGGGGGTTCTGAACATCTGGCCTTTCTCTGTATTCACTTTATTTAATTTTGGAGCCTGTCCTTAAACTGACTTTCAAGACAACATTCCTGGGGGCATGAGATTTCCTGCAGACTCTACAGAATGAGTTTGTTTTTCTTTTGCCATTTTCTACTCTGTTGTTTTATGTGCCAAGTGCATTTGCAGATGGAACAGAGTGGCAGTTTTCTAGCACGATGGTTTAATTACATCCAAAGGCTTGTAATCACGAGCTTTGGTGGGACAGAGTGGCAAAATGCAGTGTAAATGGGGCATACAAATGTTAATGGATTGACCTCTAACTGTAATAAAGGCAGACGATTAATTGCCTTATCCTAGATGCTATAAATTATTTATATTATGGTTTTTATAGGAATGACTAATAAATTGAAGGAAGGGAGGCAAGTTTAAAACAGAAAAACAACCTCCAGCATGGGTATATTTCATCTCTATGTCTTAACTAAATATATGTTTGAAATCATGAAAGCCTTGTGCTAATTTCAGCTTTCTCTCAGCCAGAAAAGTGCAAGGAAAAGGTAAACAATAAAGGCTTCCAGAGGAGATTTGTTTGTAAAAAAAGACAAAACTAGAGGGTTTTTTGTAGTTTTAGAGTTGATATAACTGTGCTACAACTTAATATGCCTTAACAGGGAAAAGAATTTGTTTTTTTTTATAGGTCTTATCTGCTGATTATGCAGCTTGTTTGCTCTTTGGAGGTTAGCTTGGTGTGCAGTGCTGTGCCCTCTTAGCACCTGAAACTTCGTATAAATCCATATATAGATTTTTTCCATAATCTTTAGCAAATGCAACCCAAAAAATGTAGTTTGCCTATCACTTTATTTTATAGAATGTTACTAATTGTAAGCATTGCTGAGAAGCATGAAAAGTTTTTTAACCATTCATGCCTTTTCCATTTTAAAAATCAGAGTTCCCATCTTATTTAAAAATTTATAAAAATTGCAAAAAAGGTACATGTTAATCTTTAAGAGATTCTAATAAGCACTGTATATAATTGGAATTAGAGAACTTCTGAAATAATGTGAATTTTGTTTTTCTTTTGTATTTAAACATACAGTTCATACAGCCCAGACTTTCTTATTCTGGTGTTTAAATAAATGCAGTGTAACATTACTGTGTTCTTGGAAACCTGATCTAAAACTTGACTCAGATATCTTGAAGTAGAATCAGTAGCTCAAATGAGACAGGACAAAACACTGTTGAATTAATATGAAAGTTTTATTTGTTTTGAAGATGCTGCATAGGGACAGGAAAATATCAGAGATCTGAGAGGTGTTTTAACCTGTGGATAAACACAGATTTGAACGACTCTAACATTTTGGCGTTGTCTTTTTGTCTCTGAGTAAGAAACTGAAAGTACTCATTGATTTTTGTCGTGTTTGAAGGCTTTCCTTTTAGAATGTAGTATCTTATGAAACCCTATATAGTGGTTCATGCAGTTAGTGAGGGGTTCTATGTTAACATTTTACCAACCTTTAGCAGAGAAAATATAAACCTCCTGAACTAGAACACCAGCTACCAATCTCAGTATTAGAGATTTCCTATTTAAAAAACAGTAGCCAAAAGAGTGTAAAAGGATCCATAATATTAGTAATGTGAAAATATTTCATATTTGTCGATAATCTGGTGCAAAAAAATTGTTTTGCATTCCCAAAGAGTGTGGATGATTTCCATTATTTGTAAAATTTCCACACCACAGGTTACATGAAGCTTCTGTAATCATGATTTTTTTTTCTTTTGGACATGTATTTCATAAGAGCTTGCAAATATTTCTACATTTTATTCTATCTTGCTTTTGGTTTACTGCTCTGTTTTCGTAATGCCATTCTCTAAGGTCTAAATTGTAGAATGTTTGTAATGTACTTTCTTTTCTTCCCATCCCAATATAATTTAAGAAATTATGTTGTTGTCACTCATTTGACTCGTTATTGCTCAGTGGACACTTAACTGAAAAAAACAAGGCCAGTTGAATTGCAGTCACTGTGTCCTGAGATTGTTTCTTAACCAAAGTGCCATTAAAACTACTCTGTAGAATCCAGAGGAGGAAAACTTTTGTTCATTTGGGTTTTTTATTAATTTTTGGATTTTGTTGTTGTTGGTTTTGGGAAGGATGGGGTTGTTTTTTGGGAGGGTTGGGGGGGGGTTGGGTTTTTTTTGTTTGGTTTGTGATGGTGGTGGGG
>JAWWEV010000011.1:25115290-25138961 GCA_035583235.1 Hafferia zeledoni
TCTCGTTTTCCAAAAGCAAATTAACACAGAACCTTTGAATTCAACTGTTCCATGAACCAAAAACCCTTCTTTCCCTTCCTCCCACAACGAACCCTCCCTCATTATTTCTCACAATAAATGTATTTGTTTGCCTTTCCCAGAGATCCAGGGACCATAATAATTTTTTAATTGCCCAGCTGTGGTCAGAGCCCTCTACTTTGTCTTAGTGGGTTTTGCTACTTTCTTCACAAGGAAGAAGCTGTGGGAGAAACTTGAATCTCACTGTTGTCTGAGGTTTTACAGAAGGCAAGGCAGGAAAGAGTTTAGGGTTGTGTGTGTGGATTTTGTTTGGCTTTGTAATGTTTTGTTTTGATGCTTTCTATTTGGTTTTGGTTTTTTGTCTGTTTGTTTTTTAAATAATCCCATCTGATTCAATTTGTTTTCACTTGAAGTGTCAACTCTCCATCTTTGAGGTGAATTCTGTTAAGTCATCAGGTGTTTTCCTCAGCGCCTGGTACACACAACTAAGTAATAGTTACAAAGATGACTTTGCAGCTGAGTTTGTTGCAAATGTGGTAGATATTCCTTAGTGCAGTGCTCCCTCCTGCCTGGGGGAGAACATTCTTCAAACTGCAATTTGTTTAGCTCTCACCATTGTATTACCTATGGAGGAACTTCAAAGAGAGAACACTCAGATCGTGGCTGTGGAAAGAAAATGCTCTTTATAAGCATAGCAAAGCTGAGCCTCTTACATTTCCCCCTTTCTTTTCATTTTCTATCTTCATACTTTCCAATGAATAGGAGATGGATGGTGAGCAGGATGTACATGGAAAGGTTTCAGGAATAAGACAATCTGAAGTGGTATATCCTCTTCTTAAAGTGTCTTTTTGCTTGATCTTCCTTTGTACTTGAGGACCAGGTATCCAAATGTTCCAGAGCTGGATATGAAGGACTGATTTTTTTTCCAGGAAAACTTGAGTTCCCATTTCAGCATAAGTAAAGCTGGTTGAATTAAAAAGAGGTGGAGACTTTGATAAAACTAATTAAAATGTAGAAGTTTATTTTTTGTCTAAAATGTACAGAACAAAAAAGCAATTTTAGCTGTTTTGCCATAAATCCAAAGTGAGAAGTGACCAAGAGTCAAATGTTCTCACTTGCCCTTCTGCTTGGCTTTGTGTATTGTTGTTTCTCTCTTGTCCTTTCTCTTGAATCAGAGCTTTTCAACTGAAAGCAATTCCTTCCAAAGTGTCTGACCCTAATTTTGTCTGACAGTTGAGAACACGTTAAAATACTTTGAAAATTGCCTTTTTCTTTTGGTATCTTAATTGGAGGGATGTCTGTAAGTGCTGGGCTTTTTTCATCAATGAATTCCAGTACAATACACATGTCATTTTTCTTTGCTATTTGAGTGTTTATGAAGTACTTTGGGATTTTTTTAGTGGCTTTTGAACAATAATATTAATACTGGATGTATGTTAAATAATTTCTCTTTAAAAATAAAATGAGCTAACTGGGTGTAAAACACAAACCCAATTAATTGGGCTTCCTATTTTCTCTTCTAGTGAACAAACACAAACCCTGGATTGAGACCTCATACCACGGAGTCATAACTGAGAACAATGACACTGTAATTTTGGATCCTCCCCTTGTTGCTTTGGATAAAGATGCACCTGTTCCCTTTGCAGGTAGGATTGTACATTGGCAGCAGCACTTGAGCTTATGGATGGTATTATGAATTTAGGAGCATTTGTAAGGCTGCAATTTGCAGTGCAGAGATAATGGGATTTGAAGGAGGTGGAAGGGCTGTGTCTGAGCACTCAGGACCTGACCATTGGCCCACAGACCTTGCAATGAGGTGTCTCTTACAATGAATGTGTCTGCTCATTTGTTTCAAAGCAGAAGAGATTATAAACAGCATAACAGAGCAGGCTCCCACTATCACCAGACTTTTCAATAAACCACAAGATTTCTCTAATTAAATTTGAATTTCCCTTTATGGAAATGAATCATTGTAATTGCCTAAAGTAATAATACATAGTTAAATTTGTTCAGTAATAAGAGCCCCTGCTTTCACTCTTCCAATTCTGCTCCCTGGATATGGACAAGCTGTGTGACCAATATTTAAAGTTGCTCAAATCATATGTTACTCTGTGAGTATTTTATAACTGTCAAGGCTTGGACAGAAAATTTAATGGCATTTTTGAAGGGTTTTGCTCAGGTTGCTGCATGATGGATATGTGTCATATAGAAGTTTTCATTTGTATTAAGTCTATTTTTCCTGACATTTATTCTGTCATATTATGAATTCCTTAAGCAGAGTAGAGTACTTTTGCATGTCAAACAAGTTTTCTCTTAAATTCCCTGTTCTATTTTCTTTTGGAAGAAAAAGGATAATAGTAAAGCTTCACAGCTATTCTCAAGATCCTAAAAAAGAAGCAGTTGTTAAAAACATGGTACTCTTGGAAGGAAAGGGACTAGTAAGATGAGTATCCTTGTTCTTGTGGAACACAGCCATGTTCAGTAAGCAGTGAGTGCAAGTGCTTGGCCCAAACAGCATTTTGAAGCATCGTGAAAGAATTGTTGTAGCCATTTTCCCCAAAAGCACCTTCTGGCATCAACCCTCACCCTGCCAAACAGGGATTCACAGATGTCTTTTGTATGTTGAACCACATTTTAATATCAAGATTTGTTTGTCACTTATGGTGCCCCCTGGTTCTTGGGTGCACAGAACACTTTTCTTCCTCAGCCATATTTGCCCTGGGGATGTTCCATGGGGGGAACTCAACCAAATTTGGTCATGTCTCAAATAGCATATATATATATATATATATAAATATATGTATGGGTACAGCAGCCTTGGTATGAAACCCTTTGTCTGCTGATCCTTTCCTGTGGCACTGAGTTATTTACTAATAGAGGTGTAATCAGTGGCCATTCAGACATAAGAGAGCCCTGAAGCGGGAAGGTCAAAGCAGGTGCACTTCACACAGAGATGTGCAGGATAAGGTGTCCTAAATTAGTTACTAGTCTCTGAAGCAAAGGAAAAAAATACTAGTTTCCAAGTTATTTTTTAATGTATTTATCAAAAAGAAACTGTATGCTAAACAAAAAAGCATGGGATAAGACTTTAAATGATAAGCAGTTTTCTCTGTTGTATCTGAGAACACTTTGTGTTACACTGGTAACTTTCACTGGCTTATGCAATTCATTCTTGCAAGTATTTGTGTTGAACAATGTAAACTCAGCTGAAATCCTTGCTAAATTAAACCTATCTCTGAAATCTTCAGGCACAGTTATTTAGGAATGAAGATTAATTCCTAGTGAAAAGATGCAGTTTTAATTTTTACCTTTTTTATTTTTCTATTACTATGGATGTGTCATTTTATATTTGCTTCTTTTGCTTGCATTCGCTTGGGATCCTTACAGGGACAATAATCATATGCTGTTTTCACTGACACTGCAAACTGTGCTGACTGGGAATTTGGTAGCCTAATTATTTTTCTCAGAAATCAACATGTTTTTCATTAAATAGTGATTTATTTTCATGTGGAAAATCGTCCTTTGAAGTCCTGAACTTAGACTGGCTTTTGTGATAAAGGTTACATTAGACAGTATTTTAATTTATCTTTGGTTATTGATTTGAATTATTTATATTGTAAGAAGTGTCTAGGAGGGAAAATACATTCTGGGTATTGCCTGATATTAAAGGTTCATTTCCAGATAATATTGTGCATTTGGCCTGATGATCTGCAATCCAGAGGTAATATAGTATTTACTGAACCCTTAATTCCCTTGAAGGTCCTGGATTCCCTAAATGCCTGGAAAAATCTCTATGCACTTTTTTTTTTTTTTTTTTAAAGAATCTTGCCTTTTTAAATTGTTGGAGGAATTTATAATTTCTGTTTTAATTTTTGCTTTAGTATCATGTACTTTTATTTGGTTTCATATTATCATTAATTTTATTGTAGGTTTTCATGGAAAATCCAATTTCTGTCATGTATGTAGTAGGAGAAAACTGAACTAGATACAGCTACAACAGTAACAATATTCAGTGGTTGTACATTTAGTAGTCTGGTAATGTGGAATAAATTCTATGGCTATATTTTGTCTAAGTGTGGAAAAACTTCTTGTACAGTATAATATATCAGTCTTAAACTGTAGCAGAGAGAATCAGAGCTCCAACACTTCCTTTACCATCACCCTGTACCCTGTTAATATTTTCACTATTTTGTCCAAATATTGTAGAAGAAAAAACAATTATAGTATTTTCCATGGAGGTTTTGTGTGTGTTTGGGTGGGGCGTTTTTTTCTGGGGGGTGGGGGAGTGGGGGTTTAAATTTATTTTTTTAATAGGCCTAGATTCAATAATATCTCAGGGCAGTTTTTGGTCTGTGATGAGATCTCTACTTGGATCTCCTTGAACAAATTGTATTAAGACGAAAGGTATGTAGTTTGTTCCTCTGGAACTACAACCACCCCAATAGTTTCCCAGCAGATTTTTGGCTGTTCCATTAGTATTTGTGTCACCTCATAGAAATACACATTTTTTTCTCAGTATCAGTGTGTATTTGATTTAGGGAAAAAAAAACAAAACACACACACAAAACCAGTTGACAGATGAGTCCTCCACCAAACCAACTCAAATCCCAAATCAAGCAACCAAACCCCACCCCAGCTGCTGGATATCCTTTCACTTTGCATATGGGCATAAGTTCTAGAGAAACAAAGTTGAACTCACTACAGGAAGCACAGTCAAGATAACCACAAGGCTGATGTTCCTGGGGGATACCTGTAGACATACCTAGCCAGATGTTATGTGGATCTCTCTACTTTCCTTAGTTTCTTCCTTTTTAAGTGCTTATCTTCCGTCAGTGACAGGTTTAGGGATTTAAAGGCTTTATCATTGCAAGATATGACAGGTCATGGTAGGTAAAATGCATATTTAGTTCATACATTTATGTACTAATTTGTGCTTATTTATTCTGTGTTTCTGTCTTAGTGTGGGTGTAGTCTTGTGAGCTTAACTTATGGAATGAAGGGTAGGGAGTCCTTATGTACGTGGCCAGGGCAGGAGGTGCCCAGCAAGGACCAGCAGTAGTGTCAAGCCACAAAAGCTGTGCTGCCAAAATGAGCACTCAGGGGTCGTGCACTGGGGACTGTGAACCCCCTGAGGCTTTGTCTCCCAGCACTCTTCACTGTGCCTCCTCAGCCCCAGCCAGGGATGGCTGAGGAAGCTTTCCAGCATGGGAAGAGCAGTGCAATCCCATTATGTGCTCTTGGTGGTGCTCGTGTTGCCCTCCAGAGTGCCCTCCAGGATGCAAGCACCATGGGCACTACCAAGAGCAGACAATGTGCGAGTTCTCCAGCTCTGAGCTGTGTATGATCAGGGGTGCTTCCAGCAATGCACAGATCACCTTGCTCCTGGTGATTGCCCTGGGGCAGAAGTAGTTCATGCATTTCGGTTTTTTCACCTGAACAAATAATCTTTCACAGCAGCAGAACTGAGCTACTAAGACACATTTGTTATTCAGTGATTCTTATCTGCCCTTAGTGCTTTGAGTTGCTTTCTATACCCATTCTCATGTTCCTATTTCTTTAGTTTAAATGTTACTTGTGGCATAGGCCTTTTCTAAACTGTAAACAGCATTTTCATTTTCTCTCATGGAAACTTTAATGTTTTTCCTTACACCTCTGTCTTTTTTTCATCACCATGGCTAATAAGGTAAGTCTGTCAACCCCTTCTAGTAGGATACACATTATGGTGCACATCAAACCCAAGTGGTCATAAGAGAAAATTGCTATAATCTGCACTTTTCTCTCACCTCTGTCTAATTTGTAACATCAAGGGTGATGACAGGATGAAAAGCAATCTTCTGTGCAGTTACCCTCTCAACAGGTCTGTGTTTCTAGCAAGCACCCAGGAGAGACTAACGGGACTAAATGTGCCTGTGAAAATGCTGGCTGTCAAGTGTGATCATTTCATAAAGCCTAGTTCATAACTGGAGCATGAAGACTTGAACAAGATTGCAAAGAATGGTTTCTGGTGTCTGTTTATCTTATGAATTTATTGTGAATAATTGAAGTGTATGTAGAGTCCTGGTTCTCAAAATCATGGTGGTATAAACACAATGACTTTCTCTTTTCCATACAAGCATATTTTTCAGTCTCCTAGTTTTGAAGGAAAGCTTGAAAATACCATTGTAAGCTTGTCAGTGTGAAAAGAAATAACAGTTTTCCATATTTCAGGTTTTCAAGACCTGACCTGAAAAGGATTTTCACACACTGGTGTTGAGATACAACTGATCTTTAAAATAATTAGACCCATCACAGCAGCCTGGAGCCTTTTGCAGGGTATCACAGACATTCCCTGTCCCCTCCCACCCTTCTTGGCCAAATAAAAACAAAAAATAAAGAAAACTCCACAAAAACCCACGAAGAAACTGCAAGCATTCTGTAGTTGCAGTATGGGCTAATCATCTCATATAGAGAAATCCATTGGAGGAATCTCTCTTTAAAAACATGTAATAAAATGCAGCCAAAAGAGGGACTGTAACTTTAATTAGCCTTACACCAACCTGCAGGGTCAGCCATCCCACAGTCAGCTCACATTCTGGTGGTGAGGCTGGTAATCACTTCAAGGATTTCACTTTCAGGCTTAGGGGTAGTTTGGCTAGAAACAAGGTGAGATCCACTAAATAAATTTGACAGCATCCTGTTTCTGTGATAGCAAGAGCCCTCACAAAATGCTGCAAGATTGTGGAAGGCTTTTGGAAAGGACATCTATCTGCATTTCAATAAGAGCAACAACATTTCATCAGCAGTGTTGTGCAAAAATAGATCTGAAAGGAACTTCAGGATGTTTCCAGTCCATCCTCCTGCCCAAGGCAGGACCCTTTATACATGTGTCATTCCTGATAAATAGTTTTCTGTCCTAATCTTAAAGATCTGTAGTGACAGAGATGCAGCAGCTTCCCTGGGTGATCTATTCCACACTTCACCATACTCACTGATTTTCATGATGTTTAGTCTGAACTTTCTGTACTGCAGTTTTTGCCCATTAGTTTTAGTCCTATCCACAATGGCTGGGCAGAGCAGAGTATTCTCATTCTCTTTTTATTGCAGAAGCAGCCTTTTATATTCTTGCCTAAAAGCACTGTGAGCATCTCAAGCAGCCCAGGGGTGGAAGGGGCTTCTGCTGTTCCTGTGTTACTGATACAGACCTGAAGCAGAGAAATCAGGGGGAACTTTCAGCACCATGAGGTGATGGATGCTTTTTCTCACCTTGAAAGTGAAGAGCCTGACTCATCTCTGTGTCACCACTATTAGGCTGATGCACTTGAGTTTGAGTGCAGCATGTCCAGGTTAAGCTGGATCATTTCACCACAAAGAGTTGGGCCTGCTCTATCTTAAGCCACTTTTATGCTCTTGATAAACTTATAGAAGTCATTTTAAGCAAGGTCAGATGTGTGTATTCCTGGCTCCACACACCAATCTGTGTCTCAGAAGCAGATCACACTTCCTTGGCAGATGGAGTCGCAGTCTCTGACAACTTTGACTGTGCTGAAACCACTGTAAAGAATAAGGAGACAATAAAACCAGCCAAGGATGTCAGAATATTCACTAAACCACAAGCTGCAACCACAGTCTCTCCCTAATCATCTTTGCTATTTCAGCAGTTCACAGCACTGTGTGTTCTCAGCTGCACCACAGCAAATGCAGGAGTTGTCAGTCCACTTGTATCCAGGGGCTGAACACAAAATCCCATTTCTCTGCTTCAAACTGTGGAGCTGCCCAGCCTTCTTGTTTGCTTGCTTGCACTGATAAGCAGTGTCATTAGTAACAGAAACCATCCATTTGGCACATCATTTTGGTACTGAAATTATTTTAAAATTGTGACTCTGAAAATATTTGTTTCTCACTCACTGTCAGCCATACTTAAAAAATGCTGTGAGTTTATGATGCCCAGAATTCACTGGTGCTAAATATTTCTCTGTGAAAATGATGCATGACCAAAAAATCTGAACTGCAAGTGAAGCCATGGAGTACTGAAGTTGTTTCTAACATTTCTTTTTATAATTTTTAACTTCTATTTTTGAAGTTTACATTTATTACTCTAGCTTAATTAGTTAAGAATGTAGCCTTCAAAGGCAAAAAGAGAATCTCTTCATGGTGATCCTAACCTAAGCAAAAAATCAAAGATTGGCAATAGCACAACCAGGTCCAGAGATGCTGATTTTGATCCAGAGGATGTTGCTTGTTGTCCATTAAAGGCAGAGTGATACATGCTCAGGTTGGAGATTTAGAATGCCCCAAACATCAGTCACTCTGACAGTGACCTCTGTTGATTCATCCCTGAAGTTCAGAGATAAGAGGTTTGGGGCTTGGTTATTTTTTGGTTTTGAAGTTTTGGCCAATTAAGTTTGATTACCTTTCTTAGGCATTTTTACAGTTGTGAAATAATAGTAGTCAACACCAATGTGTCCAAATAAGACTAAAGGTTCAAGGATTCAGGTGGTTCCCAAAGAGCTTTTAGGAGATGCTGAGTGGTCTGTCATTGCACGAGTAATTGGTTAGGAAGAAAATGAGACTTAAATGCATGGAGAGTGAATGAAAGTTGCTTCTGGCAGGTGAAACAAATAATGAAAGAGAATATTGAGATAAACTTCATTACACCTAAAGATGTTAAATTACTTGAAGCTAGAAAGAAACAAAATAACCAATTCCAGTCTGATGATATTCACCTGAACTTAAAGACTACTTGTGGAAAATATTGACCTGAAATAAATTGGAGCTGGTTTTGAATAGTTTTCTTTATAAATAACAGTTGATCTTTGGGAAAGTAAGGCAAGGTATTACTATGGATATACAAACCTACAGAATAGCACAGGGACAGAATCTGGCATTTTATAATCCTGAAGTTACTAAATAAACATTTTAGTAACAAAATGTGCATTTAAAACAGGTTATAACTCACGCTGCCAGGAAAACAGTGTGAGTTGTTAAACTTCCAGACTGTTCAGAGCACCAGAGATAAAGCTAGTCCTGGAATTGCTAAGCCTATAGGTCCAAAAATTGGTAGCTGCTATTTTGCTCTGACTGTGGATGTAGATTTTTGTGACACTCCTTCTTTGAAACTAATGAAGCCTTTCTGTATGAGTCCCATTGCTTTTAATTAAAAAGTACACTGTGAACAATGTGCCTGAATCTGCAGATGAAATATGAAGTAATTTATTTCAATGAACTATGTCCATTACCTGTTTATTTGCAACAAAATATTTTAAAATCTGCACAAAGTAATTTATTTTTGTTGAGATGCTATTATTTTTTTTTTCTTCTGCAATGGAATGTTTTGGAGTGAATTAAGACTGTAACTTGCTTTTGAGATGCAATTTTTGCTATGCAGTTAAGCGTGGATTCTACTCAGTTGTTTCTTTAATGACTTTCAATTCTGAATGTTAAAGGAAGGACAGCAGAGGAAGTGCATTTGTTTGGAGATAAAAGGGATGAGGAATAGTTCTCTTGCTGTGGTTTGAGGGATACAGTGAGGGCTGCCTAAGGTGTGAACAGGCTCATATGTTAAAATGAGTGCTCACCAAACAGGTGTGAGCAGGTGAAAAACAAACCTGCTGTAGTTCGACCTCACCTTTAAACTTGCAGTGGATATCATGACTGCTTCAGTTTTTACAATTTCAGGTAGAAATAAACATTTTCAAACATTTATTCCTCTAAATCAGATTATTTTAAAAATTATGCCAACAAGCATAACTGCAAGGCATGAAGATGGACAGGGAGTAGATTGCAACAAGTAAGAATGATACCCAGGTATATTTTTAATTTTGCATAGCTTATCTTCAGTATTTGACATTCAAGAAGTTGCAAACTTGACCTCTTCAATTCTGCTTTCAAGGGTATGTCAACCTGAGAATTCCAAATTCTGTGCCCATCTTTACTTCCAGTACGACAATAACATAAAGGATTCTCAAAGGGAAGGCTGAAGGAGTTAGTGAGAGGACACAAGGGAAGGAATAAACAACTGACTCAAATAATGTAAATTCCACTCTAATATCTTTCTTCACACTTTCATCCCTTGCATGGTCTGTCCATTAATTCAATTAAATCCATCTTCTTCCCATAAATATTTCCTTCTGTGTGTATGTTCCTGTGTTGTCATGTTCTTAGGTGAATGACGATGAATATTATAAAATATTGCTTGTAAAGGCATGAAGCATTATTTATGCAAACTTAGAAAAATATAATACTATGAGGTATTAGAAAAATAATTTATAATACCATGAAATGTTAGTACATAGCATGTGGATTTGGAATTTGTACTACTTAAAGATTCACTGCAACAAAATTGGCACTAGAAGATTCCAGTTTGCTTTAAAAAGAAAATCAAAAAGCTTTGAAATGTATTCCGAAGAATGGAACTACTTTAGTTAGTGTTAGGGAGCAGGGGCATGTTGTTTGCTTGTAGTAAGTTCTAAATATTAAAAACATTTTAAAAGAACAGCTTAAGCAAATAATTATTTAATCTTTAGAGTTCCTTGTGCTTATTGGTCAATAATTGTCTTGTGGGAAGAATAGTTAAGCAACCTCCCTTTCCTTTAAACCTGCTACTTTTCACTCAGCTGAAAAAGCACAGCTGAAAAAAAAAAAGTTTTTTTCTGGACTAAAACAAACACTCTGAATAGCCTGAAAGTGCTTTTGATCCCTTTGCTTGCCAGGGCAGTCTGAAAAATACATAAGATGCTACTTCTATGAAGCAGAAGTGGGAAGGAGAATGGAAAGAATTCAAACTCTGGACAGGTGCTTTGGGTCATCGATTTTCTACTCAATTCTCCTGTTTCCAGCTGTGTGAAATGGATCAAACCAATTTGTTCTTCTGGTCTGTGGTTTCCTCCACTGTCCTTTTTTCTTTGTGTTCAGACTATATATTAAAAAAAAAATCTTGTAAGTGCTTTTATCTCAGTGCCCACAGAGGCCTGAGCAGCCTCTGAGTGCAGCACTGGCACAGGGAGGGTTTGCTGCTCTCAGCTGTCCCTGTTTTCTGTTCCCTAAGCTTTGCTGATATAGGTATGTGGCATGTTTATAGGAGATGTACCAACTGGGCTGGTGTGGGTGTTGCACCCGAGTGAGCAGCCCTGCTAGAGATACACCTCAGCATGGTGGCACAGCCCTGGCTCTGTCACATCTCCTAGCTGGCCAGGCAGGTGCATTCCTGGGGCACTGCGGAGACAGGAAGATCAAGTGTTGGCAAAGGGTGGAGTGGGAAAATGTATTCTTTCAAAAAGGTTGAAGACTGTTGAGATGGCATTGTGCAGAAATGTTTAAGGTTGTTAATTATCAAAATTAAAAAATGTTTTCTTGAGGGTTTAGTCTTGGAGTTCTGTTTTGTGAAGAAGAAATGAAATGTGTTCTGTCTCGTCTTAAAAATGAGGAATAAATTAGATATTTGTATCGTTGGATAGATCTGTAGTTGTTCTTGGCCATTAGGGATTTCATATCAAGAAATAAAGTACCTGATTGTTTATTATGAAAATACAACACATGATATAAGGAACCAAGTATTTTCTTAATCACCTTACATGTGTAGAGAAGTGTCCCAGGGATGTTGTGAATGGCACTGAGCCCTGAGTAACCTGAGCTCACAGCTGTCTACTTTGAGCAGGACATTTTTCCCAGAGAACTTCTGGGATCCCCTTCAGCCTGAATTTTCATTGGGCCTGTGATTTTATGATGATTGGATGTTTCTTTCAGAAATTAAATTGCTACAGAGGTGGTGGGTGGGGAGAACATGTGGGCCTGTAACGCTGCATTAGAAAGGCAGTGTGCTTAATTTTGGTAATGGCAAGGGAACTTGATGAGGAAAAGGAAACAGGTTCTCTATAGCAGGGACTTGGCTGAAGCCAAGTAGCAAGTGTTCTTTATCTGTATGTTTATTTTCATCTGAGCCAGAGAGGAGAACAGGCTTCTCTGCTTAGTGTAAGCCTTGCTTCTTTATTGAAGTGGTTTATTTCAAAAGAAAGTACTTCTGAAAATTATCCTTGACTTTTTACATAAACTGTTCTTTTCACTCTCAACTACTTTAGCTATCTACAACGCACTAAAAAATGGAAGCCTACAAAATATTAGTTATACATAAAAATTCCTAATATTTTACATGACTGCTAGGCCATAAATGTTCTTTATGTGTCTTGTGCTCATACAAAAATCAGAAGAAAGTCCATTGAAGACAGTTGACCGCAGAGTGACTCGTACAGTTCACTGCTATTGAGTGAACACCTTGGCCGTGGTTCATACCCAGACTGCATTATCTTGTGCAGCAGTTCTGTAGTGACTGTAAGCACATAAGTCATTAAAGGCCATATGTGTCTTGTGGACCTTGACAGCATTTATCAAGCACCCTTTTAGTTGTCATTATCCCAGTGTTGTTTTAGAGTGTAGTAAAAATAAGTGGACACTAATATCAGAACTCTTGGTAATATGGCAGCTTATGATATATGAAATTAATAACAGGCTAAAATATTTAAAATGCAGTCTTTGAATAAATTGTTGAATACCACTTTAAGAAGAACCTGTATTATCTGCAATTGATTCATTTGGGAATTTTGTCTATCAGTGGAACTTAATTTTCCAGTTAACTGTGGTTGTGAGGAAATTTTTGGAGAGGTTATGAAAGAGACTGGTAGGGATTCAAACTTGTCCTGCTGTTGGACATCTGTCTTTATTTCACGTTAATTGCAATATATTAATTTACTTTTAATTTTAAACAGCTTTTTAAAAGAAAGATTTTATTACCAGATATAATGGCTTTTTTAGCGCACATAATGTCCCTTCTGGCCTTTTTATATTCTGTTGATCTTGTTGTGGTTTCACCTGGCAGGGAGCTAACACCTTCCTGAGTTATATTTGTCAAAGTTCCCAAGGGTATGAATCTGCATGCTGGCTAGGAGTATCAAATCTAATATATTTACAAATGAAAAAACAGTCCCAAGCCAAAAGAATGGCACAATTAGAAATTCCTAAGCTTATTCCAGCTATCTGGAGAATCTCTTTGCATCTCCACTGATTGAGTTCTTTGTCAGTGACACTGGAGTAGTGCACAGGAATTTTGTCCAGCAATTCAGTGACTTCATTCATAAGTGTATTTGTATTAAATGGACCAAGTCTTATTTTAAATATCAGGATGACTGTTCTCAGACTGAAAGGCAGTGCAGACAGGACAGTGGAGATGATTTTATATTGTATTGGGTTTGTTACCTCCATTGCAAAGGGAGGGCAAACAGAACCAAAGTGGAGTTCAAAAGTTTTTGAGAAAATTGCATTTCTCATTTGCTTAGTCTTTTGCACTGTTACACACTCTGCCACCTCACAAGCTTTACAGAGCCCTTGTTATCATCTGCTTCTGCCAGGATGGCAAATTAGAGTTGCCCAACTAATTGGTTCAGGCAAGATTAATTTAGGAGGACACTGTAGTGTTTTTAAATGACATGAAATCCTGAGCCAGTACCATCTCCACAGCTTCAGTCATCTTCCTGATGCCCTAGTCCTTTCCTTGGGGTAGCTCAGTGGTCTCACTCAGGTTCTTGCTCTCTCTCCACCCACTCTGCCCCCCCCCCCCCCCCAGTATCTTCTTTCAGCTTAATGGATTGTAAATTGATTTGTTTGTTGTGCCCTCCCATGACCCTGAACTTGAGACATTCTGTTCTTACTGAAAACCCATGGAGGCGTGAACAGGTAAAATGTAGGCAGGGGTGTTATAGACAATTAGGATGCACATTATTTTAAAAGATCTGTGCTGTAATAGCATCTTTTGGACAAAATTAGCCAGCCTATGCATGTTGTACACACACAAACACTTGTATTGTGCTATTTTTGTGATAAACTAATTGGCACACAGGTCAGTTTCCCTCATTTAAGCATTATCTCTTCAATGAAGATGAGAAAATAGTACAAAGATGGCAAGAAAAAGGACTAGCTCTTCAAAGTGGTAACTTTTTAGTTACTTCATTGAATGTGATTCTGGTTTGTTGATGTGCCAATTAGCATAGTGATATAACTACTGCAAAAGAGACTTACTTCACTTTTGAAAATGTGAGGTGAATTTTTAAATTTCTGATTTTTTCCTTGATTTTTAAAAATCATAATGGACTATAACTTACATAACTTTTATATTAGTTTTAAAACAACAAGAAAATAGTTTGTATTAATAAATGAGAGCAATTACCAGCCTATTAAAGAAATTTATCTCCATAAGAAAACTAGATTTAAATTTAACTCGTTAATTTAGAATGATTATTTAATTTAAATTTATTTCAAGCATTACTCCTGTTACGTGATAAGGACATTTAAGGAACTTATTCTGCAGCAAGGGATATAATAACCACAGTGTGTCAGGCCCAGGTGTTTTGTTACTGAGAAGTTTTCAAGTCAGGTGGGTCCCTCTAACCAGCTGCTCAACAAATTTTTGAAAGTTGCTTTGGTACTTGATGGATTTGTTAGTACATGTGACAGATTTAATGGATATTTCTGACAAGCCTTCAGCTCCTTCCTGGTGCTTGCCCTGGAGAGCTTCCAGGTGTGCTAATGAGAAAAGCCATGAGTGAAGGTGGCAGGAGCTGACGTCTCTGGTGGAGTCCAGAGAATCAAACGCAGGGCAACACTGTAATAATTAGGCATGCTAGTGCTGAAAGGATGGCAGCAATTTGACATCAGCTTCTAGATGCTTTTGGACTAGAACATGTTATTCAGGACAGCAAAGCTTCTGCATCCCAGCTGGCAACTCCACTGGAGCCAAGAGCTGTGTGTCCGTATGGCCTCTTCTCCCAGGGATTCACTCCTGCAGCATTTCACCAAAACTGTTGGTAGGCCAAAGGGCAAAATTATGTAGCTCTGTTGACTTATATGGATGTTTGCCCACTTATGCTAGCTCAGTGCTGTCCTTATGTGTGGAAACTGACTGCTGTGTGGGAGCTGCCTGCTAGGAACAGCATCATGAAAGGCAGTGAAATCATGTGCAATGAGAGAGAAATCATATGGAAGGAAAAGCCCCATACGCTTTGTATAAAATTTTTGATTAAAAAGTCCCTCCTTGAATGGAATTTGACCCAGCTGTTGCCATCTGTCAGCTTTTCAATGCCCTTTACAGAAACAGCGTTGTTGGTCTCGGTCCAGCCTCTCTAGGGCTGTGCTGCTCTAGGATGTGCCACATATGGCAGATCCTCAGCGTCACTGGAGAAGCCAAAGGCTGCTGGGGATGGGGCTGAGCACAGCTGATGTACTGAAAACAAAGTAGGCTTATGCTTTAATCTGCAAGATTTAAGTAGAAGGCATTGTCTACTGTTCCCTGGAAAGTGTGCTTTTATATGTGCCTGTGACAGCACAGCAGAAAAATTGCAGCTTTCTGAGTCCCTGTGGAATCTGTTTGCTGTGGTTTTCCATAGAGGGGAAACCTTGCCAATGACTGTGGCTTTGAGCAGAATTAGATACAGAAATAACCTTCTTTGTGCTGATTTATTTTTAAGCTTTTATTTCAGGAACATATTATCTTCATAGAAGAGAGGGAATAGACTGCTCTGGGGTGAGCACTTCTAGCCATGTCTGTCTGAATGCTGTAACTGTGCAGGTGTAGAGGTGGTGACCCAACTTCTTAAGAGCTGAAAAAAAAAAAAACCCCCAAAACCCAAAAAAGGACAATTTCTCAGAACAGCAAATTTTTACAGTAAGAAAACTAGTAATAACTCTGAAAATGTATTTAAAGTTTGTGGATAAACTCTTCCAAAGCTAGAAAGACATAGACCATCTTAAAATATGTGGTGTTTTAAGTGTTTTGATGTACTTTAAACTGATTTGCCATGTGCAGGTTTGCTAAAGTTTGAAATGACAGTGGGTCAAATGCACTGAATAACTGGGTGAAGCATCTGGAGACACAGGCTGGGTACATCTTGGGGTTTTTAATGATCACCTTCTAAGAGGACAGCTCTGCCTGCCATGAGGAAACTAAGGTAGTAAAGTTTTCATTGTAATTTAACTGAACGTGAATGATCAGTAATACTTTGTCCACAGTGCAATTTCTGTAGGAATTAGTCTGTAATCCCCAATAAGGGACTGAAGTGCAGCTACTTTGTTTAAAATAACCTACAGCTTCCTAGACCAGTGTTTGAAATTACTGAAGATGAATTTACTGCTTAGATTCACCCTTGCAAATGACTCCTACTCATAGAAGATACTGACTTATCTTTAGAGTACAAGTCTAAACCATACATAAATCATACCAACTTTTTATTAAGTTATTCTGGGACACTTTTGTTATGAAAATGTGAGTCTATGAACTCTGTTCTTATGATAAACATGGAGAAATCCAAACATCAGAAGGCAAGGGAAAGCAAATTTAAAAATTAAAGTTCAGCTTTGAATCAAAAAAAAAAAGAGAAAACCAAGTCATTGTTATTCCTGAAACTAATGGGAAATAGTTTAAGGTGCTGAAATAAGCTGTACTGATCTTGGCTTATAATTAATTTTTTAAGATTGATATGTCAGTAGGTAAACTCCAGGAAACAGCAGCCTGAATACACACAAGGAAAAACATGTTGCACATTTCAGGGAATTTGTGACTGTTATAGTCATAATATTTATTCAGAGTTTGTGTTCATCTGTGTGAAACTTTCAGACTTCATAATCTTTAGCATTGAAAGAATGAATTGCTGTAATTCAGTATAATTTATTGAAAACTGTGTTTCATGTGTGATATTGCACTGTGCTTTTCTGCTTTTTGAATGCACCAAAGCTGCTCTGCTGGGCTGGTTTTGAAGTTTATACTTGAGTAAAACCAGACTTTTTAAGAGGTTTGCACTGGTCAGAATTGATCAATTTTTTATCAGGCAACCAAAATAAGTAACTTATCACACTTCAGGAGGGTGCATAGAGCATGAAACTAGGGCAGAGAAATTAATATTTCAGTATTCTGCACTTAAGCCATTACATGCTGTTTTGCTGATGACAATGGAAACAACTTAGAAAAGGAGTGAAAGAGGAGTCTTCCCTCTCCTCCATTAGTTGTCAACACATTCTTGAATTGACTGAGAAGGGCTGTGATCTGCCAGCTTTGTTTCCACCTCATCTGTCAGCCAGTTTTCTCATACATTTATTTTATGCTGTTCTTATCTAAGAACTATTAATTCCTATAATTTCTTCTTTCACCCAGAGTACGTGTAACTGTTCCTTAAGGGAATTAGAGTCCAGAGGACTTCAGAAATCTCAGAAATCAAGATTTAGTTTCCTCATCTGACACAGATTTTGGGCAGTCATTAAGTGCACATGTTGATTAGCATTCATTATTTGGTGACCATCCACACATGTAAGAATCCATTGAAATAAGAATGTTATTAATATAATTGCTGCTGAGCCTGATTACTGTTATGTATGCAATCCTTACTCCTTCATATTCCAACATTAATTTGAATTTTTTTCTGCCTAGCAGATTCCCTTTTAGTTTTGCAAGATGCCTTCTGCCGTTTTCCAACTGTTCTTGCTTCAGTTTCAGGGCCCTGTCCTAAGTAGTCAGAGTACATCAACTTCCTCTGAGTATGCACACAAAGAATATGTGTCTGTGCATATTTGTCTCCTTAAACATAAAGAGCAAATTCTTTGCAGTTGAAAACAGTCTGAATGTCTCATTTTATTTCCTGTGGACATTTATAAGATGTAGGACAATCCTGAAATGTGGCTGTTTGCTTCTCATGGCCTATTGCAAATTTTTCAATTATCTCAACTTGGCAAACATTTAATTAATTTTGTTTATTACGGTCTGCATTTGAAATAGAACCTAAAGACACAGTTCTCCTGCTCTGCTGTCTATCAAATTGTTCCAGATGTAATCAGTCCATTAGTGCTGTGCAGTGTGAGCTGCAGTGCTCCAAGCAGTGGCATGTGCTGGGTGCTGAGTCCTTCGTGCAGGGGACAGAGTAGTCTCAGATATTAATTTTTCCTGCATTTCAACAAAAATGTCTCAGGGCTCATGCTCTTTTTCTATTTTTGCCTGTTTCTAGGTATGGTGGTCTCAATCACAGGAGATAGAAATTTAGTTTAATTTAATTTAGTGGGCTTGTGAAGTTAAAAGGAAATTGCCTCTTCTGTTACACCACCAATAAATATGTGGGTGTATTTATGGTCTGTTCTCCTGTCACACTGTACTGTATTTGTCCTGGGATTTCTGATTTAAGTGATCTAATCTCTAACATTAGAACCTTGTGTCGTTATACCCCTTTGACTTGCACTGACACTCACAGAGGGTAACTCGTGTCAGGGCTGCTCCTCCTGGCAGTTGCTGTGATGCTTTCTCCTCTTGGCTTCAGGAATGCTTTTCAGAATAGAAAAGTAAATCAGTTTCATGAAGACACACTATTAATTCTTTGTATTGGGGGCCATTTGTTCATTTAATAGATCCACTTTGTTAAGAAAATGGACAAGATCCATTTGAAATGGTAAGTTGGAGTTTCATCTGGCATGAGTTGTTGTTGCTCTGGGGGCAAAAGTGAAGCCGATATGAGTCTGATCCGGTGAGACACACTTGGGTCTGGGCCAATATTTTTTTCTAGTTTACTCTTCCTTCTAATCAGGAAAATAGCTTTGTTTCAAAAAGCCCTTTTGCAGGTATTTCTAATTTTCAGAAAATCAATTTATTTAACAGTTTTCTATTTACTGTGCATCTGACAAGAATCACAGACCACATGTTGTGACTTCAGTGAATCCTTTCTTCTTATACATAAGGTTCGGAAATGAGTATTTTTATTAATTTTAGTTAATAGATCTGATTGCTTTTGAAAGAGTGGACAGCTCCCAAAGCTCCATTCTGTGGCTGATTTAAGAAATGTGTGCCTTGTTTTCCAAGAGGAAGTAAATGCTTCGCTGATAAATAAAAGCAGCTTCAGTGTTTTAGAACATTATTGAGTAAAAACAATTTTAAAATATGTCAGTGTTCATTGTTGGTCTTTCTGAAGTGTGTGACACAAAATAGTGCTGTTTGGAACCCAACTGCTCTCGAGAAATAGAAACAGCTAAAAACTTGATTTGACTCAAAATTCCCAACCACCTTCCCTCCCTCTCCACTTTCCTGGAATAACACTTCATCTTCTATTTCATGATTGTGGCCACGTTATTGCAGCAAATAAAGGACTGGTGGAACTGCAAATATCGAAAGTGTAATGGATTTAAAATTATACATATAGAATTAAATATTAAAGAACTGTTTGAACCCACTGCTCTGTTATTGGTGACTCAAGTCCTGGGTCTAGTTTTCATTTCTTGTAGTGAAATGCTGACAGCAGTTCCTTGGCTTTTTTCCCCAGTCTCATCTGTAAAAGTGGTATATTTAATGCATAACCTTCTTCCTGTGCTCAGCAAATAGAGACTAACTTTCCTGATGGACCTTATCTTTCTAATTTCTAGCCCTTGAAGAATCAAAAAATTGACTATCAAACAAAATCCAATTACCTATGAGGCCAAATGAATCAACTGCTGCAGCAAAACAGCTGATCTTTATCCCTGGTATAAGACTAAGATCTTCAGTGTGGTTGAAAATGAGCAAAAGTAGCAGTAAAGAGAAATAATTTTTTTTTTCTTTTGCTCCCTCTGTTAACACCATGACTAATTCTTCTGAAGGTGCAGCCATCTGGTGAAACCAGCAGTAGCATCCAAGAAAGTCTGGGCTGGGATTTACATCAGGATGCATGGTCACTACGTGACATGGAAATGCTGGGCACTATTAATACAAGGGGGTGTCCTGGTTTTGAAGTTCCTTGTTCCCTACAAAGCCACAGTGCAGTGTTTGCCCTGGCACTCCCATCTGCAGGGTACTCAGGTGGGACAGGGACCATTCTTGGCTCTTCCCAAAAACACAACATGCAGGAAAAATTGGTTTGCACATCACAGACCTCAGAAATACCTGGGCCAGAAAGTTGAAGGGAAGAAAGAGTAGATATCCTTCTCTGCTAGTTAAGGCTTAGCCTATAGGTTGTGGAATTGCTTTGGGTACAAGTTCAAGACTCCAGGACAAAAGTACCTGAGGAAATGAGAACAAATAATTATTCCAAGTTATGATAATTGAGGAGGAATGGGAGAAGAAGGAGTACATATACTTGACAAGTATAATTAATGTGTCCTGGAGAGCAGGGGTTTTCAAAGTATTTTGAAAGGAATGAGGTAGGGAAACAACTGGTTTTTGGTTTTTTAACAAGTATCTCCGTGTAGGCCTATCAAGCCAAACTGTGTGGGTTGTGGGATTACTCATGAATCAAATAGTCCTTTATAACTAGCCAGGGATATGATTCTTTGGTAGTTTGACTATTGCTATGGGATCAGAATAAATGTAAGAAGGGAATCTTGGTTTCATCTCTAAACAAACACTGTGCCATCACAGTGTGAATGAAAGACCCGTCCTGGTTCCTCCTGCTGGATCTTTCTTGGTGCTGACACCAACTGTAATGATTTTTGGTTGCTTTTTTGGTGGTGGTGGTGATCCTTCTACCAATCTGAAGGCAGGATTTTTGGAAGTATTGTCCCTTATAGGTCTCAGCCTGAGAATCCCCTTTGTCCTCCGGTATGAAGGACAAATTTTACTTTCCTGAACCTGGTGATTTGTGCACAGAGGCACTCAGGGAGGCAGCACTGGTCAGTGTGCAGGAGGGATTTAGTTACCAGGTGGTGCTCTGAAGGAGCATTGTAGGAAAGTGCAGCAGTGTCTGCTGAGGGACAGCTGCTTCTTTCAGCTTGTCCCGTTCCAAGTCTTAAAGGAGTCACTATTCCCTTTTATGATGAAAAGTTTCCTGAACTCTTCATATTTTTTAATTTCCTTCAACAATCATGTAAACTTGGCTGTGAATCTGTAATGTCCAGTGTGCCTCCTATTCTTATCACTGATTTAAATAACCTATTTTTATTAGCTATTTTATCATTTCTGCCTGAACATAAAACCAATTATTTGGTTTGTAATGTTCTTTATCTCGCTTAGTTTTCATAAGTATAAAATATTTCCTGAAGCATTATGAATAGATTAAAATTCAATTTGAGTGCTGAATTATGCATGGTTTTCAATTTGGCAATACTCTAAGAATTTTTGTTTCCCAGCTTTTTAGTGTTATGAGAAAATATCTACTATCAAATGTATTTTTAATAGATATTTCCTTGTATTAGATGACACAGATGACATTTAATCCATTCTACTAAGATGTCTAAATATTTAATTTTCCAATTCATAGAGGCCAATCTTTTTGGTAAATGGAATGCTTCCATTCATGGCTAGGATTTGGGGGGAGCAAGCATATAAACAGAATTACTTCCAGAGGGGAGAAACATCAGTGCAGGTGACTCTTTCACTTAAATGTACATGGTAATATCTCTCAGGCTGCCAACATAGGAAAGTAACAATCAGCAGAGTAAAGCCTGAAAAGCATTAATCAAAGGTCAGTATGATTAGCATTCTTAGTTTAAATAAGGAGTAGGATGTGAAGATCCTCAAGATACTCAGTGCTTCTAGAAATAAATGAATTATGTATAACAATAAAAGCCTTAAAACAGGAGAAGCTTTAAACATCCCGAGTTTTGCTCTACCATTTTTTTCTTTTGGTATCTGAGTTGAAACTACAGACATATAGCTCAGCTTTGTTGTAGGCTGGTCTGTCTAGGGTTTGGTTTGTTTTTGGGGTTTTTCTGTATTGCTGTAGGTATCTATATATCAATTTTCAAAACAGATTGGAATCAGTTCACTGGAACTAAAAAAAAATCAAAGCTTAAGATGCTTTTTTTTGTTGTTTTTATACTTAGATCTTCCTGGTTCCTTGCTCAGAGACCTTTCAGGGGTTTGGCAAGGTGAGGCTACTTGTATTTGAAATGTGCTAAAGAGAAGAATTCTTCACACATGGGTGGTACTGATTATACATGTCTGTGGTTTAGGATTTCTTTTTTTTTTAAGTGACATATTCACACAGCAAGTAAACTTTGCACCTTTATCTGATCTTTTCTTGACCTGCTCAAGCATACAGAGAATGAAATTAATTCCACTTCTTTGAACTTGGTTCTCTAAGTGCTCTCAGCGTTAGCTCTCCATATACCTATTTGCTTAAAATGCTTGCAGAAATTATTATTGTTTAAATGTGTGTATTCATCTTGCTATAAATTTGACATAGCAACTTTTATTGACTTTATTGGTTCATAATTTTAGCTTTATTTATTGAATGTGCAAAGCAATGCAGATGGATTTACAACCAAACACATCCATCCTCATGAAATGACGTACAGCTGAGGGCCTTAACTGGGATATTTCTGAACGTTCCCATAAATGCTTTCATTAGGTAATCAATATCATTGAGTATTTGTACATAAACCGTAAGGATGAGGTATGTCAAAAAGTACTAAGGATTATAAATCCATTTTGTCAGTTCTCAGAGGATTAAGTGCCTCAATATAAAATGAAGGCATAAAACTGTGCATCCTTTTAAGGAATGATAGCTGTAATATTAATACAGTTTAGACGTGTTCTAGCAATGCAGAAATAATGGTTTGGTTACTGAGTTTAGTTAGAAACCTGCATTTTTAGACCTACTGTTGGTGAATTTATATCATACCTAATAAAATAGTTTTAATCAAGGAATTTTTTTTATACTTCTACAAAAATAATTTTTCCCTTTCATATTACGTAAAGGTTTGCTTTTGTGATTGTTCATTGTGTAAATGTCTGAAACATTTGAATTAAATTAAGATTTAGGGTTGTAGTTCAGGAAAAAATATGCTGATTGCAAAGGATTGCATGGGTGGTCGCAAATGAACAGGTTATAAAACAATCAGCTGCATTAATCTGTAAAAATGGTACATTGCTATTATTGGAAAATAAAATTGAATTCCTATTTCTATACAGTTCTTTCAGAGTTAATGTTGTTCCAACAACTACATAAACTAGGAATCTGCTCAGCTACTTAAGTTATGAGAAAACATCAGTGCCTGAAAATCCTCCTTTGAACTTGGCTCTGGAATGAATTTGTGGCAGTGGGGAAATAAGGAATTCAAAAGCAGGTGAGAGGATTGCTTTCCTTGTAAGGTGCTATTGATGAACACATCTTCACACAAGTAGTTCTTTAAGTGTAATTAATTGTTCACAGAATAAAATGCTTACTAGAAATGGCAAAGGTTCTACCAAGTCTTGCATCTCTTTTGTAGCACTGGCCTGACATACCAACATGCCCAAAGAAAACAAATCAGATCAGGCTCTTATTTGTAATTAGGGAAATCTCTTTTAAAGACAGACTGATATCACCAATCAGCCTTCTTGATTCCATCAATATTGTTAATTACCAGGAATCCCACTGAGGGGACTGTCCAGAACATGATCTGAAGGTGCAAGCCTTCTGCTGGAATTCACACTGGACTCAGGGATAATATTCTTGCCATACAACTCTTGTCTAAGTTATATGTGACTGAAAATAAGCTCCAATTTCAAGAGAATAAATTATCAAATGCCTATACTGTTCCTCATGTAAGCCAGTGATTCCACTGGCTGAACTTTCCTTGCTCCCATCCTTGCCTGTCATTAGATGATCTCAGGCCAAAGAAAAGTCCCTTTGTTCATAGAATCATAGAATCGATTGGGTTGGAAAAGACCTCCAAGATCATCGAGTCCAACCCTTGGTCCATCTCTAGT
>JAWWEV010000011.1:25146835-25165810 GCA_035583235.1 Hafferia zeledoni
TAGTTAGTTTTCAGCATAAACCTGGGTTTTGAGGGTTTTTTTTTCTCTCCCTCTTCTTTCTCCTTTAGCTGGTTGGGCGGGGGGGGACGACGAGCCCTTTTCACTCTGTCTCGGACAGTTGGCGTTTTGCCAGCTCAACCCAAGACACCCTCCAAAATGATATTTTTTTAAAAAAGTCCTTGAAGAGAATAACAAGGAGATGGCATAATAAAGGGGTTTATAAAATATAAAACAAATTGTTCCCTTCTCCCCCTTTCACATCTGAAAAGTCTTTTAGCATAATGTCATAAAGATACTTGTACCAGAGAAAACTGTCCCCGTGGTCCTGCATGTCCCTCATCGATAAATGGCTGTGCATTTTAAAAATAGTGGATTTAGAAGAATTAGCTACATTTTCTCAAACTTTAGTTATACTGCTGCTCTTCTGAGACAAACCACAGGAGAAAGTTTTAATTTCTAGGCTGTGTCACTGTTTTCCTGGGGACAACACAGGAAATCATGACATCAGTCACTAAGCTCTCCCTGGAGCCTGTGACAGTCAAATCACCTCAGACATCTTTTTCAAAATAAAGCATAATTGATGCAAAGGTACATACCAAGCAGAATCAACAGGTGATAAAACAGAATTCTACATATCCAGGCTTATCAAACAACATCTTCTGCTTCCTCTGGAATTTCCTTGTAACTCCTGAAGATTAATTCAAAGCATCTTTACCCCCTCATTCTGTACTTTCTTTAAAGCAGTTTAATATTTGTTTTTATAAAGATAAAGGTCTGGGAAAAGATCAGTTTGCTCTCCAAAGAGTCCAAATGAACCAAATATTGTTAACCTACCTGTATTTAAGGTACCACTTTGTCTGTTATTGTTTTGACAGTTGTTTGTATCTTCTAGTAAACTCTTTTGAATAACTATGCACTGACAGGCAGACCTGAAATGCACATTAGTGTCATTAAATGTGCAGATAATCTGCTCTCATTTACTGAAACCTTTTAATAGAAATAATAATATGAAATATGTTTTTCATTAATGAATAATAAATAGGTCAATTAACCTACTAAATATAAATAGGACTACTAAAGATTTTCAATGGTTGTGCCATCTTAGGTTATGGGGGTTTTTTTCCATGATCTCTAAACTGACTACAGAACAATCAAGTCATTATTAGCACAACCATCTCAGTCACACCTTAGCCCAAAAATCACAGTCTTAGGGGTTTAAATGAAATTTCCTCATTTTAGTTTGAAGGTGTACTAACATAGCCAGTGGCATCTAAGTGCATTAAAACTTCTATGGGCTCCCTGAAAGAATTTCAATTCCAAGGGACAGTGAGTAGCTTTAAAAAAATTCAGTCCAGGTTCCTGTATGACTTCAGAAATTTCAGTCTTTGTCTATACAAAGATATTCAAAAGGCTTCAAACTGAAAAGTTCCTCTATCAAGTATAAGAATGAATCCAAATTTAACTAATGCTTAGAAAGATGAGCTGGACCTTTGGAAGTGACCTTGTGGCATCTTTACCATCTCATTTGGTAACAGACTTTTGAAGAATGGGGGTTTTTTCTCTCTTTCTTTGGCATTTAAAAGGCATGAGTTTGGTTGCTTAAACCAAATTAAAATAATGGCAGTGTTTGTTTTGAGTTGTAAGTGCCTGGAAAGACAGGAATTTTTGGCTGGACACAGCATAATCTTATTTCACACAGTACCCCATGATACCGGAGTTTTCTTTCCTCTGTCAAATGTGTGAGCAGGGAAAGTGCTGTGAAAAATCCAAAACTAGTGAAATGTGTTTGTGTGATCCGATCTCTATTGTGTAACTGCCACAGTTCCCAGGGCATTAATTTAGACAGGTAGAACCTAGAAAGGCAAAGTTTGGGGCGTGAGTTCAGCACAGCATCATTCCTGACTAAATGAATTGGAGCAGGGGTTAAAACAATATATTTTCTTCTATTGGCTTTCCCACTTTCATTGGGAGTGTGTGTATGGTCATACTTGTTAGACCAAGGCAGGGAGACAAATCTGACTTGGAATTGAACTGAGAGATCTCGTCCCAAATGGGCTGTGCTGACAGCTCCAGGGGGATTAGTTGCTGTCAGATATCATACTGGTGGTTTCCCAGTGGGGAAGCTGGGTCAGAACTTGCCACAGCCCCACTCTGGCTGTCCCCTGGTGAGACACAGCCACTGCCAGGCTGCCCAGGCCACAGAAATGCACAAATAGTAGGAGCAATTATTTAGTCCAACTGAGAATCCGAGCATTCCGTATCTTCCACATCTGGAAATAATGACTGGCAACAGAGAACTGCCTAACTTTTCATGTTAGATGGCCATGTTAAACTCCAACTTTCAAGCTCTGCTTGAGCACTCTTGTATTTGAGAGCATGTGCTGAGGAGTCACTCGTGTGGGAGGAAGGCTTTTCATCTTGCCCCAACCCTGAACACTTAACTCTGATCCCTGCTGTAAGGAGTAATATTATAAAGAGACTGTTAACAGTCTTATCAGCTATTCTATGATTTCTGTGTCTCCATGTGTGAATAAGGCAGGTGCAAAAACGAGAAGCTCTTCTATCTTGTGGAAAGGCCCTTGCCTTTTTCTCACTAGCCAGTAAAGAGCTGTCTAGTCTTTGCATAAGGAATTGTGAGAAAGGAGTATCTGTATGTATGAGGTGTTCAGGTGTTTTCAGATGTTTTAGTATACATCCAAAAGGCATGGGTTTTTTTCCTCAATAGAACATTTCTGAGTGTGGGATAAATCATAACTAAGAAATTGAGTTAGCAGTAAGCAAAAGCAAATTAAGCTCCATCAGAGACTGAGGTGTGTTCCTTCATACCTGCCAGAACTGTCTGCTTTATAGTCACTTCATTGAAAATTGCTGCCTCCCCATACTGCTTCACTTGTCATCTGAAGGACACTATATATTTTAGAGGTCCCTTTTTCACTTTGTATTCCAGCTAAACTCATTTAGCCACTGTACACAATGAGTGCACAGGGAAGAATTTATACACCTTTCTTTAAAATATCATTAAAGGTAGAGCTGTGGTGAAAGGTGACACATGAATATTTGAGGAGTAAGAAATTAATTTAATACCTCCAGGTAGCTGTTAAGTATTTGTAGAAATATATAAACTCTGACTTAAGAATTGAAGAAGTTCAATATTCACAAATATTGCCCACCATGTAGGAAAATAACTTTGTTTCAAGGGACTCTATGCATGTCTTCAGTTATGATGTGCTTTGCCATCTCATGGGACCCTTGGTTCTTCCAGGCAGAAATATAAATCAGTTAAGAATATTTATCTTGCATTCTCATCACAGAATTAATCAGATTGGAAGGGACCACAGTGGGTCATCTGGGTCATCAACCTTCCTGCTCAAGCAGGATCATCCTAGAGCAGCACCTGTGAGCTTTTCAGAAGCTGGTGCATCCCAGCCTGCCCACAGCAGGTGGGTTGTGGGGACTTGGCCCTCAGAGTCAGCATGGTGCTGGTGAAATTTGGGCAAGTGCTGCGTCACTTGTATCATGCACAGCCTGGAGCAGGTGCAGAAGGCAGTGATAGCCTCCTAGTTCATGGTATCAAACATGATGAATATTGCAAAATATGCTTGCTGAATTCTTAGTTCCTTTTAATTGGGGAAAAAAGAAGTATGTTTAACCCCCTGCCTATGTGGAAATGACAACAGGGTTCATCTGTCTTATCTGAAGAACTATCGCTGGTAGCTTTGCTGTAAAGCACTGATGTAGCAAATGAAGCAAACTGAATGTTTATGCTGATTAAATTGACTATAAAGTAAGGCTTTCTTAATATTTCACCTCAGCTATCATCTGGGACTGGCTGTTATTAAGTGTTCTGATATTTATAGGCATTTTCAGTGGGAGCGAATGTCCCCCAGAAGCTGTTAAGTTCTGAGGGTGTGCAGGTGTGAGTGGGGCAGTGCCAGGTGTTGGCAATTAGGGGCAGATTGGGCTGCTCCTCCCTGCCGTTTCCAGGTGTGCTGGCAGGGGCATTGGGCAGCCCAGGGAGCCCCCCTGATCTCCCCGTGAGTGGCTGTGCCCTCATGAACCTGCACTTCTCTGTGGCTTGGTGAGTCCTCATGGTTATTTTCCAAACTTCTCTTCCTTGGGGAGGTGGTGGGATGTGTGTGTAGGTGGAGGGAAGGGGGTGACGAGCCCCCACAGCACAGCACTCCAGGGCTCCCTGGTCCCTTGGCACCGAGAGCTGAGTATTCCATGGTTCCTGTTGGTGCCAGCAGAGCCTCCAGGCTGGGACAATGCCAGGGACAAGGGCAGCTCAGCTGTGCCTCTGGGGAACCTGCAGCTGGAGCCACCAGCCTGTGCTGGCTTTGTGAGAAGGTAAAACAGGGTGACTGTTTGTCCTCAGCATTTCCTTTGAACCTTTCTGTTAATCTGCTCCCTTCCTAGATTGTTTCTCCTTTAAGATTCAGGAGAAAATTGGATCTGCTACATTATTTTAGCAGTGCAAAGAACGTAGAAGAAAAACAACCACTGTGTTTCAGGGAACTTCAATTTAGCATGATTATTACATGGTCATTTTAAGGACTAGAGAAGGCTGTTCTCCTTGGATGAGAAAGTAGTCAGTAGTGATATGTTAAGTACAAAGGGAATCAAAAGGTAAAAGTGAGGGAATTT
Source organism: Hafferia zeledoni (assembly GCA_035583235.1). Classification (NCBI taxonomy): domain Eukaryota; kingdom Metazoa; phylum Chordata; class Aves; order Passeriformes; family Thamnophilidae; genus Hafferia; species Hafferia zeledoni. The sequence goes on from JAWWEV010000011.1 coordinate 25,151,480, forward strand.
AATGTACGTCAGTTTTGTATTTTCTTTTATATCCTTATTTTTGTCTTTGTTTAAGTTGAAAAGGGAGGAAGGGAGTGGTTCTTGGAAAAACAGCACAGCTATATCATAGTAATGTTTTGTAGGTTATGACAGAGTTTAATTTTAAAAGTTGCACAGGGTTTTTTATACTTACTTTTGCTTCAATTTCCTAAAGCTGTTATTAAAATGGATGGAGTGCTATATCTGAACCTTTAAATTGCTTCACAGGGAAATGTGTCATAACTTTGCACTTTCTGCAAGCTTTTCCTCATCTTCCCAGCCCTAGGTTATGGATGAACATACTTAAAGGAGAAGAGCTGTGGTGGATTTTAAATACTTTCATCTTTAATGGAAGGAGGAGGGAGAACTGTTTAAAATGGTCATAAAATTTTGAATGTAATTTTCAGACCATTTAGTTAGTTGATTTAGGCAACAACAGAAGCACGGATTCAGTTGTGTAGGGATGCTAAGTGACTGGAGTTCCCACACAGGGATGTTGAACCAGAGGCCTCTTATGAATGCTGGAATATTTGGCTTTTGCACTTACCAGGAGAGATTCTTTTGTAGTTTCATGTGACCTTAATTTTGGGGCTCTTGTGATACTACTGTGTAACAAAATTAATGTTGAAATAGTTATACTGCACTAAATGAGAAGTTACCCTGGATAATCTGTGCTAATTCTTGTGCACAGAGTGAATGTGTGTGTTGGCTTCCTGGGATGCTGCAATGGTTTGTGCTGGGCTTGATAGTCAACTTTGTTACACCGTGACCTTTCTTGTATTTTTCTCCACCACCTAAGTTCAAAGCTGGTAAGTGCGTGTGTATGAAACAGTAAGTTTTGGTATTCTTTGGTCAACACTTAACCAAAGTTCAGGCAAATACATTTCACAGTCTGAATACTTGAATGTGTGTTGGTAGTTGGGATTTTTTTCTCTTCAGAATACCTGGAACCACTTGCAGTGATAAGCGTGAGTAAATACGAACATTTGATGTTTACTCAAATGAGGGAAGCAGACAGAAATGTAACAATTTTGCAGTCTTTATTGCTCCCTGCAGTGTTGTTGGAGTTGGCCATGCACATTCCCAGACCCACAGCTTGCAGTTCTTGGCTTGCCTGACTGCAGCTGGCATTGCCTCCTGTGTGCCTCATCTCTGTTCTCCAGTAATGAAAACTGATAACTTCAGAAGAGCAAGTTCTTGCAACTGTGCACTTTGATGTTCCTTTTGACTATTCGTTTCAATCTTGTTTGTACTGAGATATTTTTGCTGAAATGTGATGGCCTGCTATGTGTGTGGAGGTTTATGGAGGATAAATATAAAAGACACGCTCCACTACATTCTCTGAATAATCTGACAACTGCTTATAGGTTTTTTGAATGCTAGGAATTTTGTAGCCCGTGGTGTTGAACAGAAAAATTTACATGGTAAATTGAGTGTATCCAGTGCAATATTTCCCTTTAGGAAGAGCAGCAGCACAGCAGCTCATTGGGTTTTTATTTTTAAGATGCAGCATGGCTGAAGTTAGAGCCATCCCGGGATCCTTCAAAAATTTCACAAAATTGAATTTTGCAGCCTTTCTGATAAGATTCAAGACGGAGCCAAGTGTCAGGAACACTGGGGAGCTTGGCATGTTGCTGTGCCACTGCAGAGGAATGATGATCAGTGGTCTGAGGTCCCCTATCCCCAAACACTCACCATGTCTTTACTCAGACTCCTCCTCTTACTCCTGGGAACTGGAGATCTGTGAAATCTGTCATGGGCCAAGTCATGCTTTGGTTTTCTTATGGTGTAGGTTTTCTCTGGTTAAACAAAGTGTGGTTTAGAAACTTTTTTAAACATGAGTAAACCTGTCAGAAATCACCTTGGGTTCACTCTTGTGCTCCCTGGAAACATCCCATCTGTGCTGGAATTTGTGAGACGTGCTGGAAGGGTACTTGGAAGAGAATCCAAACACCAAGTCCTTCTCCCCCCGAAACAGCAGCTCTAAGATTGGTGAAATAAAATGGGAAGAAAATATTTGCATTTTGTCAGTTAATTAGGGATATTCAGCAAGCTTTAGCAGTACTTAAGGGCTGCATATTTAAAGGGAAGCTCAAAGGCTTCCTCTAACAAACGTGAGTCTGTGCAAACAGCACAGCATGTGGCTTATCAAGAGAGTAATTGCCAAAAAACCCTACAGGTGCTTGCTGTGGGTAGCAGGTGATCTGCTTTGCTCCTGTGCCATCAGTGGGTATCTGGGCGGACACAACACCCAAAGGAGAGAGGAACTATTCAGATGCAGCAAAAAATAGAGCACATTTCCTGTACTGAAGAAGTGACTGCAGAGAGCGTGAGGTAAAAAATAAATGGAAGTGAAAGTAAAGCATCCTTAGATTGCTATAAGCAAATTTGAGCTGGGGAAGAATAAGTGGAATCTTTGGGAAATGAGGAAGAAAAGCAACAAATTATGTCAAGTTGACAAGGTTTTAAAGCATACTTATTGGCAATTTTTTATTTTTATAATGTGCAAAAGTGGTAATTATGATTGTGGTCTCTGGGATTGTGGAGAATTTGAGCACAACAGGTGTGGCAGCAAATGTTTGGGATTTTTTTTTTAGGGGCTGAGTGTATTTCTTTGCATTCTGTTCTGTAAATTCATCCTGGCACTACTTTAAGAAAAAACTCACCTTGAAAAATATGAAGGTTAACAGAGAATGATGTTTTAGGTTTTATTCAGTTGTACTTCTCTGCTTTATGGAGTCCTAATGGAATACGTAAATGAAGTATTAAGATGATTAGTTTTAATTGTTTTATTTGTAACCTACAGCTTTTAATATACTTTTCTGATAATACAGTGCTAATACTAGGAGGCAGTGTAAGAGGTATTATTTATATATACCTTTTTGAATCTTATTGATTTTAATGCTTTATTATTAATCACACAGAGAAAAAATGTTGGATATTAAAATTAAAGTGTTCCTGTAGTACTTCAGGAAATACTTCATTAAAAAGAAAATATATCCGTATGTGCAAATTACATATATCTTAGACACTTTAGGTTATTTTCCCAATAATGGATAATACATTATTCATTTTGTACTTGTGAGAGCTGTTACAAATGTTAAATATATAACAAGACAATTAACAGAAATGTAATAGCTTTTTGTATGTTTAAATTAGGTGCAAAGGCAGTTCCTTAGTAGTAAAAGCAAGTTCCCTTAAGTCTCTTTATGTCTTTATGGGTTTACTTGTTATTCAAGCATTATCGATCTGAACAGAATTATATAAACATATTGCCGATTCTCCTTGAGTATAGTAGAGAATTGCCCCTAGAATTCATAGTACTGCTCTGCAGTGTTTTAAATTTAGGGGGGAACATTTACAAATGATCTTAAAATTTGCATTCATTGAATTGCTAATAAAATTTTATATAAATATTTAACACTGTGGTGTGCCATGAGCTGGACAGTAGTGGCTTCTCAATGTTTCAGAGGGGAATGGGGTCACATGTGCCACCTTTGGAGCTTTTCCTTGATTTTTTGGGTAATATAGGGGATAATGAAGTATCTATTTGCAGTATTTCTGCACAGTGCCTTGGATGTGCTTCTGATATTGACATTTAGAGATTCATTCTATTCTGAAATTCTGAGACAAAGTTTCATGAGGCAAATTACACTTTCACTGATGGTATTATCATCCCCTTCCTGGGTATGACCGAAATGGAACATGCTGACAGTTGTACGTAGTTAGTGGCTTTCACTCCTCTCCAGTTTCAGAAATGTCTGTGTCCACGTGTTTCATGATGAAACCACAGAAAACCTCATTACTTTATTGGTTTCTGCTGTCACAAGAACCTGCCCTATGAGCACAAACTCTGTGGCACTTAATCAGATCTGAATTTTGCAAGGATGTGGCTGATGGGCCAATTAAGCTCCATTTGCCTACTCTGTCATAGCAATTTTGGAAACTTCTTTTAAGTACTTTGGAGAGTATATATTGCTAAATAGACATTTGTGTTTATCCCAGAGGTGGCTGAGCTTCAGTGAAATGTAGCATAATGCTGATGTGGTCCTTAATGACCTCTTTGAAGCACTTTGCTGCATAGTCTAACTTGTGACATGATGTGAAAGATGCCTGTTTACTTATTGTGTTCTCCTGTGGCATATTTTTAGTGCTTTAAATTTTAAAACTTAGAGAATAGCATAGAAGCTTGAATTTTTGTATTCCTTTTAAAAATGTGCTACTGTTTCCTTCAAATATGCTTTACAGTTTGCACTTCGTGGTATGGATTTACAGTAGTTGTGGCTGTATGATGTTGCCAAAATTGCTAGTAAAGCATATACTGTTAATATGTCAGGTAAAATAAGCAAGTATTAGGGACATATCTGACTTTGAAAGTACAAAATAACTGTAGGCTGTCTGTCCTTAGAGATGCAGAGATGCCTACAAATCTAAAGTCAGTGAGGATATTTTTAAATTCTTTATAGTATTTCAGGTAGATATCTTCAAGTATAGACTTACTTGTGGGTCAGGTGTTAGTAAACAACATAGAAATTCCAATTAGTACTGGCAATTTATAAACACAATAGAAATCTTAAGGATAAAAGCAGTGTAAGTGTGCTATAAAATCTTATGCAGGATGTTTATGCAGAAGAGCAGTTTTGGAAATGTCAGTATCTCTAACAGTTTTCTAGTGACATGGATGCTGCACATTTCAGTCCATGAAACAAAAGATGTGGCCTCTTCTGTCCAGCTTGCTTGTCATGTAGCCCTTGGAAAATCAGTTTGATGTTGTTATGCATTGCCTGTTTTTCTGGTTTAGGCCTTTTTTTTTTTTTTTTTTTTTTTTTTTTTTTTTGACAACATCAATGCTTTGGATGAAGTTTTCTTATTTTTGCCAAACTATAGTTTTTGAGGACTCTCCTCCCCCTGCCAAATGCAGAAAGAGTGGTATAAACATTTTTCCAAGTGTACAATGGATACCTAGAAATGGATCCAGGTTTTACACTAACTTCAAAAGATTCTATGAAATTGTATATATTTCCACACAACCATCAAATGGAATGCATATGTTTAAAATACTTTTAGGGCAGGTGGAAATCTTGATATTGTTTTCAGTGCCTGATTTTATTCTAGTTTTTCTGTTGTGGGGTTTTTTTTCCCCTAATGTGAATATGAAATTCACATTATTATTTTATTTTAGTAGGAAATTATTTGGGGGTTGTATGTATTCCAAATTTATGAAATGAAATAATTGAAAGCATCTGGAAACTGAAACTTCAGTTATGTAGGAACTTCAGGTGAATGTTAGCTAAACCTTAAAAATAATACTGGAGATGTAGTTCTATTGTAGAATACTTTAACAACCACATTTTTCAACCAAGGAAGCTTCAACTCTAAAGTAGGACCAATCCGAGAAAAAGGCTCAAAAGGAGTTTCAGAGATTGTTTCCAGCTAAGCCTAAAGAGAGAACACACCTATTCTGCACTTTCATTATAGTGGACATTGAAAAGTAGGATTTATAATGCCCAAAAGAACAGGGGAAGTCTTTGAAGTTCAGCACATTAGGAGATTAAGATGTTATTCTTAGTATTCTCTGTTAGTATTTGATTTTTATGCTTCTAGACAGATGTAGACTGTTTGTCTTGATTTTCCTGGTCTCTTAGTTGTGATCCTAAAGTGTGTTTACTGTTTTCAAGTCCTTAGTGAATAAACTAATCTGTATGTCTTCTGTGATGAGAAAAACATAGAAACTCAGTGCACCCTTAAATGTATGCTGCCATCTCCTTTGTGTGACAAAAACCATTCAATTTTAATTATTTCTATTGCTGTTTGATAATAATCCCTACAACAGAATTGGCACACTTCCTTCAAGGAGATGTGTCATACTTTTCTTTCAGGTTTTCTTTTTTCCATCAATTGTGTCAGTGTGACCCTGTGCCTGGAGACAGTCTGAATAGGTGGGGTTAGACGAACACTTGGGCCAAGTTCTCAAAATCTGAGAGTGACAGGTATGAAAGAGAAGGTCAGTGGCCTTTTCTGAAGCTGAAATGCTGATGTTATTGTATGCCCTGAGCATCCCTTCAGTATTTTAGGCTTAGTTGTATTTTATATCAGAGGAAAAGCATTCAGCTAAATGCTTCTTCCCACAAAAGGCTTACATTCTTGCTTATGTCTCTGCAGATTGGAATACCATATTATGAGCTCTCAGAATGGTTTTCCGAGTTGAAATAACTCTGCAGCACTAAAATAAATACATTGGGCTTGGTTCTTTTTGTGTTCATGACCTTAAAGTAAGCACAAACCTTCAAAACCCAAATTCATTAAACTGATAAAAGGTTTGACATTGGCCCTTATTTGAATCAAACATTAAAGATGTAACTGTGACCTGTTTTTCCTTACACATATTATATTTGCTTAGGACAGAAGGCTATGAAATGGTAAAACCTTTTCCCACATAACATATTCTCTAAAAGGCTCCATCATGTGAGGATCTTGTAGGATTCATCCCAGTGTACACAATGCCCGTATGGAAAGATAAAGCTTTGTAGATTAGGGATGAAGATAATAGACTGTGGATTATTTAAGAGAGAATGTCAGAATAGAACATTGCAAGGAGATAATGTCGTCCCACTGCTGGATGAATGCCTTTGCATCCCCTTGGCACTCATAGGAAATAAACATTGAGGTGAAGCAGAGACATTTATTTACAAAATGGGAGTCATTTATCCTGCCAGAGCATCGTGTTCTGCGGACTCTGTTTCTGTTATAGCAAACAGTTGATGATGGGAGATGTTGCCATTTGATGAATGCTGATATTGCAGAATGACTGTTGATCTTCATGTGACTTTTATGCAAAAAGCATAGGTATAATAAGAGGAATGTTGTTTCCTAATTTTCTCGGATGACAGATTTGCATTTTGCTTTCAGCCATTGGAAATTACTTTATCATAATACAGTAAATTTAAAATTTTATGTATTTGTCACACTGATTTCAGTATAGTTACAAGCATCAAAGTTTTGTAATGTAATAGCTAACAAAAATACTTAATGTAAGTGTAGCATGTAATAGAAATGTCATTTAATACAGTAGCATCTTTCAGTTGTTGATGAATGACTTGAGCGCTCACTTGCTCAAAATTGAAAAATTACAGCAAAGCCAGGGTTGCCCTTCTGCCTGTGTGTGTTCTGGATGCAGTTTCAGAGCTGGACAGGCCATGTTCAGCTATATGTATTAAATGATCCCCCAGTCAAAGTGTGGTCTGAGTGCCTGTGTCACTAATGTCTGAAGGCAGCAGAAGGTCACTCACCACAGGTTCTGTCCCAAGTGAAATCATAAGCTGAGTTCTCTTGGAGCAGCATTTCTGGGCACCTGGAGGAGAAAAGGTGATTGTGAACAGTCAGTGTGGGTTTGTCAGGGGAGCCGGTCGTGCTTCAGCAGCTTCTGAGGTAACGCCTTGATTGTGGGCTGGGAGAGAGCAGGGGATGTCACCTCAACTCTGCCTGGGGGTGCCACACCCTTTCTCCCAATGCACTGGTACCCAAGGCAGTGGCTGTGTCTGGAGGGGTGGGCAGCTCGGTGGGCATGGCCAGGCCTGGGGCACTGCCAGTTCAGCTGATGAAGCACCAAGTGCAGCAGTGCCAGTGCCTGCCCTGCATCCTCCTCTTTAACACTGGAGCAGTCAGCTGGGGCACTGCATGTTCCTCTTTACATTTTAAAAGGCTTAAAATATCACAGAAGTTTGATAGTGTTCAAGTTGTTTTAGAAAGGCTACTTTTTAACAGTGTGGAATATGCTGAAGGCAAGATAACTTCAAAAAATAATTTTTCACTGGAAGCATATGGTACTGCTTACCCTATAATGTTCTCCTAATTAACATGACCATAAAAAGATGACTATTGAAATTTAGATAGTAACTCTGATTGTTAAAATCCTAATTATAGCACTGTTTAACAACTGTATTGTGAGTAATACTCTTTTTATTATTAGTTCCACATTGAGAATTGGTTCATTCACTTTGAAGGCATTTACACACTAATTTCTGGGCACTTTTTTGGAAGCGAATGTGTGTATTGACTAATGAACTTGCTAAAGTATTTATGTGGATATTGGAGTATCCTTTTCCAGTTTCAGTCTGTGGAGTGTAGTGAGCTTAGGAAAGTAAGGTAGGTTACTTGGTTTAAATATGTAGATATTGAAAATTAATTGACACAATGCTGCATTAGAGGAACAATGTTATTTTAAAGGGAGCAACACTAAATGCAAACACAACTACAGATTAGGACAGCACAGTAGCCTGCCCATGGCACTGGCCAGCTAACCATGGTTTGCAGCTTCAAGTACTCAGGCTTTTGGCCAGTTTAATCCCAAGGGCAGGACATGATTGCAGATGTTTTAAATTAATTCTTAAAATGCAAGGAAAGAAGGAATTGCAGTTTGTAACAACAACTGGCACAATATATTTTGAGACAATAAAAAACATTCCTTATAGGGATAGTTGGCCAAGGGAGAGTTAATAGAGACAGTTATTTGAGAAGGACTAGAGCTATTACTGGAGTCAAGCCTATTTCTTTTATCTGAAAACAAGACAAATGCCAGCAAGAGGAGAAGAAACCAATAATAAAAGTGAAAAAAAAATTTCCTTTCCTTGTTTGTTTGTTTTTTCATTTAGCCTTTTACTGAAGTAGCACTGCTGCAGAAACAAGGGCACAGCTCCAAGTCTTACCAGAAATTTTGTGACCTGACAAACTTGAATTAACGTGGAACTGTTTAGGTCAATGCTCTCGACTGCCTCGTTGGCCACAGGCTCAGAGGAGTGCTGTGAAAAATGGTCTTGTCTGGATAAACCTGATAGTTGCTAAACGAAGGTCCACTAAAGGATAAAAGCAAAGAGAAGAGGTGGAGAAGGAGTCCAAAAAGACTGGGGAAGTGGTAACTATGCTGATAAGGGTTTCCAAATGATTCCCAAAAGATTTAATGTGTAAATTGTTATATACCATCTTTGTAGATTGTGGTCCAATGGTGGACTTAAATCATAGATGCCAATGTCAGATCCCATTCTCTTCTGTTTAACACTGTTCCTGTGGGTTTGTCTATGCAGTACCTTTGTTGTTTCCATTTGATATAGTAACTTCCATGACTTTTGATAATTTTCTGTAGTAAGTGTTGTGATAAAGATTCCATAGGATAAGGTAGCAGAAGGAAACAGATGATTGAACTGGTTGAAACGAAAATCTGTTTGGCGTTTGTTTTTTTTTCCCTAAATTTAAAATTTAGGCACGTATGGTGATAGTGGAGGACAGCTGGCAGCAAAGATTAATTGTACTTTTGAGGTTTTGGTCATAAATTCCCATGTTTTTTAAGAACTTGCCTCAGTAGGATAGCACCTGGCTACTCAGTGGATACATTCAGTAACCTTTGGTTATTAAAGAGGATGCACCTTTTGTAATATATACAGTTCTCCCTCCCCAGCAGAAACTCTTCCTTTCTCTTCATCATCTTAGGCTCAGTGATCGTTGCTTTGTGAGATCCTTTATTCTGGGCTCCAATGCCCCTGAAAATCAGACAGTATTTAATGACCTCCTGCATCAGCAGTTTCATCTTGTGAAAAATTAGAATTGATTTGTTTTGTCTTTGATATTGAAAATCTAAAGCAGACCTTTTCTTCCCAGCTTGTGTAATAACAGCAACAGATGCAGGAAAGGTTTGGGAAGAGGACAAACATTCACAGGTACATGGCACAATTAAGACTCTTAACTAACATGGTAAAAAAAAAAAAGCTTTTCGCTACACAGTTTAAAATACATCCTTAAAAAAAATGAATGCTTTGCATCGGCTCCATGCTGTTATAGGGATTCTGTCTCTGTAAAGGATAAAAACAGTGGGTTTTTTCATGACTCCCTGTTTCCCTGTGTATTTAACGGGACCTGATTCCTGTTTGTTCTTATCATTCTGTCTTGGAAAGCTGCCAGGTTAACCCAGATATCGTATAAGACACATTATGCTCTCCCTTAAAGGATAAATTAGTGCTTGACCTCAAATACCTTACTATTTTCTGTGATAGACTGCAACTTTTAGTTTATTATTTTAACAGATCAATAGGTACATTAATTCGAAGAGGAAGCTCAGACAGTGCGTGAAGTTAAATTTGCCAGGTTTTTTAATTAGTTTTATTCTCCCATAAGGTTGAAATTTCTTTAGGAGAATCAAAGACAGGAAAGTAATTCACTGAAGAAAAAGCAAATGATGCAGAAAACGCCAATATCAATTTCCTAAACAAGTCATAACTGGAATGCCAAGAATCTTGTTTCCGGCTCTGACTCTAATAATATGAGTAATCCAAGGCACTGATCAGAAGGCACATTTTACAAACTCATGATTTAACCTAAAAAGATGACTGAGATAAATTAAACCTTGCTGAGCTGTGTGAGATAACGTTTTGAAGAGAACCCTAGAGGTACTAATGTTTGTTGTAGCATGATTTATATTTTAAAGGCATTAGCAACAAGGTAGATGGCCCAAGTTCTGAAAATTTGTTTAGGGACATTCCCAGTTGTATTTCTATACTGCCTAGTATATTTGGAGTTGGATGGAATCTCAAAACAGGCCTTTAAAGTGGAGAAACTACTTAAAGCAAAATAAAAATTCCTTTGGGTCTTTGACCTCAACCACTTCATACATTTTTTATCTTAGAAGCGCAGTCCATCACATTTTGTGGGTTTAGCTGGAAATTGGGTAGCTATAATAACTCGTGGCTCAGTGGTAGAAGAATGAGTGTAAAAATACTGAAGCTATTGCTGATTTCTTCTAAGACTGATGGAGATGGTGCATGAAGACAAATGTAAGGTTTCAGGTTAGCCTAAACCGATTTTTTGTCTGCTTATCTTCCACACCCTTCACTTCCACACCTCTGCACCTTAAGAAACATGGGGTATTAAACTTGTGTTGGTGGCTAATCTTGTGGAAAAGTGTATCTGCAGTCCTTAACCTGAATTGACTTGTGCTCAGAATGAGCAGTGCCATCTTCTGAGGCTCGATGATAAGACTGGGATGTGGATCAGTTCCCAGAGCATTTTGAGGGTGCTCCTATAGGGGTGAAATAGCTTTGAGGAAGATTAAGATATCATTGGAAATAAATTGATGATGTAGTTAACAAATAGGAGGAATTTTCTAATGTCAAAAGCAGTGGAGAGGAAAATGATTTTCTCACTGAGTGTTGACGTTTTGGAGCTTTAGTGTATTATCTGGCATGGATAGTACTTCTAACAACACAACTCATTCCCCCACACCCTGACTTGCTGCATCATTCAGTCCTACTTATGGGTTCATATGCTGTAGCTGAAATCCAGGAAGTGAGAAACATTGCAAATCCAAAGTTTGTTCTCCTTTTAGCTTCTTCTGCAAAGTGCAGTTTTATTTCCTGGGCATGAAAAATCTCTAAGAGAAAAATTGTCCTTAAAAGTCAGATGATTCTGATCCAGTGGTCCAACTCTGATCCATACAGGGAACTGTACTTAAGGCAGCGATCTGCTGAAGAAGAAATAAATTCTAAGCTTTTTAGTTGCTAGAGTGCATTTTTCCACAAGGTCCATTATCCTGTTCTGCTGCCTCAGTCTGGGCTGTGTCATGGCCAGAGCAGGTGTACAATTTTTGTATCTCATATTTTAAGAGTGAGCAACTGACATTAGAATATCTCAATGAGCCTGTCCTGGATTAACCACCCAGAGCACTGTCTTCATTTCTCATTCAAAACACCCACTGCACAATTAAGCAGACTTTGTGCTTACATTTGTAATATTTCAGACTCAAGGGATTCATCGGTGTTCTAGAAATTTAGACTTGCTGTCAAAGGTATTTTGCTGTTTAGGTAGTATTTTTAAGCTCTGTTTTCCAATCAGTTTTTGTTTTCACTTCTTGATTTTTTTTTTTTCCCCTCTCTTTAATAGAAGGCCATCATATTCTGTATTTAGGCAAACAGGTGTCTAAAGTTGTCTTTTTAGAAGAATGCTTTTGTTTTATCTGTGCAGAGGATCTTTATTCTCTGATAAAGAAGGTGAAGTCCTTTTTGGGTTATGTTAATCCTTGTTAGGGAGAGAAGCAATTCTTTGCTAAGAGAATCTTTTACTGATTTCTAATTCATTCGAACCTTAGTTCATTATTGGCCTTTTTTCTTCTACAAATTTGTGAATGCTTCTGCTCTCCCCTCTGAGCTCAGTGTACAAACAGACTCTGGGCCCTGTATAATTTTGCACCTGAAGTGCATCTCTTCCCTTTTCTTGATTAAATATGGATATTGTTACAATTCTCTAGCTATACAAATACAAACAGGCTTGGATTCCAGTTGAGCTGTGCATGCTACAGGGCAGTATTTACTGTGGTATTGCGGTGCTGCCCAGCTGATGAACCCAGAGCAGGACTAATAACTCATAAAGTGGCCTAGAAAATGCTTCTCCAGTCTTTTCTCCCTTTCTTTTATATGTTGGGGTTTTTTCTGCTGCAAAATAATGCTTTGATATGCTTGCTATAAAAATGTCAGTGAATTTTGTCTTCTTTAGTATAATTCCATTAAAAGAGGTCTTCTCAGAAGGACCCATGGCTAAAGGCAGTAAATAGAAGTAGTAAACTGGCTCCAGTATGATTATATTTACAGACATTTTACTAATTATTTGTATTTCTTGTCTCATTATGAGATCTAATATGGGTGGAAAAAAAAAAGAAAAAAACCCTGACAAATATAAAACCAACATGTCAACTTTTTTTGTTATTGGCTTATCAATTTTGCTTTTGCAGTTCTGGGTATTTGCATTAAGGAAAAGTCAAACTGGGGTTTTTTTGTTGTTGTCTGCAGTTTCTGTTTCTTGAAGTGTAATCGTATTTCAATTTTGAAATACATTATTTTAAAATAATATTAAAGCAAATAATTTTAAAATATATTATTTTGAAGAGTCTATAAGTTGGATCTTTATTTTCAAAAGGAAAACATTTGGAGATAATTTCATTATTTTACCACCCAAGCAAAATGCCTTTAGGTATCTAATGGAAACTATTTATTTTTTGTTGCATTCTAATTATTGCTAATTAAGTTTTATTACGAGGTATTTAAGGTACTAATTACTTAACATTATAAGGGCAACCAGCCTAGTGGAAATAGATTAGATGTGATTTATAAAAGGAAAAAATAAACAGGCTTTTGGAAAATAATCCTGGTTGTATATGTGCAGCAACAAATAAAGTTCAGGACAGTAAATATTCATCCCACAGGAATAAATCAGGACAAGAGGCAGCTAATTGGAAGAGTTTCTAAGGTGTACTGGTGGAAAAGACTTTTCATTGCTTTGTAGCTGAAATTCAAATACTGTTGACAGAAACTTCACTTATTGACTTGCAGCTAATTAGCAGCTGGCAGACTAGACAATTAGTTGGAATACAATGGAGTTTGAGAAAAATATTAAAAGTTTGCAGCACTCATTAAAAGCAAGTTTCAGTTTCTAGAAATACACCAGCTTAATTGTCAGCATGATGGGAGCGCACTATGCATCTAGTCTGAAGTCCTTGTCATTTATATATAGTAGTGTTTACGTATACATATGCCAATTTAAAGAGACATTTTAAGTGACAAAGTGCTGAATTATTTATTTATTTTTTTAAAATTTTATGCTATTTACTTTCTGTTTCCCTCAGTGACTACAGCTTTTCATTGAAAAATAAACTCTTGAATCAGGGAATGTAAAAACTTAGGGATCCAGAGGAATAGATACCTAAAAGTCAGGGACATTTGATGACAAGGAATATGTGAGAGCACAGGAGGCTGCCCTGAAGCATAAAGGGACCCAGGACAGCTGGTTCATCTTCAAGGCATCTCAAAGCATGAGAGTTGTCTGGTGAGCAGGAGCCCAAGGAAAGTGTACATCTGGTTTTGCTGATATTAATATAAACTGATGGGCATGAATTAGTTTTGCAACTTTCCTGGACTAATTTGGAATTTCCTGGGCTGAGCCAACTACCCACACCTGCCAATGTGGGATCAAATAGGAGAAGGTGAGCAAGTACTAGTTCTACAGGAGAACACCTGGCCCCGCTTGGCCCTGATCCAGCCCATGTTCAGACACTCTCTCTGCTTCAGAAGACACCTGGTGGAATGTAAACCTGTCCTTCAAAAGCTATGTCTTGGGTTGAGCTGGCAAAATGCCAACTGTCCTAGACAGAGTGAAAAGGGTTCCTCCCCCCCAACCAGCTAAAGGAGAAAGAAGAGGGAGAGGGGAAAAAAACCTCTAAAACCAGGTTTATGCTTAAAACTAACTACATGTATTTATACAGAAAAGAGAAAATTAAGA
>JAWWEV010000011.1:25168872-25204349 GCA_035583235.1 Hafferia zeledoni
GAAAGAGAAAGCATAACAACAAAATATTTCTACTTCCCTGAACTCAAACAAAATGCAAGTAGCGGCAGCAGGAGCAGAGGCCTAGCAACAGTAGAAGAGCTGCGGCAGGTCCTTCTACTGAAGCCATGGTGGAACAACCCAAGCCACACCCACACACCAGCTCTTACCCCTTTTGAGATGATGTAATGTGGTATGGAATACAATATTACTGGCTAGAGGATGTCAGCTAGTAGCTAGGTCAGCCCAGCTTAAGTCACCTGATAATTCCAGGCCTAGTCTGAACTTTAAACCCCAAATTTAGGCCCACTTTGCTAAACCTATAACAAGCTGAAACCTCAGGGGCTTTCTGTTGGAGGCCTGGCATGACTTCTATGCAGAGTAAGTGACCCCAGTGGACATTTGTTGGATGCAGAATGCGTTCAGATGGGTAAGAGGGTGAATTCAATTGGAGACAGAGGTGACAAAGTTCCACCCTACTCTAAGTAACACGTAACCCACTTTGTGTATGAAAACTCCACGAAATGCAGTGCACAAATGGCCAGAGTACACAGCCTTTAAAAGGCAACAAGCAGAGGGTAAATCAAAGCCTGGTAAAAGCCATAACACACTCCAGTTTTACAAAATCTGCTGTTAAAGTGAACCCAGTTAACCATGGCATCCACACCCCATATGGCACCAGAAAAACAAGTGGGCAGAAAATGTAAATAAATGTAAACTCTGCCTGATCTGTGCAATGAAGCCCTTCCATGAAAATTCCAGTGTTTGCGGTGCTGCCTCAGGGACAGCCCAGGGTCTCCCTTGGGAGCTCTGGTTCTGCTGGGAAGTCCTGGAGCCACATGAAATCAGGTTGTGGAGCTTCTCTTAGTTTTTGCTATATCCAGATCAGTTCCTTACGCTCAGCTTAAATGGAAGTTACAGCAAAATCACTTAGTTCTTCATTGACTTGCTCTTCATGTTTCCATTTGAGTAACTCTCTCCCCAGTCAGAATTTTGTATTAAACAGCAGCCATGTTTTACATTAGCTTTGTACAGATAGAAGTGATTACAGCAGAAATGAAGTTGCTTGTCATATCTTCCACTGCCTATAAAATAACACTAATTGCTTCATATCACACTCATTTTCTCACATCTGTGTATTTGGTGATGTCGGTGTAGTATTTGAGTGTATTTAAGGGAATGAGCATTTCTTTTTGTTTCTCTTCCCTTATTCCACAGTGCCTCTTCCCTTTCTTTGTACTGTTAGCAGTGAAAAATGAAGTTGAGAGCTAAACATTGCCTAAGAAATCTATTTCTTTTTATTCCTCAGAGTTAGATACCTTCAGACTAGAAGCTGTGTAGAATCATAGGGACTTTGATGTCATGAGTTCTTTTCTCTGTCTTTTAATGTGTAGATCACAAGCTGGTAGTTGCTTGCCATTTGCTTAATTTCAAGGCATTATTTGATGATGTTTTCTTTTCCCCCTGCATCCCCCTGTGATGCAGCCAACATTTACAAGGCTTGCAACATTCCTACACACAAAGCAGAAAAATGTAGAAGTAACAGAAGTATTCTTTGGGTGGCAAGAATGTAGGCAGTGCCAGGAAAGGTTATCCTGGTTAGAACAGATTAGTTAGCTCTTAAATAATTAGGGCAGAACCAATTGGTAATATTTTGCCAGGGTAGTTGTGTCCAGTGTGTGTAATGCTATGAAATGTTACAGATTATAAGAGAGATTTTCTGTCACGTTTCTTAATCTTAAGTGTGATTTACAGTAAAGTTCAAAAAACACTGTATTGGTTCGTATATTTTAAAAGTCATGTCATTACAAAGGATCCCTTTGCAAGTTCACACTAAGTCTACAATCTGCCTGCTTGAAGTGAGAAACAGTTTTTTACTCGAGTTTATTATACTTGGATGCCAAACATGTTGTTTTGATACATTTACAGCTTCCTGGAGTTACAAAACAAACATTTTAAAGACTACATTTCTCAGAGAGCTGCTACCAGAACTGTGCATTAATAAGCATCTAAATTACATCTCTTGCCATGTAGAACAAATTAGATTTCTTTTCATTAATATCAAGGAAGCAGAAAACAAGCTGAATCCCAAGTGAATTAAATGAATGTAATTATTTGCCATTTCTTTTGCTACTATAAACTAGCCTTTATTCAATTAAACAACTCATAATCATATACCCACTATTTCAGTGGAGTTTTAAACAGCTGGTATCAAAATTAGGTAATTTTCTTACATTTCATATACAATAGTTTTAACTGCCTTTTACCCTAATCACGTGGCAAGTTTTCTAGTCCCATTCTTAAAGCCTAAACAAACCCAAAAACTGTGAGTTGTTCTTCAAAATTTTTCTCCTATGCAAGTCTTGGAAATGTTGTGGTAAAAATCTTTGGAACATGAATGTTTCTATGTTTTGTTGAACTCTGTCCCAGTTCTAGATTAGCCTGCTAGGAAATAATCTTAAATTATTTTTCCCTGTTTTTTTCTTTGAGGAGCTTGATGGAGAATAAAATCTCCTAATCCCTCAAATCCTTAATTACTAACTGTGCCACTGTTTTGTTCTGAGCTTTATTACTGCTGTGGTGTCTTTGCTGGTCTATTCAGTGCTGAAATGGTGAGATATTTTATAAAATGCAGAGCAGAAACACTAATATATAATCCTCAAAGGTGTTTTTCCTCTCCTTCCAATGATATGTTTCTAAATGGGGCAAGTTCTGTTTTATGGGAGACCAGAGAAAAACCTCTCATTTCTACCATTTCCATCAGTATAAATGAATTTCTTAATTTTTTTGAAACTGTTCTCCCAGAATTTCTCAATTTTTTTGCCTCATACCTAAATGTTTCTGGCTGGTAGTTAATTGTTTGCTCCTTTCAGTATCACTCCAGAGATCCTCAATGGATTAGAGCTTCAGTGCAAAACATTAACATAATAAGATAATTCTCATAATGATACACAGAAAGTGCCCTGAAGCGATGAAAGTAGTTTTCCCTTAATGTTGTTATATGCAGAGACATTTTGTGTTATAGCTTTTTAAAAACATATTCTGCTACCTGTATTGCAGAATCACAGTTAATTTGAAAAGAGCAGATACAGCAGCAGATCAAAGTGGGTGCTTTAGCCAGAAGATGAGAAATCTCTCCAGAAGTTGGAGCCCTCCTGAACAGCAGAGGAGAAAACTTAGTGAGATACAAGAAATATTGCCATTCTCCACAGGGGTAAATGGAGGACTTCTCATTCTGATTGCTCAGAAGGGAGAGGGGAAAAGTAGCTTGATCCTCTTAAATCAGATCAAATCCCGGGACAATGCAGCATTTGGATGAAATATAATTCCTATTTCTTTACACAGACAATTGGTGTAAAATATTAGTGCTGTTGAGATGTTGTTCATTGCTCTTCCAACCTAGAGTGTTGACTCCACAACTGAATTGATGGAACAGTTTGTTTGGATATTCTTAGACTCCTACACAGACCAGTGGTGGGTTTTTTTTTCCTTTTTTCCCTTTTGAAACTGTTTTTCTTTAAAAGTAGCTGTGAGTAAAAACAGTGGTGGTGACCTGGAAAGGACACTTGGAAAAATATGAGCTATATCTGTACATATATCAGTTCATTAAAATCCCAACTTGAACAAGTTTAGGTTCCATAGGATCTAGATTTTAACTTTTCAGTTCACATAATCTGCTTTATTGCCATCTGTTCTATCTCTTTCTTAAAATATCTAGTTGCTTGGATTTGTTTCTCTACTGCTCCAGCTTCCAGTTAGGTTCAGAAACAAAACACCGTGGGGCATGTGCCATCATCAATTTTTACCATCTACTATAAATTACCTCTTTCTGAGATGTAGTATGGTGTCATATAATGGAGGTTGTTTTAATGTGTGAAAGGGTGATTAACTCTTGACTTGAGCTGTTTTCTTACATAGGCAGAAATAGAATACAGAAGCCATCACTGCAGCCCCATTGTCTGCTTTTGAGTTCTGCATTCTCCAAATGGGAAATGCATATTATTTTTTAAGATGAAAGAGAAAATAACCTGAAACTGAGTGTGCAGCATCATAGCATTTGATGTTTGTTGCAGACAAGTGCTTCTGGGATACATGTGTTTAATTTACAAGTAAAGCACTTCAGGTTTTCTTGTTATTGTTGTTTTGTCAGTGTTATGGGCTCAGCTTGAGATGTAAATCAAGCTGTGTTCATTCTGGTTCATGCACTGTTGCCAATAAATTGTTTTTGGAACCGGAACTTAGCTGGCATCTCCTGGTTATATGGAGGTGGAATCCAGCTCTCATTTCCATAATAGTCCTGGTTCTTCCGAGCTATTGCAATAAATAGTGAAGATGCATTTTTGCTGTTTGTGCAAAAGGATCTTGAGAACACTGAGTTGAGACAGTCAGCCGAAGAGGCCCCCCCAAAGGCTGTGGGGGCTGTGTCCTGCCTCCCTGCTGCCAACACTGCCCCAGGACTGTTTGAGGGGCTCACAATGTCCTGGGGACTCTCTCAGCTGGCTGTGCCATCACAGCCTGGCAAAGTTGTTTGGGTGCCCCATCCTCTGAGAGGAGTTTGGGTGCGGAGTTTTTTTGTATGGCTGGTTTTGTTTCCTGATTTTTCCCAAATTGCTGAGAATGTGTAGTGGGAAATCGTAGGTCATGGTGGTTGAAGTAGGGTTTGGAACACAAAATGCTACCAGCTGGGAAAGCTCTGGGTCTGCAGCCCCCCTAGCAGCCAGGACAGCTGCTCAGTGTTGTGTGGCTTGGAAAGGCACAGCTTTAGCTCATGGGCTGCTCCTGCAGGAGGCTCTTCCAAGCCTTTCACTGTGCTGGGTCTTGGGCAGCACAAGAAGTCCAGTTTGACTGCTTTGTGGGGTCTATACTTGGAGTTACCCTCTAAAGTTATTTTAGTAATGTCTTTGTTGTGAAGGGTTTATGATGGCAGTATTTGGGCAACTCTTCAAGGCTTGTGGCTTAAAATAATTTCTAGTGAACAATGAAAGAGGCCTAGAATTTTCAGGGAATTTATCCCATCACAATAGTAGGTTTTATGATTTTTTTTTTTAAAAAGTATATATTATACAAAATAATAAATAGTAAAATAGAGATAATGAAAAAATAAATAAAATATTTTTTATTAATTTATTTTAAATAATAAATTTTGTAAAATTAATGTATTAATGAAAGCATTTTATCAATAGCATATAAAGTATATATTTTATTAGCCAAAATAAACTAGTTTTTCATCCCAGTGCCTTTGCGAAGTTCATTGTGTGGGAACCTCAGCATTCAACAGCCTTTTGATTTCTGCTTTTTAAAATACCCATAATTATATCTTTTTTGATCATAAATTCAAAACTGTTTTGAAATCAGTTTAAGTACTTGCATAAAGCTACAACCACAGTTTTTGTAAGCTTATATCTGTGTTGGGTGAATGAATATGGCACTGTTTTCTATGCTTGGTAATAATTTTCTTCTCTTTAAATTTCCTCCAGTGGCACCCTAGAATTTTCTTTGTTGTATGAAATTAAAATGCCACTCAACCATCCTCTGAGCACTTTTTGATTGAGTGATGCTATAAATCAGCATCATCAATGTTTTATATCAGGCAAACTGAACCATGCTTGTCTGGAGGCAGTTAATTTATAGGTAATACATAGACATGGGGTTGAAATACTCAGCTGAAACAGAGTAAAGTTAATGGGGAATGATGGGGAGGGGGAGTGGAAAGTTTTTCTCCCCTAAGTAGAACTTTAAAAGAGTAATTGAAGCCTTGACTATTACTGTTAATCTTTTCCTTATACTCTCATGCTCAAAGGGCATAAAAAGCATGAAATCAGTCCTTACGGGACAGATCTTTTACGTTCTCTACAAATAAGAATGAATTCTTTTAGTACTCAAGATAAAAAGTGTTGGTGCAGAGGGACATGATCTTTTGTGAAACAGGTGGATGTCAGTAGTACTTTGTCAGTTGATGTGCTTACTTTAATTACTAGAGGTGACTGTAGTATTTTGGGATATTTGAATGGGTGTTTCTTTCTTCAGTAGTTCCCTGTGCCCAGCAGCACCCCCAGCTGTCCCGACCTGAGCCTGTGGCACTCGTGGAGTTTGATCCTACAAGGGCACAAACAATTGAAATCATTTGTCTCTTGGCTGAACTCTACTAATTTGAAGACCATGACTGAAGCTTTGCAGGGATGTTTGACTGGTTGTCCTAAGCTCTACAAACCTCTATTCATATGCCAGACAAGCTGATAAATGCCCTCTCAATCCAAACTCCTGCCCTATCCAAACCTGGTTCACTTGTTGTTGCAGAATCACACTCTTAAATAATAGCCTGTCAAAAGAGGTTAATTTTCAGATCTGATACACATGACTAGACTGTATAGCATCAATTTAAATGTCCAAATGTGTAAAACAGTTTGCCCTAGAAATTAAAATTAGCATGTAAGCTGACAGAATGTGTGCTGACATCTAATTATGGTTCATAATAGAGTTTTGTTCTACTGTACTAAGGCCTCTCTTGTTTTTATTTTTTCTAATCTTATTAATCGAGGCACATAAGATTTTTTTTTTTTTGGTCTCTCATTTGCTAAGATTATAATTCCCCTTCAAAATCTTGTTATGGTTGATTAGAAATTTTTTGCTAAAAATAATTTTGTAGCAGATTAAGTAAGTGTGTTATCCACATTCTGTCTTATGTTCAGTGAAAATTGGAAGCCTAAGAAGAATTTTGAAGACAGTTCTCTTTAATTGCCATATCCTGTACTGTGCCTCTTTAGCTGCCACTTTATTTTGTGTTAATGTGCTTTCAGTAATCAGAGCCTTAGTGTGTCCTCTTTTGGTTCTGTTCTTTTTTGTATTTCTGATTGATGGCATTTGTAGGAGTATTGATTTCACTTAGCAGGGCATCTGCCACGAGGCTGCACTGGTGGGAGTGTGGTGAGGAGTTTCATTTTCACTTCCTCGTGGGGGGCCTTGGAGACAGAGGTTACATTTCAGAACAGCCTGAGCTCCCCAGGGTGCATCTGCTGGAAAAGCAGAGCAATACTGTGGGGTGCTTTTGGGGAGAGAGAAGGGGTGCTGTGCACTCAAGGGAGTTTAATGGCCTGAACTGATGGAGTTTTTTGAGTTCTGCCATCCTTGGCTATGAGAAACATTGTGATGGACATGTACAGACTACCAGACTTGTCATAATTCTAAGGACAGGGCAGGGTCACATCAGAGTCCCACAAGGTGAACACCAGTGCTTCTGCTGAAATCTTTATGACTTTTCTCACTGATTGCAAAGGAAGTAGAGTTTAACACCTGGTGGGACACATCACTCAGTGAGCATGGCCTGAAAATTGAAGGAGCCTGAATAGGAAGACCAGCAACACCATACAGCTTGGGAATTAAAATCTCAGAGAAGCAAGCTGGGTTGAAAGGTATCCGAGAGTTGAATTTCGTGAAAAATACAGCTACATTTCAAAAGTGACTCCAAGAAAATTAACCAGAGTTGGGTAGGGTTGACCAGCTGTATCAGATCCTATTTGACTTCTAATTGCAAATGAACACAAGTTTCAGGTGTGATTTGCTCTGTCCTCAAAAATGAGTAAACATGGTGTTACCAAATGTAGTTCAGATGTTGTAATGTCCATGGTTACCATGAGAAATGCAGTTTTACCAAACTAGTTTAAACATCAATATTTAGATAGTAACCTTTATGAATAACATCATTTACTAATAAAGTTCACAGATATTTTCCTGTAAAATTAAGGCGTTTACTGTGATCCAAAATAGTGAATTGAGTTGTTGATCTTATGTAAAAGTGGACACTGCTGACTTGCCATCATATTAGCTGTAATACTGGTATACAATTCCTGGGACAAAATAAGTTAGAAAATAGTAAAGGAAAATACCCAACCAGCATTTCAAAGACTGTTCAGTTACTGTAGAAGGAAGTTCTCATTTACATATTTTTATTAAAAAAGCGTATGTTGATAAAGGGCAATGTTTTCACACGTGTCTCCTAAAGCTTATGAACTTGCATGGTCTGAAGTGTTGTAGCAGAGATGTTTCTGTTCTGTTGGATACTTCCAGACTTCGTTGTATTCCAGCCAGTCTGCAGCTGATACCTTGTTGGGTAATTCAAAGTCTCTAATGTTTCTGAGGAGCTGCTCCCAATTACATTCTGTAAGAACTGATGCCAGTTATTTGGTAGTTGAAGTGAACCCTCTGCAGCCACTGTCTCCCAAATGACTGTTTATGGCTTTCATTTTTAGCTGGGATAGAATCCAACTAACCCCCCTGCAACGCCACCAGCTGAAAGATCCATATATTCTTCAGCATGATCCTGTGACTTATCAATGCAGCTTTCTTGTGTGGGTTTGTGAAATTGCATTCCCTGAGCCGCAGGTTTCATTTTGACCTCGGTCACTCTGTTGTTTATTTCTGGGTTTGTTCAGTTCCCCCTACAAAAATGTTATTAACAGCTCATCCTTTTTTTTGAATCCTGCTGTTTGCCAGGGCAGTGTCTTAAATGCAGATTAGGTGACAATATTAACGGTGTTTTATGAGGGTTCTAAAGCTGAGGATTGTCATCTTTTATTAAGACTTCTGTTTATAAAACTGGGAAGAAAAGGGAAAAAAATAGAAAACTTTCTCCCCAGAATCCCATTTGGAGTCTCAGAATTCAGTTTCCTTTATGCTATTTTTAGCTGCCAACATTTATGCTTTACCTCACTTGAAAAACACTTTTTTCCTCATGAGTTTATAGACCACTGATCTGATACAAAAAAAAGGTCTGTCTTTTGTACGAAGATTGTTACTCAGTTTACGTGGTTTTCTTTTGTGGTCTTGTTCAAAATAAGTGATAGGGAGACTAATGATTGTCCAACTCTTTTTTGTGGGTACAGAATTTTCTCATCTTCCAGGTCACTTGACCCTACTATCTATTGAAAATGAATATACATAGCCATATATTCTCTTATATATCCACATATTCTTTTATTTTCTTGATTTAATAGGCTTAGATGTTTTTCTGTGTTTTATTTGATATTTGGAATTTTGCCCCTAACCTGTTGTGTTTACAAGGGAAGTGCAGCACAGATGTGATCTGGACAAGGGGATTTAGAAACTGGCAAAAATAAATGAAAGAAAGTCAAAAGGCAGGATTTGAATTGTTACCTTCTCTTTTGAGAGATATCTGGAAATCAGGCTCATTACAAGTAACTGTTTGCCATGGGAGAGTTCTGCTGTAATTATCCTTAATTTTCAATTTGCGGCCTTTTCCTATTCCTAACTGTTCCCTGACAGATCTGACTATTCTGATTTTTATTGTGTATTTGTAGTTTGCTTTGGTTCAGTTAATTTGTGTTGTCAAGGCATTTTACCAGTTGTTTACCAAAAGCTTAATGTTTAAAATGTTAAAAATGCTTATGTGTAAAAATGGACAGTAACTTTTTTTTTAATTATCCTGTTCCGCCTTTCCTCTAGAAACAATTTAGAGCAAACAGTCCAAGTATAGGGCTGGATATTGTTGTTCAGTCCTTACATATATACTGAGAATAGATGAAGATGGACATGCACTTAGATGTTTTCCACATGGGAAAATCAGCAACAAAATTGGTAGAAATAGAATATTTTATCAGTACTTATTGAAAGCAGGTGCATTCTGTGCAGTAAGAGGGGACAAACAGCCTGTATCTCCCTTGTCAATCAGATTTAGATTGATAGTTGATGGAGAAGCAAATCAATGCAGTTTATTGAAGTCTACAGAGTTTTCCAGACTATGGGATGAGTTGAAAGTCTAATCCATCTGTATCTAATTATTCAGTGGCTCTAGATTATTTTATGCAGATTCATTCTGCAATGGAAATTTTCTACTTTAAACAGAACAGTTTCATCAATCTTGAGTTGTCCTTCGTGGTCACAGGAGGGCAAAGAGAGCCTTAGCATGAAGGATAGTGCTGGGCTGAGCAATGGTGTGGGCAGGCAGGAGGCTCAGGAGACTTCTGTTAGAGAGGACTCAGGTGAGCTCTTCAATATCCAAAACAAGTACACTGATCAATAAGGTGGGTTTTAGCACTTTCTTCCCTTGCTATGTTTTGTAGAATTAGTGAAATATTTATTGGAACACGAAATTGAACTTT
Organism: Hafferia zeledoni; assembly: GCA_035583235.1. Lineage (NCBI taxonomy): Eukaryota > Metazoa > Chordata > Aves > Passeriformes > Thamnophilidae > Hafferia > Hafferia zeledoni. The sequence continues at coordinate 25,178,985 of JAWWEV010000011.1, forward strand.
TCCTTCCTTTATCCCAAGCAATTGCCCTCACCAGTGGACTGTAGAGAGTGTCTGTCTGTCTGCTCAGAATTAACCAAATGACACCATCTTTAGCAGAAGCATTTATAAGAAAATTACAGAGATACTTCACTTGGAACTCAGGAGACAGAGTTCGTCATCTGAATCAGAGGTGAAACTTGAGATTGAATTATTTGTGTTCTTTCCTTCTCCCATCTCTTCTTTCCACCCCGCAACCCCTCCCCGCACCTTCTCCAAGCATCTTTTTGGTCCCCATTTCATCCCTTTACAAGATAAGGAAAATTTTGGAGTCCAAGACTTCTTCCTCCTATAGCACTCTCTCACAGGTTGATTGTTATTTGGCAACACACAACCATTCAGCAGACAGTTCTAGGCATATAGAGATTTTCAAGATAAAAAGCTGAAAGAAAACAAGTAGTTTTAAAAAATATTTATTTATTTTTTTTCTGGTCACTTTGGAAAAAGGAACTTTACCTTTTGAGTCTAAAACCTAGGGAACTTCAATGGCAAAATGGTAATAAAGACCTGAAAAAATTGAACTGAGGTCTCACTGGTGAACTAAATATGATTTTTTCAGCAGTGAAGTTTATGTCAAACTAAAATGCACAGCCTCTAGAAATAACCATTTTCTCTGTGCTCAAAGAATCCCTTGAAGAGATCCTCTACAAGGAATTTACTGTAAGACTGTGGTCCCCATCTGTTACTGATGGATATAACTTCCTTACTTTCACTACTGTGACATCAAAGCCATGATACTAAATTGGAAGAGTATTCTAGAACAATATTGCCAGGCTTTATTCTTTCAGTTGGCTTTGAATTGAATAAAAAGAAGCAACATTTTAGTTGGAAATGAATGCTTAGCCCAGCCAACTCTTTAACTAGATTTGATCACAAACATCCCAGGAAATTAATAATTCCAATAGTAAAGAGGATCATTCTGTTATTGTGGAAAATCCTTGTGCTGTGTAGTAGTTTCTTTATTAAGCCATCTGCTCTTTCTTTGATATGAGCATCTTTTGGATAGGGACACTTTACTAGTCATTCCAGCATCCCTCACTGTGGCTAGTCTGCAATACTAATTAAAGATCAGCTTTATGAAATAAAAGTATCTAACATACAAATCTGGAGCTCAGCTCTCCCTTTGGCATGAAGGACCAAATGGCAGGAAATCTTTTCGTGGATTTCAGTGCAGATTTTCCTTCCCACTTGTTCTTTTTAATGTGAGGGTGATTTAAGGGAACAGCACAGGCAGCACAGTCTGTTCCCTGATTATTTAACCCAGGTCAGGACACTTTGTGTGCAGCAATCCCTGGTAGTGCAGCCTGTACTGCCTGAGGGAGCTGTGGGCAGTGGGACTGTGCCCTTCCTCCCCGTGGCACCCTGCACTGCCCCCTGCACTGCACCCTGCAGCTGGGCACTGCCCCCAGAGCCACACCTGGACCCTTGGTGTGCCACATGTACCACAGCAGGGCATAGCACAGATGGGAGAATTTGACGAGTTTAATTCCAGTTTTGGAGATGTTTGGATTTTTTAACTCCTGTGTGCAGTGACTACAGGCACTCATGCATTTGGGGAGTTCAAACTGCTATATAGGCTCGACATGTTCAAGAGAGGAGGGGAGACTCTTCAGTGGAGATGGGGAGGAATCCTCCAGCACTACCTTTTCACACAAAGCTGATTTTCAGAAGGGTCCCCCTTCCGCAGCTCCCGGCCCTGCTGTCCTTGGCACTGGGCAGTGCTGCTGTGTTCCCTGGCACACTGTGCCCCGGGTGCTGCCTGTGGGGAACTCATTGGAAGCACCTCTGCTGTTCTGAGCAGTGTTACTGCCCGAACACATCTGTGCTGGATCCCGTTTCCTCTCCTACAGTGTTTTTGTCATGCTCTGCTCACATCAAAGGATGGCCTTAAACAGAATGGGCAGAGGAAGGACTGCAATGGCTCAAGTGACCTGCTTGGAGTGGTTCAGAAAACACTCCCAAGAAGCAGGTGCCTGTCAGCAAGTCCTGCACAGACAATCTCTGTGTTATAGAAGTGCATTGATTCTGATGGTTTAATTTTTTTGGAATATGGCAAGAACCTTCTTCAGATTGATAGTTGAAAGGCTGAGCATCTCGTAGGTGTATAAAAGATTTTAATGCTGTGAAATCATAGGACTTGTAAAACCAGTAGTGGGTTTAGCAATTTTTCCATGTGAAGAGATTATGTAACATTAATTCTTCCTGTCTCCTCACCCTTGCACTGGGATTGAAGGATTCCAGTGCATCACTGCAGAGATGGAATCCCTTGTTCAGCATAACATGTATACACTTGAAGAAACATACAGGATTAAATGTTTTCCTGAGTCAGAACCTTACTGAAAAAAAAAATAAAATGTTGCTTTACACAAGGATAAATGATTTCCTCTTATCTCCTGTCCATCCCCTTCCTCTCAGCTCTAAATCTTGCCATCTGCCTTGATTTTTTGCCATATTATGGTCACATCATCATCTTTCATTTGCTCTTTGAGGCTAAACAAAGCAAAGAAGGGCAAATTGTATTGCTGCTTCTGTGCTTTAAGCCATCTTTTTCTTCTCCCCCAGCCCATGAGGGACTGCAGTGGCTACAGATGGGCAGAGAATGGTCTCTGTGATGCAGATTTTGTGCTCAGAGTATAATGAGCCAGCACACACCATCCCTGGGATGTGCTGCGTAGGATGAGATCATCAGCATAGAACTGCCTACAAATTGCTAAGCCTTTCTCATCAAAATATATATTTTAGGATTAAAGGGGGACTGCTTAGATAAAAAAACAGCTTTTCTTTTTGAAATAATGTGTCTTTAAAAACAACCAAGTTTTAGTAGTAGACCAGTAATTGTGGTGATTTTATTCTTCTCATTCCCCACTGGTCCTCCTTTATTAAAATAAATTACTATTAAAAAAAAATAGATTGTAATGAAGAAAAGAAATAGCTTTAAAATGAAGATCATTCCTCTTGAAATGACAGTTTAGTTTTGTATCCTTTGAGATTCTGTTAGTGAAAAATGGGTCACCTGAGCTATTACTGTTGTGTAGCTTTCTGGAATTAGAAGTTGCTCTGGCCCTCCTGCTGTGCATATTTGTAGGGCATGTGCCGAGTGTCGATCCTGCAATTCTCTATTGCTGGTAAAGGAAACAAACTGTAAAAGAATTAACGTGAGACAAGACACAGAGGAAATGACAGAGTGATTTTGAGGGACTGTAAGTGGCAGTAAGGAAGAAAATTTGCTTTTGACACTGGCTTTGTAACCACTGTGTGCGGTGAACTGAAGCACAGTAAGATGAGGCAGTGGGAAATTCCTGATCTGACATGAAATATTAATATGAAGCTAAATCATTCGTTTTTAAAAATAATTCCTGTAACAAAAAATATTTCACTTTCTGAAATTTGCCGTTAAGGGACACTTATTAAGGAGTTTTGTCTTGGCATTTCTGTCTCTCTTAGCATACATTTCCCCACAGTAAACTTCTCAAACACAATGGGCTAATTGACACTAAATCTGGCTAAAAGCCAAGATTTATCCTCATTTCCTGCTAATTTCATGGGAGTTGAAAATAGGTAGGTAAGTAGGTAACGATGAAAACCACCTTCTTTCCTCTGTGAAAATGACAAGCTATTTCATTGTCTTGGAGGCTCTTCATACAGTGTGTGTGTGATACATATCTTTTTTTAAAAAAAAAAAACAAAACCTTCAAACAAAATGCATTAACTTCACTCAAAACTTCGCAGTTAAAAATCCTTTTGATACCAGCAAAATTATATGGAATGAGAATTAAGTACTGTAAAAATACTAAAATCAGAATGTTCATTGCACTGCAGAAAATTGATAAAATACAGCGTGAATCACATCCTTTAGCAGTTGTCACATTTCATGGGATCAATGAGTGAAGAATGTTTATTGCATAAGTACTCTTTTGCTACCCCTATTGTTCCCTCTGTTATTCTTCCACATTGCTGGGGGAAAGAAAACCCACACAACTCAAAATGTTATCACGGTGCAGCAAAGATAGTAATGAAATGAATTCCATTCCTGTTAATAAATGGTGTTTAAACCATTTTACATACCAATCATGAGGACTCAAAATGACCTATCCTTCAAGTGTGGCTAAACTTGACAGGGGCCCACTGTTAAATGGAATACGTGTGCAATGTACCATGTATGAAAATAGATAAACCCTTGTGCAGTGAAGTTACAGGGAGGTTCTACAGTTTTCATTGACTCTTATCTGGCTAGATTTTAAAATCCAATGGGGAGGTTTTAGGTGTGAAATTCAGGGTGATGGATGGAAGCTGCTTGGTGTGGTTCATGGTTTAAAACACTAAGGGAGCAAAGGGTTTGCTATGAGCAAAGGCATCCACTAGGAGCAGTGTGCAGGTGGTGATATTCCATGTCCCCCTAGAAGCTGGGACAAAAAACCCTGTAGATTTTGCAGCACAAGGATGAAGATCCAGTGGTGCAGACTTCTGTACACTTCGTCACCTCTTGAACTTGGGCACATTAGAAACAGAGCTCTGACTACAAGGGAACTTCCCGCTCCCAGCCCCTTGCTCTGGTTCTACCCAGGGATGCAGAGTGGTACAGAAAAAAGATAGTCTTTCTTTCTCTGAACATCATGGGTTTCCAGTGTTGTCCCCTTTTCCTGGCCTAGGAGTGCTTTTCTCCAGAAAGATGGAGAATCCAGTGCTGTTTCAGTAAACATCCAGGGATATATAATGCTAGACTTACTATTTGTCTAAATATAATTAACTAGGGGTTTAGTTTGGTTTGCCTGCTTGTTAGTGTCTAAGCTCTTATTGGTCAAAGCATGACTCCCTTGAAGTAAATTCTCTGAAGGACCACAGAGAAGTTCTTAGAAACACTCTCAGGTTACCCACCTGCTTGCGTTTCTTGGTACCAAGCAGCACAAGGTACTACTGTTTGGGGGTTTTTGGATTACTGATTCTTTTTCTCATGAAACTGGTTTCCTAAATGTTATCCTCCTCCAGGTAAAAAGATCTCTATTACAGTGAACATGTGAATTTATTCAAAATAAATATGTGCTAATGTATGTCTAACTAGAAGTGTTACAGCATTTTTACGCAGAAGGTTCCTAGTCATCAGAAAGGTCATTTCTATTTAAAGTTCCTAATCTTTCAGAGAGCTGAGAATGTAACCTCACCAGACTGGGGAGAAACACATACATTTTTAAGTACATGTTGTTTATTCCAATGTAAAATAGTACAGTAGCAGAGCAAGCCCAAATATAACCAACCACAGCTTGGGATCCATTTCAGATGTTGAAACTTCTTATTGCTCAGGTGTTACAATCAGAGTCTTCAGTGGAAAGCACGAGGTTAAAGCAGTTAAGCTTTTCTGGCTCTTTATTTTCACCTTCCAGGAGGTGTGAGCTACAGTGACCAGTGGTTATGGTAGCTAGTTTTAAAAGCTGTGGTTTCATCATTTGTCCCTGCTTTTTACTCCACACAAATACAAAAAGCCCAAGCCACATCACACTTTGAGGGATGAGCACCATTCATTGGGAATTTCTCAGCTCTTCCCCTGCAACCTGAAATGTAATCACTTAAGTGACTGCAATTGCACAGGGAACGTGGGTTGGATGGGTAATGGAAGCCTCTCAGTTTGTTTAATACCTAAGTCACAGAGGTGAACTGAACCCAGCCAAAAGTTTAGTTTCCTTGCAACTTTGAATTGAGAACTGGTTCAAAATAGTTATTTTTTTCTTCCTCCTGAACTGGAACTGAACCTGACCCTTAAAAATGTTGTTGAACTTGAGCCAGTCATAGGTGATCCTGAAAGAGAACTCAGATGAAGGTCTGCTCTTTTGAGTCCCTGACTAAGCAAACCCTTCATTTCCATCAGGAAGGTGTGTTGTACATCCTGGTGAAGAAGCACGGCTCAATGATGTGAAGCTGTAACCTAAGTTGACTTCATTTCCCAAGTGATTTTAGGATAAAATTTTCTGTACACCTTAAACTGTCATCTAGTATTAGGTAAACTTTTGCATGCGTTAGTAAAAGAACATTTTATCAGCACAAAAAAGCACTTGGCTGTACTTCCTATTTGGAAATTTTGAATGAGTCCAGAATCTAAAAAAAAACTCCAACCCACCCCCCAAAAAAATCCTTCACAAAACCCCATGGAAAGTAGCACTGACATTTTGCAAAGAATTATGGGCTATCACAGCATTAGCAGTAGGAAGAACTAGGGAGAAACTCATAATGGCAGAAACTTCAGGCAACTTCCACACTTTAAATGAGAAAAGAGATCTGCACAGCAGGAAAATGGAAAGGTTAAATGTGGTGCGTGGCTTCTCGGTTCTCTTGGCAAGACCTGAAATGCTGATGACAATGATTGAGACTTCTCCATAAGTGCCTTATAGTTTTAAGAAGGGTGGGCTTATATTGCAGTGCACCTTTCCCAAGTCAGAGACCCAGTTCCACAGACCATAAACCTGAGAAGTCCGGTAACATTTGAACCGATCATTAAAACATCACTAATTGACATTTTAAATTGAAACATGTTTTGAGTTTTGTGAGTCCGAAGATATACGGATATAATAAGCAATCTGAATGCTGACATATCTTTAGAAATGTAGCATTGCAGTGGTGTTTCTGCTTTACTTTATAGGTATTGATCTGAGTCCTATGTAATGTATAACTGTATAACAGTATTATTCCTCAGTTCTCTTTTCTGGTCTGAATTAAAAACCACACTTTATTTTCTGAGTCTTGATATTTTCATCAGAAAAGAAAAGAAACATTTTCCTAAGTACTCTACTGACTGTTGATGTTTTCTGTGGTATCAAATGAAAGTAACTGATGTATTTTGAGGATTGTGTTGCTGACTGTCACCTACTGCACTTGACACAGCTGCTGATTGCCTGTGTAGCTCTTTCAGTCCCCTGACTATCTGCTTGAATCCATGCAGGCCATTTGGTGTACAGTCTCTGCTACGTTGCTTACCCAAATCTACTGCAATTCTGTGCTTGGATCTTAAAATGTGCATTCTCTTTGCAGATATATCACCAGGAAAAATTATTTGGAAATGTGTTTGTTAGCAGTTCTTGAAGCCATGTTCAAGCATGAGTATCAGTGTTAACACCTTCTAAGCTTTTGTTTCAAGGGACAGGTCTTCAAACTGCACAAGCTGGGAAATGTTGAGGCCATCTTTCTGCAATTAAGAGGTACTAGAATCCTTTGAATAGAGTAAGTTGCGTTTAGATGAACCCCAGACATTTACTTGGTTGTGGTCTGTGCTCTGCTAAGGGTAGATAATGTTTCTTGTCAGTGAACACAGCAGACTAAAACCTCTGCCTCCTATGACTGTGCCTTGGAATATTTGTATTTATTGGGCTGGCAAATAGAACCCATTGTGAACATTTAAAGTGTTTTTGAATGGCAAAATAACAAAAATACCTTTGTATCCTCAACGCAGGAGAGCTGTGTTGAGGATAAAATTCACATGAAGGTCTTGGTGTATTGCCCTGGCAACTGAAGGCCTTATGTGGAAGCAGCAGCAGAACTGCAGTGCTGCAGAAGTGCCCACTGGGACACAGCCTGGTCATTGGCAGTCATGAAACCCACCACTGAAGAGGGCACAGTAGTTGGGTATTCAAAAGGTACTGCTCAGCTGTCATTGCACTACCACAAAACCAGTTTAATTAATGAGGATAATACAAGAAACTCAGATGAAGAGGCAGAGCTAAGCAGAATACAGAACAGCCTTAAATCAATAGCAGTCAAGTTGCATTACAAAGGAATTCTGAGGTGCAGTTGTTCAAGGTCTGTCAAAGTTTCTTTTGTAAACTTTTATTTTCAAGGCTTTAAAACTTAGTATCAGGTGAAATTTGCACCTTGGCCATGGATATTTAGTATACCACATTTGAGAAAATATCAGGAAAACATAGGGAAAATATCAGAGCATTTCTTGAGGTTTCATTTTGTTTTGAGCTCGTTGCCTCTGGCCTTGAGTTTGTAGAGAATGTAAGTCAACCAAGATCTACATCTGAAAAAACAGACTTCATACTTTAAGCAAGAACTGGTTGTCAGGATCAGATTTTGCAGCTAATGTGAATTATACAACTTCATAAGAATTTAACTTCGCCTAAATGGGAATAAATAATCTTTAGTTAAGGGGCAAATAATTTTACATGCTTTATTACCAACGTTTAAATGTCAAGTTTTATAAGACCCTACAGGCATAAGGGCATGCACCTCAGATATTTCTAGAGCTGGATGACAGATAACATATCTTCTATAGAAAATTTAAATTGTGTAGAGAGACTTACATTCAAAGTTTTTGACTTTTACTGTAATAAAATTAGGCCTTTTATTTTGTCTTCATGCCCGAGTACTCCTCATCCCCTCCTCAGCTGTGTTGTCAGCAGCAGTTTCAAGAGTGTGAGATGGAATTCCTCAACTTCAACCACCATCTCTTTGACTGGAGCTCATCTGTGCAGCACACACAGCTCTGCTGGGGAAATCAAGCCAGGGTGCTGCCCACACAGTTGTCAGACAGAGCTTCAGGCTGCTCCCAAAGCCTGGCTCATCCCCATGACTCAGGGTGCCAGCTGTGCCCAGGGCTGTCTGCTGGGGCACGTTCCTCATGCTGGGAGCAGGCTGTGCAATGCCTCTCTGCTCAGGGGTGGGTCTCAGTGTGCTGCCACCTCAAGGGTTTCAAAACACTCCTCTTCTTACACAATTTCTTTCTAATTTTTGGCAAAGTGATAATACTTCTGTTGATATGTAAATAATGAATGGATTTTTATGTGTTATTTCTTGACTAGAAAGAAATGGCCTGGCTAAAATTAATTTGAAATAATGAAACAATAAATCAGAGCATTTATTTTAAAAAAATGGGGGGAAAAATGCACACCTGTTTTCTCTGATGTTTTGGATTTTTTAAGAAAAAAATGCATAAGTTTTCAATTCAGCTGTGTATGTTTAGATCTGGACTCCAAAGGTATAATATTGGCCTTAGCATTAAACACCTGCTAGCACAAGGTTTGTGCACACATTAAGGTGATCTCAAAGTGAGCAGTGTTTGGAACTGCTAGTCTAATGAAATACATGATGCTCTTTCAATAGTCATGTAACAATTTTAGGATCACCTTAACACTGGTAGTTTAAATTCCTGATGACTCCATTTAGAGTACAGGTCAAATGCTTAATGTGTTCTGAATCCCCAGCTTTGGCCTCTGTGCTAAGGGAGAACAACTAAAAGAAATTCACAGCAGTCGTATTAAACTCAAGTTTAAAGAATAGATTCCTTCAGACTTTCTTGGTGTGTTACTACAGTAAACCCTGCTTTACCTGGTATCTACCTATTTATTTAGGTATTTATTCTAATGGCACTAAATAAAAAATGGCAAAGGCTTATTTGTTCTATAAACACCAACAACTTCAAAAGTGTCTCTGTACTGTGAATGAGTGTGTTGCTGATAGCAATGGCCACATTGCCACTTATGTTATATATTGGGGGATGTATATATATATATTTATATGTTGTATATCAGTATATATGTATGAATAGCAGTCTGGCTTCAAATAGATCCCAAGGTGCAAAGGATGGCAGGGCAGATCTGTACTGTGTGGCTTTTGTGATAGGCTCCACCAAACCACATGACTCAGTCTTCTGATCAACAGAGCAAATTAAAAGTTCATTGCTCATCTGAGAGGAACGTAATTGGGACAGAACATCTCCTCTCTTCTGCTTTCTTTGAGAACTGTTTCCCACTTCCTGGAAGCCAGTGTCATACATTTCCCTTTGGAAAGGCACATTGCAATGCATTGACTTAGTGAGATGTTCATAAAGGAGTATAAAGTTCTGTAGATGTCTCTAATCACCTTTTTTTGAGCAGGCTCATAATAAAAAATGAAGAGGAGCAAATATGTATATATTTCCTGTAGACTTGTTAGGGACCTAAGAGTTACTGGGCCAGGGAACAGGTCCCTCACTCTGTGTCATGTCTGTCCACCCACAGTGTTGTGTCAGCCTGAAATCTGAAGCTGAAGGTCATGCATACATGTTTCCATTGCCTCCTGATAACCAGTAGATCTGGCAAAAATAATTTGAAGGAATTTTTTCAAGATTACTGCTCCAGGGTATAGAGAAATGGTACTAATCTGTCAAAACATTTCTGCTTATATAATTGCCTTCTTTTTTTCCCCTTCTGAGCTTGTCCCAGTAGAGAGCATGTGCCTCAGTCCCCTCTTGATTTTTCTTTTTACAGAAACAAATGTCATCAGGACACCATTTGCAATTCCCCTTGGTGGCAAAGACAACTTCTGGGCATCAAAGCCATTTTCTTACACATGGATTAACATGACATTGTGATTCTGATGCATTTGCAATAGATTTTTATGTGTGGTGGCTCTTTGTGTTGAGATGGCTGTCTCTTCACATTTGTATGTCTAATTGTGACCTCAGTGACAGCTTCTGGGTCTCCTGCTGTGATAAATACTGGATCACAGAATGGACACAGCTTCCAATTTCCTGCATGCTGGATATTACCCTTGAAATTTCTAACAACTTCCAAATAAACAATGAATTAATTATTACACTGATCTGGTTCTCTGGGCTCAAGTATAACACATCCATTTGAATATTCCCAGAAACTTGAAAGGCAGCCAGCAATTCTGTTGTCTGCCTCAGCTCATTAGTGACCTTGCTTGTTTATAGTTACAGTTTAATTCCCCCATAACTCATTTAGGGTGTAGCCTGCTGTTAGTGCCCATATAGTTACTGGACTTTGAAGTGTATGAGAGATGTGACATCTAAGATTTAACATCATGATGTATAAATATATAGATTTCTTTAAGGCAAATGATTGGAAGTGTGCCCTTGCTACACTGACAATGACTGGAAAAGTGCTGATCAACTTCTATCAGAGCAAAATGAAATGTTTCAAATAGTAAGTGGGCCCTGGCCATGCTACAGAGCCTGTAGTGTTTGACATCTGTTAGAACAAATGAGGATTACATGTTAAGCAGTCTTTGTACCTCTACAAATTTACAGGACCTGCAAATCCTAGATAAGGTGTTCACCTTTTAATTTGGCTGAAAGGTATGATTTAGTTTGTATTGCTAGCTCCAGATTTTAAATCTGTATCTCCTTGTTGATATAGTGCAGGAGAACAAATCAAACATACTTTAATGGACCACATCCATAAGCTTCTTACTGCTACATGTGACAGAGATGAGCAAACTGCAGCAAGTGACTGCAAGATGATACTACATGAGAAATAATCCAAGTGCACCTCACTTTTCCAGGCTAAGGAATGCACCATCAAACCAACTGCATGTCAGTTTGGTTAATTTAGTGAGTTCCACCTGTGTGCTAAAGGGCCTAAGAAAAAATAGATCTAACATTTATTCATGGGAAATGTTTTCTTCTAGAAACTGTAAATTAATGTAAACCTTACTGTGAAATTAAAGTTCTCTGCAAGCAGCAGGTATAAGCAGAGCAAAAAGACAGGAGCATTATGGAAGCTGCTAAGCAATCTGGTGTGGAAAAGTCTTTTCAATGCACATGAATATTCTCTTTTTATCATAGAAATGACTGAACAACTCCCTTTTTTTTTTCCACAGCATCCCTTCTTTCTGAATTTTGGTTTTTGTTTTTGGTTTTGTTTTTTTTAGTAATTTGTGAGGCCCAGCTTTGGGATGTCATGGTATTAATATTCTTTCATTTCTAGCAGGAATCATTTAATTTAGGAATGTCAAAAAATGGCAGAGGGATGCAAGGTTGATAGAGGAGCTGTGTGTTATCCTGGGTTGCATTAGTATCTTCAGATAAATGGCACTGCTAAGTAGGAAATAAATGATAGTCTTCATCCCTAAACAGAGAGCTTGCCCTTTGTTTCCTGACAGTGGACACTTGGAAAACACTGAGGGCTTCAAGGTGAATTGCCTTTCTTTGTGATACGATGTACTGTCTGCTACTTTCTGCTTGTAGCTGACTGGAGAGGAGGGGAAGTTTCCCTCCAGACTGTCTTTTCAGGTACAATAGCTATTAGAATTTTTGGAAGGTGGAATCCACTAATGAATTTAGGTGTTCAGATAATTTGTCAGTTTTTCAGCTATAGTGTAAGTGCAATTTTATAAGGAACAGAAAGAACCTTCTCAAAGAGGGTTAACTACGTAATGGAATGTTTAGGTCCCTTCTACTAGTTTGTATTTGTATTATCTGGTATTTTGTCTGCTCTTGTAAAGTGCTTAGTGTTCATGGGCAAAGGAGGACATGCGTTAATTCATTTTTTAGCCTCTTCATGTCTCTGTATTCCATGCAGCTGATGTCTTTGCTCTGGAAAATCCCTTTGTCAATATTGTAGAGCATCCTCTGAAAGATGTTGTGTCTTTCCTGCAGCTCATGAAATGTTTTATTCTGTAGTAACTGTAGCCTGGTCCAAATGCCAAAACTGTGACCAAACTGTGTTTGTAATCCAGACACATTCCTTGAATTACTGATAAACAGAACGCCAGGTATAGAAAACTGATATACAAAATTTGGTCCTCTGCCTCAGTATCTGTGGCACCCATCTAGCAAGATTTTCCAGCATAAATCACAGGAGGACTGAAAAGGAGCTCTGAAATACTTTAATGAAGAATTTATACTTTGAAATAAAGAGAGCAAAGTCAGTGCATGCACAGCTAAGTGAATTATTGTGTATCTGCTTGATATAAAGATTATATCTAGTCAGGACATGAAAAATTCCTACATCTCCCTAGTCTGTGGGAAATATCTGGCTATATTTCAGAACTTGTCTAAACTGCAGCATTAGGCCCTCCCATGCTACTCTCCCTCTTTCTGCAGGGTGGAATGCTGGTAGTTTTAGCTCCAGAGACAGCCTGTGAATATTCCATACACTGAATTCCTGTGCCTGAAGGAATGAAAGTATTGTCTTGCCATTTGCAAACCTGTTGCTGCATTTCTTGTTATCATTGGTTTCCTCATGGATGCTCGTTGCAAACTTGCTCTTGTAAATAGTAGTTTGCACATTGTTTAAGTGGGTCTATTTGACCTCTGCTGTGGCTGAAGGCTTGAGGGGGGTTGGGATTCTGTTAATGTAGTTTAAAAAAAAGGCAAAAAAACAATAAACTTCCATCTTTGCTCAGTCAACACAGAGTGGCTGATACAGTTAAACTCCTTTTTCACTGAGAAACTCTCATCTTTTTCAAGAGTTTAAAAAAAATAAGTTCTGTTGTAGTTGGTGTGATTTACAGTAAGTTTATTCAGGCTGTAAAATATGCCTTTGCATTCCCTCTATTGCTGATGCTTTCTCTTCCCCTTAATGCAAGATAAAAATTCTATTACTTTTCTCCATGCCTATAAAACTCGTAATTTGTGTAAACTTGTTTTTTGCCATGTCAGTCATGGCTTTTTCATTTGTTTTGTTGTGGTAGTAAAGGAAATGTCCTTTCTAAGATGGCCTTGGATTAAACTAGGCTTCAGTCATACTAAAATATAAAGGAAAAGGTGGTTTTTATTGCAAGGAGCTTTTCAGCAGACTAGTACTTCTACAGTGCACGATGTTAATGACTAAAGGAAAATCTGCTTTGGAATAAAAGGTCATCTGTTATTTTCACACTGCTGCCAGAATTTCCAAATGGTCAAAAGATGGCTAGGAAGCTCCAGCTGAGTGTGACTCCGTTACAGTCTTTTCTATAAATAATCTTAGAGTCAAACTCTTAAATCTCCAAATTCGCTGTTCCCATCCTTACCTTTCTCTTCCCTGAAATGCTGCCACCTTGTCTTTTGTGGGTTTGGGAGTGAGGGTGTGAAGGCTCTGCCAGTAAGAAATCAGATGGAAAATCCCTCACTATTTGAGGACTTTACTGAAAAAAGCCCAAAAATCTAAATGAACACCTGTCCAAATAGGACCTTTGTTTTCTCCATTTGAATTCCATTCATCCAGCTTGACAAATTAGAATGGAAGAACCTTTTAGCATGTGGAAATTTCAGATGTTGAGGTTGGCTTTTTTTTTCTGCAGTATATAATGAATTAAAGAGTTGCATTTTGGCAGCTTTCTTCCAAGGTATACATTTGTAGTCTGAATGCAAAGGGAAAAATATCCCAAAATTTAATGGAAGAGAAAGTTTTGTGGTTTTTTTTCTTTGGTGCCCAGGGATGAATGAGTGGCATCTAAAGTTCTGCCTTTGAGGAAATAGGGATGGATGCTGTGAGGACCTTTTTGCTGCTGATAGTAACATGTTTTAGCATTTATTTGTTTATTTTATTGTCTAGCTACAAATGGTACACTGCATGTGTTTCCTTTACTGGGCTGAGCTTTGTTCCAGCCTCCTCCCACTCTGCACCTTAAAGCCTTTTCAGTCCAGTCTCATGCAGTCTGAGCTTGCTTTCACCTTTTTTCCTCCTTCTTAATCACATCTGCCTGGAGAAATAAAGCTCTTTGCCTCATATCAAAAGAAACATTATAATGCAGCTCTGTCACTTATATTGCAGATTATTTGATTATATTGTGTTTTTCATTATTCCCCTTTCTATTAAAAAAACCCTTTCCTTTACTTTGTGTCAAATTTAGCATTTTATTTGATCATGTTCAGAGAGGTTGTTTTCTCCTCGGGAAGGATTTATTTAAGTTATGGTAAGATCCCAATGGTAGGAACCAATGACAAACTAGAAGTAAACTTGGAAGATGCTTTGTAAACGTGAAGGAAATAAAGAAAATAATCAGTTCTAGAAATACTTTTCTATCACATGTCTGAATTTGCTTCACAAGGGTAAAGAATATAATTCTTTGCTTGCGTAGCACCTGTTGGTAATAACTGTACAATTGTCACAGCTTTGCATCTATTGCAAGAGCAGTCCCTGTGTTTGTAGTGAATTCCTGCAGCCAGCAGTGTGCTCATGGGCCTGAAGTCACAAGGCAAATAAAATTATATGTTCTTGGGTCCTGTAATTGACAGTAAAACTGATTCTGATAGAAATTTTTAAGAGGGTTTATGACCATTCAAAAGAATGTTTTACATAATTGTGATCTCCGTGAGTGTGATTTCTAGACATGAAGCTGTGTATTATGGTGGTATTGTTCAAAATTATTTAGATAAGAAGTTTTTGAGGGAAGCATCACTGCACATTTGTAAATTAAAGGTGAAAGTTCTTGCTGGGCAAGCTTTTATTCCACAAGGTCCATGGGTTTTAATCTTCGCAGCAATTTAATTGTAATGTAACAGTTTTCATATTTAGTAAGAAAAAAATTAAAAAAACCCAAACCAGCACCTACTGCCAGTTCTTCCACTTGGCCACCTGCAGCTCTGCCTATCCAATAGCACCTTTTCAGATGTGTGATGGAAAAACTGCAAATAAATGTCCCCAAGGCTGGGAGAGAGGGAAATGTACTTGTGATAACTATTCCTTTCATTGGCCAGGTCCCGGTGCAAGTGAGCAAAAGTCTTGTCCAGTCTCCAACTGATCCATATAAACATGGCAGGTTTACTTCCCTGGGGAGTGGGTTAATGCAGCTTCATGTGGAGGTTTGGTGGCTTATGGCACATCCTGGGACTAGATTTAAATTCAGTGGTACATGGCTCCTTTTGGTGCCCCATGGGAGGTCTGTGTGCACACATAAATGTGTGCAGGAAAGTCACAGGATCTGGGGAAGCAACAGAATTGCTGAGCTTTGACTGGAACAGGATAGACCAGAGGAATTGAAATTGTTGGAACACAAACTCATAGACTCAGGACCCCTCTCTAATTCATCTTCATTCAGAGGTTTATAAGAGTCTCAGGCAGGCAAGCAGAAGATGAAATATGTTCTCTTTCTGACCTGGAGGCAAAGCTGGAGCACAAGCCATGGACCTTGCCTTCTTTTTGGGTACACAGCTGCCTGTGTGACTCTAACTTCCTTTATTGGCAGTGTTTTTCAAAAGGACGTGTTGTCATCTATTTGTTTTTGTCTTTTCCTGGTGTTTTTCTCTCCCTTTAGGCAAGAGAAGGAAGTATTGTATTTTAGCCTGAACTAAGCCTCTAGCCTTAGTTTTCTTGCCTCATTATAATTATTTGCCTAATTATAACAAATGTCTACAATTACTCTTCTGGTCAGTCTTGCCCTGGCCAGTTCATACTAGAAAGCAGAATAAATTCTACACATTCCTATCAGGCCAGCAGGTAGGACAAATAAATTATACAGATTTGTATCATATGGCATCTTGGGCTCAATTTTCAGCAGATTACTTAAAAATCTGGCTAATCTGGTTTTTATTAGAGTTGCAGCAGTTTTATGCTCCTCTTTCTTCAAATATGAAGGAATTAAAAGCTTGATAGAAAAGCAGTTTGTGTAAACACATATTACCTACAGAGTCATTGCTGCCTACACAAAGCCTAAATATTTGGCTTTTGAAACTGATTTTTGCAGACAGAGCAAGAGCTGCAGGAGCAAGTTTGGATCTGGGATAGCCTGTGCTCTGAAGTGTCATTCCCTGTTCCTGCCTGGCCTTCTGTCTCCAGAGAGCTGGGCAGTTCACTTGCTGGATGCTGCCAGAGGGGCACAAGAGGGTGATGCCAGATTTGCTGGAATGGGAGCTCTGAGCCTGCCCAGCTCTCTGCACACCTCATCCCAATCTACTGAACTGCTTTAGAACCTTCCCCTGTGAGAGGTATCTCTGTGGTTGCTCTTTATTAGTGCAGAATCTTAAAAAGAAATATCTGCAGGGGAAAAAAGTCATAAAATTAATTCACAGTGGTAAGTAGCCAGTGATCCTTCTCATTTTCTGGTATCTACATAGAAAAGCTGAGGGGAGGGTTTGTTCCAAGACTCCAAGAACTTTATAGCCTGCATGTGCAATAGGCTGGAAGAGCATTACCAGCAGCATGGCACGTTGTCTTTAATGCTGTTCAGGAGATTTTTTTAATAGGATTTTGTGAAAAATGCTGTGCTCCCATAAGACTTATTAGAACAATAATCTCGTTTTGCTCAGATTCTCTTTCCAGGCCATGTTTATGAATTTCACACTATCCAAGAGCTCCACATCTTTGGTTACTTTTGGCAGTGGGTAGAAATTGCTGTCCATTAATACCTCAAAGGTTTCATAACTCCAACTGTGACCTGAAGCATCAAAAAAGAATCTAATGCGAGGTTTATCTTGTCTGCACCAAAAGGGAAAAATATCCTATAAAAATAAAAAGCAGGGAGCTTATTCAATGGCAATGGCATAATCTGAAGGAACAGTGTCGGTCTTTTCCATAAATTTCTTCAACTGAGGATTTCAATCTGAAGTGTAATGTTATTAAAATCAGTTAGTTTTGTATTTTCTTTTTTTAATCTTATTCCTTTTATCAATTTCTTTTTAAGTTATCAGACACACTTTAGTGGGCACACATCCACAGACTTTATAAAATACCTAAATGTTTCACTGTGGGAGTAGAGCTTAAGGTCACCTCTGATAGTGTGAATTATTGAAGAGTATCAGGGTCTCTGTGAACTGGTCTGTAAAAATCCATTGTCTTGTAAGAGTAGTTACAGTGAGGATGTGTAAAAACAGTCTGAAGGCTTGGAATAATACAGTCCAGTTTTGTCCTGTTCTGCTCATACAAACATCAAGTGAGAAAGCAAAGTCCTTTCAGTGGTTTGTTGAATGCTCCACCAGCATGCGATGAAAGAGTCAGTGTATTTATATGCAAGATTGTATTCATAACTTCTAAACTTGCGTGATCTCTAGCTTTACTGCTGCTGATTTTCTGTTTGTCCTGAGTTGTGCACATCAGGTTTAGCAATCTTTGGTGTCATCCATTTCTCATCCTACATCACAAGAAACTTTGTGGACAATGTGTGCAACTGGAAGGTATTTGTGGGTGTCTGAGAGGTAAATATTTACCTGTAATTGCTGTTCTCTGAAAATACATGGTAGCAGTAGGGTTCTTGCATAAAGCCTCCCTGTCAAAGGCAGAACTTCCCTAATTTGAAGCTCAGAGATGTTGACTGTGGTATTTATCTGTTGTGTAAGTGCAGAATGGTCTTGTCTCTGACAGGGAACTGGATGTTATTGACTGTTGGACCACACTGAGTGTGTTTGCATTCACCTCCCCACATACTGTGTATATATAGATTTACCATAAGTTTATCTTCAAAAGTTAATACAAAGTAGTTAGTACCTTCCTGGAACCCTAAACTGTGTGTTCTTTAGCACAAAGGCATCACCGTCGTTGGGGACTCAGCTTCTTAACTATTGGCACAGGCATTTGAGTCTGTCCTCTTTCACTGGAGCCTGTCAGGGGGATTAATTAAACTGGCCATAGTTGGTTTGTTTGGTCCTTTGACACTGATGGGAACCTTTGAGCACCTGAACTGCTGATGGAGTGTAATATAAATATAACACTCTCCAGGTATCATACTCATTTCAGTCTTCCTGGCCTTAAATATAGCTGGTGCTGCCACTTCAATGTGAAGAATTACTTTTATTATCTTTCTAATCTAAATTTATCACCTGCTGAGTAACCCTGAATACAGCTCACATCCTCAGATTTAGAAATCAATGTTATGCTGCAGTTGTGTACAGGAGGCTTGCTCTTCACTGGAGTTTTCAGGGTCTTTAAAACTCTTGAAATACCAACAGAATGCTTGGGTGTGTTTATTCTAATGGCTTTTGATATGCTTTTTTCTGTGTAATTTGTCTTGTTCAGACTGTATTTTTTGTGCCATGTGTGTCCTCTGAGTTTTAGATTTCAAAGTACAAGTTTAAAGTCTTTCCCTTCTGTTTTTTACCAAGAGCCACAAGTGCTGCCTTCCTCACTCAGCTGGTGATATAATTTACTGTAAAGGTGTGTTTGTAAGTGTGTCTGGTGCTTTCACCTCCAAGAGCAGGTGGTTAAAGACACCACCCAGTGAAAAAGCAGGAGCTTGTCATTGTTCCTCTTTTGCTTCCATTCTTTCCTCTCCTTTTTGGCTTCATGTCTCCACTTTATTTTACTGGCAAGAGGACTCTGTCCCAACAGAACCATCCACTTTAGGATCGCAAGGTCAAGGTCCCATGTCCACTGAGGAGAGCCTACTGCATTTATAGGAAAATATTGCACATCTAAAACTGTGAGATATCCAGAGCCATGGTGGACATGAAGGAAGCTGTGTATGAAAACTGTTCATCCTTTAGCTTATCTGCCACTGCTGTCAGGAAAAAACAAAACAAAACAAACCAGCAAAGTCCCTATTTTTCTTGTATTCTGAGTCCATGAGGAGCACTTCAGTAATAACTGGGTTCAGAAAATAACCACAGCATGGCGGTGGCACCACAGCTGGATTCATTTTGTTTTCTCCCTTCAAAATCTTTTGCGAACAGAGTTTTTGCTCATTACTCTACTGAGATTATGACATCTGAGCTCAGATATCAGAACATGCCTTATCCCATCCTTTCACTCTATCCTGTAACATTCTTCTGTCCTGCTGTGTGAGTGTTTTCTTCCCACTGGTTTTGAGTAGGATCTGTTCAAGTGTGTCAAAGCAAGATGCTCTTGAATCTCTGGATCAATTGCTGCCCTCCACTGTCTGTCCATTTTATGCTCCCCATTCAGAAATATTGTGTCCTCATCACTTTTTGGATATACTTTTAATTCTTATTTAAGATAAAAATTTTATAGGTCTGTTAATTCAGATAGCTGACAGATTCTTACCATAGTTACATGAAGGCATATAAAGGAGTTTATTTGACACTGAACATTTGTAGTAAGATGGATCCAAACAAAGAATAGATCAGTTCTTAAACCTGGAAAATGCAAGATGTAACTCTTATACTTTGGTGGGAGAAACTTATTGCTCCTTCTTTAATGCTGCATAGGGTTTGCAAGGCTAACAACATCTTTCCTCCACACCATTCTGAGCTGGCCAAGGAACTGGAATGTGAACACATTAAACATTATAGAGAAGGCACTTGTCTCTAAACTCAGTATTGCTGAGAGGAGTCCCAGGAGCAAGAGATTACATCCTGCCTCAACTCAGTGTTTCAGAGACAGAATTTATGGTTTCTTTTGTTTTTTGGTAAATTAAATCAGGGAGTTGTTTGCTTTATTTACTCAATGGCTTACTCCCTTCTCAGTTTTTATTGCTGTCATTTATTGCAGATGGTTCTCCAGTGCTAAATGAAGTGAAAGCATAGCAAGTTTTCACAAAATCTAGTTTATTTTCTCCTGCATCTACCAAACAAAAGTGTCTAGAACTGCTTTGGTTGCTGCTGGTTATTGTTTTCTTCATTGAACAGTTATTTATGTTCACATAGGCTTTTGTTTTTCCTTTGATACAGTGTAATTTCCTCTTTCTGCACAGAGTAGCCATTAAAAAGGTAATTGAAATTAAATAATGGGCGAACATGCAGAATACAGTGATTGATTGCAGGTGATAGTGAGCAGAGATGTACTTCAGGTATTTATGCGCTGCAACAGGATCCAAAATGCTGTGTGCGTGTAAGAATGTGTTGGAACAGAGAAGGGGAGAGAGATCCTGAGTTATAGACTCTCATTAGCAGTTATTTGTAACTTTAATCCTGTTGACTGGAGAACAGTTTTCTTCTGTGTGATTATTTACTACATGATGGTCTTCTCTGCTGTGTTTATTCAAAATAGCTCTTGCTGAATTAGCCTTACTTGGTTGAAAACTGTCATTTCTTATAAAACAATACTTGAATAATAGGATGGCAGGATATACAACACAAGATGTTTTGCTGGCAGCAGATATTAGAAGACAACTCCTCTTGACAGTGCTACGTTTCATCTAAATAGCACTTGATCCTTGATCCAAGACAGGTCAGCTGACTATGAAGTACCACTAAAAGCAAGAATGAGATTGGTTTTGTACACAAAACTGAGCTGCATCTTGTATTCATTCCCAGTGCATTGAAAAGGAGTGATTAGAGGCATAATGTGGCCCACCACCTTGCAGGGCTTCTAACCCAGAAAGCAGACCAGCACTCTTCAGAGTTATTTGCTTCTGTTTCTGTTCAAGAGCAATAAGGAAAAAAAAAAATCTGGAAGAGACTGAAGAACATTTATCAAGCTGTTCCTGAGCGTGAGGCAAAGCTGCCTTTTTGCTGCTGCCTCGCTATTTGCCAGTGACATCTTTGGAAGTGGTCTGGGCTTTGCAGCTCTATGGCTTGTGAATATATAGATGGAAGAGAAGCACAACATGGAGGGCTCTCCCCATGTGTGGAGATGCTGCATCTCCTTGAGATACCTGGATCATTTCACATACAATAAACTGTTAGATTGAATTTGCAGTGTTTAATACTCTATCTGTACTGATTGCCCACTGCAAAGCAGTATCTGAGTGTGCAAACTCACAGCCTAACAAACATATGCACGTTTAAGAGGAGACAGAAACAAGACTCCCTTCTTTGGCTGCTGAAAGCATGTTCAAGACCATGTTTCAAGCCTACTAAAGAGGAGAAGAGTAAGCCCATGTGTAAGACATGTGGCATAAAAAGTGTTCATTTCTGGCTCTGTGCTTTGTGTCTGAGAAGATTAAAAATGCATCAGCAGAATTGTTTTCCTGTAGATAGCACACAGTGAAAGGTCATAGAGAGTAAAACAGAAAGCACCAGCAGCCAGATTTTCCTGCACCCTACAATATTTGCATGCTGTCAAATAATACATGAAGGGACTTAACTAAGCAAGATGGTGAAGAAATTATTAAAAAGTGCATAATACTAGAGTAGAAACCTATGTAATCTTTTTATAGTAGTTTTCATGGTGTATCTTAATTATTTAGCAGAAGGAGTTCCCTGCCTAACATAAATACTTGAATAGAGAGATGCCAAAGACAAAGGAGGAACAAAGGCAGACATTTTCAAGGGAAAAAGGTATATTGAAGTACACACTTTACATATAGAGCAGCAGTGGTGTAGCTGAAGTAGCTTTACATTTCAATCAATTTCAAATTTAATATATATATTTTTACAGGGTATGGGCCATGCTTTTCAATGATATGCAGCAGTCTCTTCAAAATACACTCTTGCAAAATGTGTTCTAAGCACACTTTTGATAGAAAAAAGTAAAAACAGGGCCTGTGTTTTTTCTAAAGCATGTTTGAAAAAAACACATAACCCACATTTTAGTCTCTCTGTGGAGCTCCAGGAGATACAATTGCAAAATTGCTATAGACAATATCTTGTTCCGTTTCCACAGTTATTCACCGCTACTGAACAGAACGCTTTGAAATACATCATTACAGGGGTGCTTCTGTTGTTTTGCAGTCTGATATCTGCCTTGTTTTACACATGCTTTTTCAGTGTCATTCTAAATGACTCCTGACTCCCCAAAGCAGGATCTCTAATACCCCTCCTTCTGGTAAATGAATGTTCTGCTTCCTCAGAGAGCAGTAACAAAAGACAATACGTGCTTTCATCTGGATTTTTGATAACTCAATCCTGTAGTGTCTGCCTTCATTTTCTTTCATTATGGTATTCATCAGAGCTATGTGAAGCTGCTCAAAATGTTTCTTTGAAGTTTTTTTTCCTCCACAAAACTGTTTGCTATTTCATGCAATATTACCTTCCCTCAGATCCACTTTTCCATAAAATTTTACAAAATTGCCTTCTTGGGTTTTTTTATATCAAACCCACAAAAATGGCAAAATCAAATTCTTTCTCTTGGTTTGGAATGAACAGTTTTTCGTCTAATTTGAATAGAAAGCAACTGTCCTACTGGTAATGTATTAATTTAAATCCTTTGTCTTCTCACACATCCTTTGAGATAGCCCATATTTTTGGCCTCCTTACAAAAATATTTTCATGTTGTAAGAGTTGTGAAGTAACTACATGCTCACACTTTTTACTCAGTTTCAGAATATCTCGTTCTACATATCTTGTATAGGATACTAAATTGCAATATAGCCTGGTCATATTTCAAGTCCAAGAAGGCATATTGCTTATTTCCTAATAAAATGCCTTTCCAAGAAATTATACTATTAAATAATGAACATGAACACATCACACATTGCAGTGGAGCTCTGCAATATTTATTTTCCCTGAGTCCTTTGCTCAGCTCTGTGTTGTTCTTTCCCAGTTTCCTGTTAATTATTTTATTTCTCTCCTGATAGTGAGATGACTTCTGTCAACATACCTGAAAAATTGTTTCTCTTCTCCCAGTTCTCACTGTCTCTAATGTCTTAATATTCCACATCTAAAGTTTACACATTTCCTCTCAGTGATGTAAAATGTCAGCCAAATGTGCATGTAAGATGAATCCCAAGTTTAAAGTGACCACGTATTTTTAGGTAAGGTGCTCCAATCTGAAGTTTTAATTCTCTTCACTGTCTACTTATGTAGCCTGAACTTCATCAATTTGTCTGTGAGGGTGTTATGGGAGGCAGTGTAGAAAACCTTCCTGAAGTCAAGAAAAGCAGTGTCTATTGCTCTTGCCTTGCCTGCACTTATGGAATGGGCTGTATGAGAGAGGTTACCCTGCAGAGAAATGTCAGGTGCTTTCTGTGACCTAGGAAATACCTCAGATCTTCACTATCTATTGGAAGTATTCAGCAATCATTCCTTTCTTGAATGAATGAATTTCATCTGCCTAATGAATGGTGGTGGTGGTTGTTTATTGAGATGGTTCATTTTTGCTGTGCAATGTTGATATTTTAAACCATGGATTTAAAAGTCTGGCTTAAGCTAGCCCTAGATAATTTTTACAGTGTAACCACTGTGTGTGCAATCTGTGTGCAAACTTGGGGCAATTTGAAGAAAAATTACAAAAAAGGATTAAGAGGGCCACATTCAGTTCATAATTGAAGTAAAATCCTATGTAGCAGTAAGGATGAAAGGTCAGATGAAAGTGAAATGGCTACTTTCTGTACAGCAAAAGCACACTTATGTACCCTACTTGTGTCTGCACTTCTCTTGGCTTTTTCTTTGTCTCTCCAACTGTATTTTTTGCTCAGCTGCACATGAGTACAGTGTGACTGCAGCAGTTCTTTTCTGTTTCATTTGACCCTGAACACTTGCATAGGACATGATCAGTAGGAACAAGTTCCCTGCTCCACAGTTACAGTATATCCTGACATTCGATTTTGTATCTCACTGGGGTTGCCATCAGTGCCGTTTCTGGTGTACAAACTGCACATCTGTCTCTTGGAAAAGGGTGGCTGCAGCTGAGGCTCTGTCGGAGGGGCTGAGGCTGTGTCGGAGGGGTTGAGACTGCCCAGCAGCAGCTCTCCCGCTGTGCCCCTGGCAGCACTGGCAGCGGTAGCAGGGCAGCAGCAGGGCTAGCACTAACACAGGGCTGCATCTTTACATAAGAGCAAGAGGTACATTTAGAGACATAGGAAGTCTTACCTATCTACAGGCTGCCTGCAAAAAAGGCTAACAATTGAATTGTCTTGCTTTCCCCTGATAAAATTCTATTCAAGTCTTTAAGTGCAATGGCAGTAACCAAAGGAGAAAAAACACAGCATGAAGAGCTTGCTGGAGGCACTGCAGGTCTGTCTGTGCCGTGGAGCTGGAAGGCTGTCTTTAACAATGCAGTGCAGTGACAAGCCCTTTTAATACACAACCACTTCAGCTGTATGACTACTGAGCCCCTTCATAATTTTCATGGTACTTGCTCAAGAAAAGTAGAGTTTAATTTTCAGCTGATTTTGCAGCCTTCAGACATGACATAAAAATGAAAATATTGCCACCTGCATGATTTTACAACATAAAGGAAAATAAGTTTCATAAGAAAGTAACCAAAACTGAAAAGAATTTTCTTGGACACTTTGCAAATATTGTTTCTCTTAGTCATATCCCGGGCCCTGCTGCACACACCTGAGCAATGTCCTTCAGCTAAACGTTGGGCTTCTTAACGTTTCAGTCTTACTCTCATGGAGAAAACAGCACAGTGTTATGAAATATATACCTTAAACTGTGCTGTGACCAAAAAGGCGTACAAATATAGAATTAATATGTTCAGCAGTCTTTGCATCATGTAAAATATAGGTGGGGATACTGATGACTATTTTACTGTTGTTTAATGCATTATTGAAAGAAAAGATGAAATCAAATTTAGATCATAGTTAGTATTGTTTAATGCCAAGGCAGGTGCTTATCTGAAGTTTTTTGGCCACCTGTGAAAAAAATGAGTAGGAGAGTAATGTCTCAAACCCAGGCAATGTTACAAGGTTATGAAACCTGAATATTTGTTGCAGTGTAAATTTTGGAAGGGTCCTTATCGTTGAAAGCTTGGAGAATCTCAAATGGACATTGAATGAGGACTTGAAGGCTAAATAGACGCTGATGCACTGATGTTCTGGCTCCAGGAAATCTCAGCAAATGGCGTTGGTGAGGCCACACCTTGAGTACTGTGTTCAGTTCTGGGCCCCTCAGTTCAGAAAGGATATTGAGGTGCTGGA
>JAWWEV010000011.1:25207183-25240338 GCA_035583235.1 Hafferia zeledoni
ATGGACTAGAGATGGACCAAGGGTTGGACTCGATGATCTCGGAGGTCTTTTCCAACCCAATCGATTCTATGATTCTAGGAGTGGATGGGGGTGGAATTTTTGATGAATTTCAGCTTTAAGAAACAGCGCATTTAATTATCAGGGCCACCAAGTAGCCAGGGAAAGGTAGGGATGGGGAAGTGATGGAAAGTATGGGGATTTGTTTTGTTTGGTTGGGGTTTTTATGAGTTAAGGAAAAGTTACATGCTCTTACGTTGTAAGAGGAAAGATGGAGAGTCCTCAGGCTGGGCAAGCAATTTGCAGCAAAGGACCTGATGGCATGTTACTGAGGCTGATAAAAGGAGTAGATAAGTAGCACATCTCTACTTTGTGATCTGTGATGAAAGAGGACAAGGACAGAAGAATAGTAGGGCAAAAAGCCTGGGAGATTCTCCTGATAGTGTGTGAGATGGAAGGGAAAATGCTGTTAGGTGTTGTCATAGTGTCAAATGTGATTTGTAGAATTGGGGCAGTTGTCTCAGAATTAACTGGTGTGAAAAATTAGAGTGGCACAAACCACATTTTTAAATAGAGCTGTGCATGTGCATTTTGGTTGTTGAATTGAGAAGACTTGCCATTGATTCCCTCTATCACATATTAGACAGCAAATAGGTTCATATTGGGTTCTAAGCATTAAAAGTTAGAAAGACAATGCGAAACCAAATAATCCCAATATGACTTCCACTGGGAAGATACAATAGGAAAACATGTTTTTATAAAGAGGACACTGTCTCTGCTTCAAAATACTACTGAAGTTTTTGACTAAAAAAAACATTTAAAATCCAAACTATGCTAAGCTTTTAGATTGTACCTGCCTTTAGGGCCCCTGTTACTCATTTAATCCCAAAATTACCCATGATTGACACAAACTTGGCATGCTATCATTCTGTAGTTCAAAATTACAGGTGCTGCAAATAGGGCTGTTTGCACAGAGGAAGTGAATTGCCCATCATTTTGCAATTTCCTGCTTGGATTTTACGAGTTTTATCACAGATTGTGTCCCATATCTGGGCTTTGACAGGTAGGAGTGTGAGGTTGGAATAACTGTGGTTGCTAGGAGCTGCTGTTACACAAGTGCTTGAAAGGACATCTTATTCCATCATCACAACCAATTAAGCTTTTTAATACTTCTAAGAAATCATCCTTGGTTTCTTTGTAAATCAAACAAACCTTTGGTCCTTAGACAAGCCCTACTTTTGATTGCAGAATCACTATGGTTAAATATTGCTTGTACCTGTGAGAGACAGACGTATATTTTTGCATCTACTTGCCATTGCTTTTCTTTTGAGTTAATTACTCTCTGAAATACTCTGTGTCTCTACAAACACATGCAAAAAAAAAAAAAATTAAAAAGGGAAATAATGGGAAAAGTGTTTTGTGTTTTCTTGGAGTTTGCAAAGTTAGAAGGAAGTACTGGAGTGCTGCACAGCCAGCACAGGTACCTAATATGACATAATTAAGCCACACAGCTGAGGATGAGCAAGCAGCCATTGGACTTAACACCAGCTCTCTCTAGCAATGCACACAAGGTGCCTTGTGGCATTAGTCTCTTCCTTCTCCTCAGTTGTTCCTGATGAATTAGTCCTTGAATTAGAATTTGTGGATGCTTTAAATCCAAGGGCAGTTAGAAAATAGCAACAGGCAACTCGAAGTTCTAAAGCATTGTGTCTGCACTGTTACTATTTCATGATTTGTTTCCTTTTTGCTGATTCTGTATTTCTTGGAATACTTTTACTATTCTGCACATAAACAACAGAACAAATTCTTATGTAGCAATACAACTTGTGTATGTAAGTCTGCTGAGGAGCAGCCAGGGGAGCTGAGGGTGTCAGCCTGGACAGAAGGAGCCTCAGGGGGACTTTACTGCGCTCTACAACGTCCTGGCAGGGGTGTAGCCTGATGAGGATTGGCCTTTTCTCCTAGATAACTAGAGACAGCACAAGGGGAAATGGCCTAAAGCTGCACAAGGGGAGGTTTGGGTTGACATCAGGAGGAATTTCTTCCAGGAAAGGGTGATCGGGCATTGGAAGAGGCTGCCCAGGGGAGTGATGGAGTCACTGTCCCTGGAAGTGTTCAAGAAATGCCTGGATGTGGCACTCAGTGCCATGGTGTAGTTGACAAGGTGGTGTTTGGTCATAGGTTGGACTCAATGATCCTGAAGGTCTTTTCCAACCTTAATGATTCTATAATTAATGAGGATCAATTCCTAAGTTCTTTTAAATTTTGTAACATTTTATGAACATTGCATTTTGCACTTGAAAATGAGGACTCAAGACCTGGGACTACATTATGTGTTTGCCATCAAGTATGTAAACACATTTAAATACTTACCTTCTCTTTGAGTGACACCCAAGTACTTGACTTTGTGGTTTGATTCTTTGTAAAACAACGCTGTTGATACCTTTTAGGTTTAGTTGGTTAAATTTCTGGTTTGTTTGGGGTTTTTTTTCCACAATTGTTATTTTATTCAACCCTGTTGGGATTTATTTATGGGGATTTTCCTTCATAGGTGTTTGGGTTTTTTTGTTACACCATGCCACGTCCAAAGCTTTTGGAACAATTTCAGCGTCTGTCTGTTTATTAAGATGCAGCCATGAATAAAAAAAATTAGTGTGGTTTGAAAATAGGTATATTTTCTGAGTTACCTTTCACCTACCAATCTAATTTCATGTTGGTGAAGCTAACTATACTAACTGCCTGCTGGAACTAGTACTTTTCCTTTGTGCATTATGTGTCAGCACAACCTTTCCCACTGTAGTTCACTGTACAGCTTCTTGCTCTCCTCACCTGACTCAGAAGGGCTGCATGTCTGGAGGATCCTCTCCTGCCTTTAGACCACAGTTACAGGAGAAGTAGGGAAAAAAATCTCCCTGTCCCTTCAACATGAGGGGGAAAGGGAGAAGATACATTTTCTGGCTCATAAAATGATGTGGCCATTCATCTGAAGTATCCAGTTTTTTTCTTTTGGGAAATAGCATTTCAGCATGATTTTATCTGAAAAAAAGGAGCCATGCTCCACTGGCAACAACAACAAATCTCAATTCATACCCAAAAAAATGAGGAAAGTCTACCTTCCAAATAAAAAAGACATAAAAGAAGCCCCTAAACTTTTCTTTGTAATCCTGGGAACTGAAAGTCAATGTAGGTCAACTCCTGAGACAAGCCACTAATGATTTTCTGCCTTTAGTTAGATTTAATCTCAGAGTCTTCAGTGAGATTACAAACCTACATTATAGCTCTTTGTCTGTGCAACTGAAGTGCAGATGAGCCTAAGAAATAAAGCCGAACTAATATTTGGTTTTGCATGGGTGGGTTGGCTGTGGATGTGAAATCAGCGTTAAAAAGGCTTCTCCAAGCCCCTGAGGGTGATGTCAAAATGTCAAGCTTTGGTGTTGTTTTTAAGAGCTATTTTTAACCTGTCTCAGTCCACAAGCTGTTTCACAACACATTCCCAGGAGTTTCTCCATGACCAGCTGAGGAAATGGCCTGTTGTACTTGGGGTGATAGGAGGGGCCAGGGCCATCTACTGATGTCACTTGGCAGCTCCATAAGTAGGTGTCATCTAAAGGCCTTTCTGCCTCACCAGGGCACTTGGGAGATAAACTCTGGCTCTTGAAAGTTCATTTGTGACAAATAAGATGGTGAAATGAGAGGGTTGCCTTCACTGACTTCATTGTGCTTTCAAATCTGATCATAGATGCAGGAGCAAGAAATACAGTCCCATTAAAGAAATGTCAATATATTTGCATATTGATTTAGATGCAGAAGAAAAAAAGAAAATCTGTACAGGCAAAAAAATCCAATAAAGATAGTTCAATGAGATAATCCTGTATACATGGAGCATGTTTGATAGGCAAATAAATAATGTTGTTGATATTTTACATTTATCTGTGGGTTGTTTTCACATGGTGTTTTGTGAGACTGTTTTACAGGTCTTTTAGACTGGTTCAAAAGATTTCTCTCATCCCCTCTTTTAATTAAGTAAAAGAATGCCTGCTTTGTTTCTCTGCTGTAATAAAATCATGGAAAACCTTTATGGGCAAAGGAAGATTGCTACTTATGCTGGTTTTTGCTTACAGATTTAACTGACTGTATAATGAAAGAAGAGAATGTTTATGCCTTCCTGTAAAAAAGGTTTTATCAGTCCCTTTTTGTCAATCAGAAAATAAAAACTAAAATATGAACTCCATCTCAGAATAATTTTTATGATTTTCTGATATCTAAACAAAAGCATAATACTATTATACTAATAAATTATAAGTTGTCTTTGTACTATATGTTTTTAAGGAGTAAACAAAGAAATATTTCAGGAGGCTTTTGTGAAATCCATATATCATAAATTTCAAAGAATTATTTCTGCATTTTAAAAGGTATTTGTAGGCAGGCATTGCTGATCCAGAATTATCAACTTAGTAGCAGTAAATAATTTTTCCCATTTACTTTTCCTGTTCAATCTCAGCCAGCAACACAAAAGCCAATTAAAGTATTCTTGGTTTATTTCTACAGATTTCACTTTAAGTAACTGGAGAGAGATGTAAATTATTACACTAGTAGTGTGTGTCAGGAGCTAATGAATTGCAGATGAAGAATATTTCCCATAATGTGAGGGTGTATCTCGACATTTCATTTTCAATGATTACACACTTTTTATCTCTGGGCACTGAGAACTCTCTTTTTGTTTATTGATTTTAAGAGACCCCAGCAGTATTAAAATAATCTTCATTTCCCACATAGTTTTATTCAAGACAAATGACCTCTTAATGATAGATATCAGCATGGAGAGAATATATCAGATTTGTCAGGCTTTAAAGACAAATTATATTTCAATATGGTTCATTATGTAAACCTCCTGGAAAGAAAACAGTTTTGCCATTATTAGCAGCTGGATGTTTGCTGTCATTCTGCAGGAACATAGCCATTCTCCAAAAAAGGTTAACTCTTTCATTCAGGTCAAAATATAGGGCTGATTTGTAAGATCAGCTCTTGCAGCTCTCAGTGACTAACTTGTTTGTAATGGCAATTGAAAAAAGTGGAAACTTGGGTTCTATGTTTTTCCAATCCTGGGGAGCTTTGGTGAAACATTTGTGGACTTCCCCATGTCTTAGGCAAACAGCTGTTCACCATTTTGGCCTGGAATCACAGCAGTGAACTTGAGAGGTCCAGGTAAAGAGAAGCAGGTTTGCATTTCCTTCCCCCAGGAACAGTGTGTGGACAAGGTCTTGCTACCCCCTCAGGTCATTTCCCTTTAGAACCACTTCTGTGCTGCAGGAACTTCTCCCTGGAGCCACACAGAGCCCCTGGCATTGCACGTGGCACAGAGGAGCTTCCTGCTTGGCACCTGCTCAGAGGTCACGCTGCAGTTCTTAACCTGGGCATAAGCACATCCAACCACTGCAGGAGAGCCACCCATGAACCAAGGCACCAGGCTGGCTGGCTTTGAGATTTTTCTGGTCTGTGAGAGTCCAAATCAGAGAATTTTAACACATTTTTTGAGAGAGCAGTGACTTAGTCTGTGAAATAATCACTTTATAAAAGGTGAAGAGTGAAACCCAGACTCTGATAGACTGTAATTAAAATTCATGGCTGAGTTCTATACTTTCAAGCTACTTTTTCGGTAGTACAACAGTTAGAAATGGATTATATTAATAAATGAATATTCCATTTATGAACACTTAATTCACAAATGAAATATCTTTGTTTCTAGCATTTGAAGTTAAAGTTCTCACACAGAAAAGAAGCTATTTAAAGGCAGCCATGGTATATTTCTTTCTCCACGGAAACAAAAGCCTTCCCATCATGAGTGGCTGGGGGAGTTGCACCAGGTTGGGTTTTCTAGTCTGCTGTTTCTTTTACCTGGGGTCAGTTGGACCCTCTAGCAGGTGACTTTGCTGTTGGAAACTGTGACTAACTTTCCTCCTTTTCCCTGGCCAGGACTCCAAGGTCCAGGACAGACTGCACTGTTGTGTATGTTGACAGATTCTCTGTGAACTGTGCAGTTTTAGATGAGTCCCTGTTTCCAGTGCTGTCATTTCGCTGTCTGGTTGGTGGGTTAGATAAGTAAATGTCGACCCTCAATTTAATGGACTGAAATCTCTAGATTTGTTTTTGCATTTCTTGTTTCATAGGTGGGAGTTGGCCATAGCTGAACGAGTTTGAACTGTGCCTTTACAGCCTCTGCCCACACAGTGACTGTGTTCCAAATGCAGTGGGTTACCAGGCAGTATAAACTCTTCTGGAGTGTCTCAGACAAAAAGTATTGAAAAGATTTTGCGATGTTAGTACAAGGCACTGACCTATTCCCAGGTGCCATCCACCAAGACAAACCATGGAGTAGAGAGAGTTATTAACAAAACTAGTAGTGTGCAAATATTGACTAGTTTGCTGCAACATAATTTGGTTTAAATGTCCATGTACATCTGCTGCTTAACCTTTTCCTGCCTAATGGAAACCACACATCAAAGTCAGTCTCTGTATACTAAAGATCAGCATGTCATGTAAAAGAATAAATTAATGGCAACTAAAGCAGGGCCTGTCAATTACTAGGAACATTAATTATTCCATTAATAATGACTTAGTTTAAATCTTGTTTTAAAAGCATATTGGACATTGCAATTCATTAGTTTCATTTGAGGTTTCAGCCATGTGTGCTAATTGAATTATATATGTTTTGGCATAGCAGAATTCCCATTATGTTTCTATTCCATCTAGTTCTCATCTGTCTTTCCTGAAAAAAATGAAACACTGCCATTAAGGACACTCCTTTGAAGCTGGATATTAAAATATGTATTACTGTGCAGAGTGAACTGCAGTGAAATGGAAAAAAAAATAATCTCATTTTTCCATGTTGTAATTTGAAACTGTGCATAGTTTTCCCCTAATGCACTGCATATTTCATCTCATTTTTTTCCCCATTGTGGAGTATCTAATTAAAATCCATGATTATTTTGAAATACATTTCATTACCTACTTTCTCTTTTCCTTTTTTCACCTCATACTTTTGTTTTTATAACTTCCTCCTTGGAAATTTTACTTTGTTTTTAAAGTAATTTCATTTAAACAGCACCCTTAAGTGTCTTCTATATAGTCCATATAAATAACAGGTGCCACAACATGTTACAGAAATGTTGTGTTATGCATTAAGTCTGTAAATACTTTTTCCCCTCAGTTTATGAACTGGACCATTGGGAAAAGAGATTTACAGGGCATTTTACATTTCAATAAGTGAAAACAACTAATCTGAAAAAGAAAAATTTCCTCAAATATTCTGTTTGACAAAGATTTTTTTCCCATCCCTATTTTGAATTTTATGTAAATATCCGGGTATCTCCTTAGACTGAACAAGTTCCACTTGACCAAAGCAAGGAGGTGCTGTGCTCTCAAGTGCAGAGTGGTCAGTGGGCCATGGTCCTGTTCAGTTTAAGCTTTGTTTTAATCTGACAGTGCAAAATATCCCTTTGCTTCAAGCCCAGGTCTGAAGGCTCCCCGAGTCTTCCTTGCCATGTTCTGGGGACTGGAGGTGCAACCAGAGCAGGTCCAGCTCCTGTAGATGCAAAGCCACCCTCAGAAAGCTCACAGTTCCCACAATTTAGCTGTAGTTTGTTCATTTATTTAATCTTCTGCAGCCTTTGAGTGCTTCCTGTCTTCACCCATGGGTTGTTGGTGGGAAGAGCACACATTGCCCTTTAGGTGTCATCTCTCCCTGTCCAGCCCTTTCTGTGATGCTAATTTGAGAAAGGTGAGGGTGACATAGAATTCATCCAGCACACACAGGCATCAGTGACATGTGCTGTGTGACCATAAGCTGCAAGATTGCTCTGACTTGTGGAAATGTTCATACTCTCCCACATTTTTTGAGGAACACAATCTGTGACACTGTTTATGATGAGCTCATTCCGGGCTTAATTGCTCCTCACCTTGTGTATGCAAATGGTCCTGGTGCTATCAAAGTATTTCTGATAGATGCTTATGCCCAATTTATGTGTTTATGTTCTAGTTGTGCTCAAATGTCTTCATTTTCTGTGCGATTCTGTTACTGATTTTGAGTTGGGGTTGGGATACTTTATGTTATTTTAATTTTGTTCTGTTTTATTTATTTATTTTACTTCCTTTTTGAGCTCCTGCTCTTACTCAGCTGTGTATTAGACAAAGTCTCAGAAGTCCATGTTCCATATTAATGGAATGCAGGCTTTTTGGGTCAAGGATCTCTTTGTCAGAAACATATTCATAGGGTGGTTTGTGTTGGAAGGAACCTTAGAGATCACAGAGTTCCAACTCCCTGCCATGGGCAGGGATGCCTCCCACAAGACCAGGTTTGTGTCTTTCCAGTCAACATCCCATGAGAGGTCTAAGGAAACCTGGGGGTTAAGAAATACTGTATCTTAGATGATTTCTGTGACCAGAGATTTCTATAGCAGAGCAGGTGAGACCAAGGTTTAGAAAAAAAAGAAATAAAAAGCATCTATTCTGAAATAGCAAATATCCAGTAGGTTTAGAATGCAGTTCTGATGGCAGTGGCTCAGGTAAAATTCACTGTTTCTCTAGTGGCTTCATTTCATTTTAAGTCATTGATGCTGTATTTTGCTTCCTATTCTGCAAAATATTGCTTACAGTCTTTTTGGGGAAATTGGTATGGATAAATGGATTCAAAACTGCAAACTGTTCACGAGGAAAACTTAGATAGAACCAGAAAATAAATACCACTATAAGCAGAAATCTATTCTGAAAAATGAATCCAGAGTAGCTGAACTGATAAGATGCATTTGCTACTACTTTAACTATATTTAAAGCTAAGAATTGAATCATTCTTTGAAGAAGATGATTCTGTTCTATCTGGAGAAAAACTCTCAATTCATTTCATACTGTCCTGGGTAATATTGGAGAGAACATTAAATCCGTACTGATTGGAAGCTGAAAGGTGGTTAAAAAGAAACCTTAAGAGGGATGTTTTTTCCTAGGAATGCAATGTGGGGTTTTTTCTTTGGAAGATCCACACCCGTGTGTAGTCAAGAAATGGTGTGTAATACACAGAAAAATGAGCTTTTTAATGACAATCCTACTTCAGGGCCTGTTTGGTGGCTGTTTTGAGGTAGAAAGCTCTGCTGGCAGAGTTTCCTGTGAAGCAATTTTCATGAGTCATTAAAATGCATTCTCCCAATAATCCTTTGAAAGTCAAGCATTTCTCTGGTCTGCTGATCTATAATGCCCAGAGATGGGAAGTTGGTTCAAAGCAGATATATTGATGTCCACCCATCCTGTGAATTCTGCAGGGGGCTGTTGGACATAATGTAAATTCACAGCAAGTATTAAAAAATAAAAAAGGAGGGAGGGGAACAACACAAAAAACACTTTCTAAAAGATAGTGTCATATCATTTATGATAACCACAAACTTCTTATCTCCATAGAAGATTTTGACTATGGATGTTGTGTGTGCCTTTTTTTTTTTTTTTTTCATCCTACATTGGTGTGGTGGTTTTTTTTTATTTAGGGTTTTTTTATTTTTAGGAGAGAGAAAACAACCTACTCTTTCATTTTCAGAGCCATAATGTACTTGAATTCTTATTCTGAGCAGGATAGATTGTTGAGGGAGAAAATGAGTAACCCAAGTCTTTGAGCTGTGACTGCTTTATATCCCGTGTGTTTTTTCACCTCTTTTTGCTTCTTTATTAGCACCTTTCACTGCTGTCAGCTAGAGCAGATTGAAAAGTAATGGTGAGGCCTGGCTGTTAAGGTAATGCTGACAGAGAGCAAAATCATTTGGAAGTAGGCAACTAAATTTCTTTGCAATCTGATTCAGTGTTCTGCTGTGAGAGACTGTTCTATTCAATTCAGGCAGAACTCTGTGGTGTGAATATGAAATGCTGTAGCAAGTCAGGCTTTGAAGAGTCAGCTAACTCCTCAATTAATCTACATCGGCCCATTATTTGTATTTATGGCCTTTAAATCAGCTTGCACAAAAGCTGTGGAGAAAAAGCTTCACTAGGTGGTAAACAACAGAAGAGGGACTTGAATTATTGAAGCAGCCCACATGAAATAATTGGCTGCCATGCACTGCCCATGATCAGCCACTCCAGCTCTTTGCCTTGTCAGTCTTTGATCCTTTCCTGACTTCAGACAAAGGCATGGCAGATACAGAAAACTAGGTAGCTGGAGCAGAGCAGAGTGAGCTGACAAATCAAACACCATATCAAACAAACTACCAGAAAAACAGGAAAATCGACGAATGACTGCTTAACCCATCACACAGAGAATCTGAGGCTGAATGGGCCTAGTGGGAATGGTTAGTCTTCTCCTCCCCATGTATTTTTAAACTAATTTTTTGATCCTTTTTTTTTTTTTATTTGAGGAGTTTTTGGTGGGTTGGTTTGGTTTTGTTTTCAAGGAAGAAAAGATGCTACTTAGTAAAACTTCAGTTGCTAACAGGGAGTGAGGTTGCCAGGTCATTGTGATTGTCCCTCTCATCCAGAGGAGAGAATGGTTTGTCTGGATCTTTCTTATCCACTGCAAGATAGTAAGAAAGAGCAATCTCTTTTGTGCTCCCACGCTTGCTGTACAATAACATGCCCTTTTATAAAAGCCCTTAAAAAGCTGGCATTGGGCACAGACCTGGGGATAAGTTCTGGTGTCTTACTTTCAGATCTTAGTGAATGCTCTGACTGCAGCCTTTGCATGAAAAAATGACATGAAAGGTGCTGTGTTCTGCTGGAAACGTGAATGTGTCCTGCAGAAGGCATCAGTGAACATACTTTCACAATGCTCTCCTTTATGAAAAGTTATTTAAAGAAATCTAAACTTGTCAGAATGAGAAACTGTCATGCAGGGAAGAACTGAGGACCTGTGTCTCAGTCCTCAGGTCGAGTATGGCCCTAAGGAATTCTTCAGACTAGGTAAGAAATGTCATAGAAGGTCCTGCTCAGCCAATACATGGTCTCTGCACCTGGGACTGAGTGTACCTGCCAAGTTTATTGAACGTGTCCAAATATTGATTTTCTCAGAAGATGAAGACTTGGTCAAATTTGGATGGCACAGTCCACTATCTCATTTATTGGAAGTGTATTGAACACTGAAGAAAATGTGGCTCAGAACTGCTGTTCTCAGAGCTGGTGTGTTTGTAACTGAGAACCAATTGTGATGATGTTTCTGAAGAGAAAGCATGTTAGAAATCACAAAAGGGAAACTGAGATAAGCCAATAAAGTTATGAACAAAAGAAGATAGGGTCTAGGAATCCTCTTATGAAATAGGAACTTTAATAAGAATTTTTGTCTGGTTTAAACAATGAGTAACAATCCATTTCACCTTTAATCATCCTGTTGTCACTGAAAGTTTAAACATCAAACAAAATTATTGTTTAAGAAATATAATGGCTATAACAGACAGATTTTTATGACCAACCTAGATACTTCATTAAAAGTATTTCAAAGAAAAGTCATTATGTGAATAACTGTATGAAACTGGAGATGTAGCTCTGATACTTATTATGCCCCAGCAATTTTCACTTTAAATAAACTTAACATATTAAAAAAAGGATTTTTTTTTTCTGAAGTAAAACATTTGAAATTTGGATGTTTCTTCTGTGCACAGATTTGCTATTATTTAAATGTTTTGCAGACCAGATG
Organism: Hafferia zeledoni; assembly: GCA_035583235.1. Lineage (NCBI taxonomy): Eukaryota > Metazoa > Chordata > Aves > Passeriformes > Thamnophilidae > Hafferia > Hafferia zeledoni. The sequence continues at coordinate 25,218,837 of JAWWEV010000011.1, forward strand.
CTGATCACTGTAGTACTTGCACAGCACTTTTGCCTTTCTGCAAAAGTCTGTCCTGAGCATCTGCTGGCAAGAGGCTGGTGGTGATAGCCAAGAGGACAGAGAGTGCAGATTCACACTTCTAGGTGGTGTGGATTCCTTAGCCTGAACAGGTCCAACTGCAACTCTGCATCTCTTGGACTAGGCCTTACAATCTCTCCCTCAGGTAATCCCTTGATGGGAGGGGTCACAAGTGGCCACATTTCATTCAGAATGAACAAGATCTTTAGATCTGCCTCACATGCCTCTGGGCATTAGGAAAATTTGGGGGAAACAAAAAAAAAAAGGGAACTTGTAGTTCAAAAAATGTGTGTCTACATTCAGTAAACCATGATGTGTATAGAATGAATTGTGCAGTTACTGTCTTGGTTTGTTCCTGATAGCTTTGCTGGCTCTGACTCGAAAATCTCACAGCTTCTGTGTTTTCTTTAAAATGGTGTGATGGCTCAGAGATAATCTGTTCCCTAGTTCCTCTAGCAAAGATGCTTTCCAAGAGAAAAGTCTCTCTAACAGCAGTAAAATCTGGTATTTACCCTACATGACGAAGAACTGGGGCCGTAAACTGTAGGTTTCCTTCTTTTCATGAGGGTTTGACAAGCCTGGATTGGTCCCTGCCCTCTCTATTTGCCTTTTACAGGGATTTTCAACAGCGCTCTGTCATCTTTAGGGTTTAGTTCTCAGCCTGGCAGTTACAGTTTCCTTTACCCTGGCTGGAAGCAGCAATGTCACTGATAACCTTTTCCTTGTTCTTCCAGAGCCCCCTCAGGTGTTGCTTTGCAAGGTTTGCTTTCAGCATTATTTAGTTTCTTCCTCATCCAGTACTGTTCTTTCTGATGCAATTCTATGTATCATAGAATGCTTTTAAAAGAGAGGGAGTGAGGAATTTGTATCATGCATTTTAAATACATCTCTGTTCTCCTGCATTAGTAGCATTTTTAGTATAGAATCCAGAAAGCTATGCTGACTTGTCGAATATATATATATATATATATAAAGCCATATATTTTTTACACAACAGAGTTGAAAACAGATGGAGTATCAGAGTAATTGTTGCCAGCGCTAGTGTCCACCTTAAGCCTGGTTTGTTATTCTACCAACAGTGCCACTCAGGAGTAGAAATCAAATATGGGAGGATGATTGTGACTAAATATTTTCGATACTCCAACAAAACGTAGGCTGGCTGGTGGCTTCATGGAGCAAATTCTCTGGAGAGCAAAGAATCAATGTAATACAGAATATTGGTTTTTCTCACTCTACCAGTATATATGTAGTATGTATTCTGTCATCAGTTTTTTAGAACTGTGTTCTTGTTATTCCACTGTTTTAATTCTAGTATTACCTAAAGATTTTGTGACCATTTTAATTGGTTTGGGGGTTTTGTGGGTTTGTTTTTGTTTGTTTTTGGTTTTTTGGAGTTTTTGGGGGGTTTTTGGTTTTTTTTGTTGTTGTTGTTGTTGTTGGGGGGTTTTTTGCCTTGTGATCAAAGCAGTCATCTCTCATTCCTTGATAGCACAATCTGACAAAGATCTTTCCAAAGCTCCTATCAAAGTAGTGCTGTGGTTATGTCTTAATATAATCTTTTCTACATCCACATTTTATTTCTATTTTCAGGCTAATAGAATATAATTCAGAGGCAGACACTATGGACACTGTGTAAAAACAACCATATATCCCTCTGTTGTGGCCAACAGCATCACTTTTTGGGTGTGGTTGTATTCATGTTTGTTTGATTTATAGGTCAGAGTCAAGCACTAGTGAGTGCTACTGGTAAAAATAACGGTTTAAGTTATGCTTTTGAGATCTCCAGTGAATTTGCATAGTGAGACTTGCACAGTTTTTCACCCTTGAAGTGTTGAAACAATGAGTGTCGGTGTGTTTTTCACATTAGACAAAGGCATTAACGCTCTGATATCCTGCTCAAAATGTCTCATTTGCAGCTGTCACTGGGGATTATTGTGTTTATTTTAGTCCCTTAACAGCTGTAAACACAGAGAACAGTTTCCTGAGGTCAGTGGAACAATGCTATGAATGAACTGATGTGAGTGAAATTTAGTTCATCATCCAGTTCAGCTTTAAACTCCAAAAAAATCATTAGTTCTGTACCTGATTGCCTTCTACCAAGAATGAAAAGGTGTGGAAAAGAAACAATTATGTTTATGATAAAATATTTGATTCTTCTTGCCCTCTTACCATCACACACACACAAATAAAAGGAATCCCTGAAACTGTGGGCTGGGGCAGAGGGCAGTCATGGAAGCAGCTTGTGTGTCTATGCCTGAATGTTTGCACATTTGTTCCACTGTGGAAAGTAAACCAGAAGAAACCATTTCAAAAGACCTATCAAACCTGGTACATGATTAATCAAAATTCTAATTGTTCCTCAGTGTCACTGACTTCCCTGAGGTTCATGAGCAGATACCAAGGGTTCACCTCCTTTTGAAGTAGGAATTTTTGAGTATTTGGTTTTTAACTGGGAGTATTTTTCCACCTGTTCTTTGCAGTAAACACATATGTGCACACACACACATTCTTTTGAGAATTCCCAGAATTCCAGTGAAGACAAGGAGCTGCTACATCACCTGAAATGTGCCAGCTGGATTCTTTGCAGATACCATCACACACACTTGTGCTAGTGCCACAGCTGGGAACCTTTTTTCCCCCCTCACTTTACAGAATGTGGTTTGTAGATGTAAAAGTTGGCATACTTGATAGTTTGGAAATCACAACTTGTGAAAAATGAGAAGTGCTTAAATGATTTTCCTTTCATTATCATCTAATTTATCAGACCTATAATATTCAAAATTCTTCGGGGTTGCTTGGCTGCATATCTCTGTGCAATTATGGCTGGTTAAGTAGTTATAATCTGCTAAGTGAGCCATCATTGTGTCTGGATAAGTAATTTTGACAGTCATAATGTACTAATTATGGAACAACACTTGGAGGATGACTAGGGTCGTTGCTGCTTATTTTTCATTAACCACACAAGTGATGTTAATGCATTTTTGGACTATTTGCAGAACTCTCAGGTGAGATTTGCCTGCTTGAGAGCACCCTGTTTCTCCGGGTTCCTTCTGGAGCAGAGGAGAGCACCCTGCCCAGTGACCCAGGGAACAGCCAGGAAAACCACTGGGATAGGCAAGTGGGCAATTTTCAGTCCAAATTCCAAGTTGTTGCCAGAGGTTTGCAAGGTTCTGTGAGATGGCCCCATCATCTCATTGTGTGCAACTCTGCCCTGCAGGCAAAAGCCTTGGCACAAGCATGGCTGCTTCCCCTTATTATTTCATTTCTGGGTGTTGCCTTCCTTTGCTGTGGGGTATCAGATCTGTCAGAATAGTTTTCTTACCCTGTTCTGTGGTGGTAGAAGGACCTTTGAAATGTTCCTGAGGGACAGAGGTCACAGGATGGGTGAAACCAGGGACCGATTTCTCACAGGAAGGGCACTTTAGCCCATGTAAAACTGTTCCAAGTGTATATTTTGCACAAAATGTCGAAGTTGCAAACAGACATATGTACCAAAGGAAGAGTAGTTGAGTTCTTAAAGCCATATGCTGTTTGTCACTCTGTTTCATTATTTCCCTTTGTGTTCAGTTTGCAAACAATCACAAGCTTTTTTCCCACTGTTACATCTATAAATTCAGCCCAGTCTTACAGAGACAAAATGTTTTATCTGAGTATTTACTGTGATGAAAGATTTCTTGGGCTCTCACTGACAACTGTTCGATCCCTTTATGTTCAAAATATGCCCTTAAAAATACTTGTCCAATTATGTTATTTAGCTCAGCTATGATTATGACAGATGGCCTGGTCTTTAGGCTTTGTCACCACCTGCAGTTTGCAGTGAAGTCCTGAGGATCAGCGCTTACTCAATATATCTGGAAATCAGTTTTTCAGTAAACAAGTCTGCTAATTATGAGCAGGAAGAAGCGTGATCCAGTTCACTCAGTGTTAATTGTGTGCTGCAGGGCTAAAAGGAGGATAAACTCTAAGTGACTGTTTGTGTCAACTGAGCGAGCAGGTATGACTTTGGAGTAAAGAAAATAAACCAGTACAGAAAATACTGCCATTGCTGGTCATTTCTGGAAGACAACTTTGCACCGTATTCACAGAGAGAAAAATACTCCTTTTTAAATGAAATCAGAGTGTTCCAAAATATATGGGCATTTTCATGGCAAAGCTAACAGAGAAGCTGTTTCCAACAAATGCCTTGACAAGCAGTTACTTAATTCCTCCTTCCAAAAACATGTTTGTCACCCAGAAGTTCAAGTCTGTAAATGTCTGTTCTAGAAACTGTGTCGACACAGAGGTTGCTTCCCAGGGCTGAGCATTCCCAAAGTGGTGCAGCCACAGCCAAGTCCTGTTTGGCCAGTTGTGAAGGTGTAAATGCAAACACCACTGAAGTATTGAGTGGTAACTGCAAAACAGGCTTTGAATTGACTTCCCATCTTGATAAAATACTTAGTGTTTTCTACCAGATATATTCAAAATAGTATTACAATTTACTTCAGAAACTGCAAATATAATTTGTTTCTTTACACTGTTGAGGAGCAGTTAAATAGAAACTATATAGATATTTATTTGCACTTTCTGAATTGCTGAAATGATTTATTATTGTGGAATTTTCATGGTGTTACATTTTTATTGCTTTATATTGCACATGTTGGATTTTAATAGTTGCATCCTTCATTCCATTAATTTCAAATTAAACATTAAATTGCAATGAAAGTTCAGTCATAGCTCTTAAAACATAAAAAATAACCTTTGGTCTTCACTTTCTGGAAAGAAAGTGGGGATGGAATACAGACTAAGTGGGAAAATAATTTCTCAGTAAGAACAGCGATATTGTACAGAACAGCTGCTGGTAACTGTGAGATCTGTGTTCATTTCTGTTCTGCAAGGTTTACTTTTATTGCACTTCAATTAACCAAGGTTAATTTAGCTTTTAGCAATTGTGTGTTTCACCAATACTCAGCAAGGGGTTGCCTTTTGCCATTGACAGCAATGCAAAATTTGTAAATAATTGTAAAAACCCAGGTTGTACTTTTAAGTTCAGTTCTATTTTCAGGTTATCTGGTTGTTGGTTTGGTTTGGGTTTTTTGTTTTGTTTTGGTTTATTTATTTTAAAATGTGGCATCTCATTTGCACAAAAACCAGGTACAGAGCTGTCCTTGGGAGTTCACATTATAAAACATTAAAAGGCTTTGCTATGCAAAGACTTATGTCTGTAATTAAATTCAGACCTCTCGAAACTCCCACTGAAGTCTTAACTCCTTGAGATTCAAAATATGCCAAAAGAAACAAATGCTGCATGTTTTCAGAAGGACTGGCATTCCCAGTCTCTTACATGTGTAGAGAAACAAGGAAGAGTAATTTTACTACAAGATTTCAAAAATCAAGGGTATAAAATGCAGTTGGGTATGATGTCAGGAGCACCTCTCAGATTAACATAGCCAGAAGTGGGCAGCAGGGAGGGAGCAGAAATCAAAGAGAAAGAACAAAGTCATGATACATTTACAATGGAGCTGGTAAAAATATGGTTTAGCAACAATATAATTTAAATGAAAGAGAAGCATTTTGTGGATTTTTTTTTTTTGATACTCCTACAGTTTCTGCAGTGCTGATGGGGTTTTTGAGAGGACTGAATTGAAATCTGACCTTTCCCTGAAAGCAGCAGATGTCAAGTAGCAGTTGCTCCAGGGCAGCTCTAGAGGTACTGAGGTATTCAGCTCACACAGCTCAGGTTCTCACACCTCTAACGTGTAAAATATTGGGCAGGGGAAGGCAGTCCCACACAGAGCTGTGCTGGGCAGTCTTGGGTTTCTGTGTTTAAAAAACTCCCTGTGAGTGACAAATCACTGCAAACCTTTCCTTCATAAAAATGCAGACATTTACTGGAGGGCTGACCTGTGGTCAGTGGCTGGAGCTCACTGATGGCTTGTTGGTCCTGGTGGGGAGCAACCTTGTGCCAGCACAATATAAAAAGGCACTGGCACTTCTTTTTCTAACAGGATGGTAAGAGATAAACTGTACAGAACTGAAGAGGAGGAGGTTGTAAGGCTCAGAGGAATAAGATAAACTGAATATATTTTTTTTTAGAAATAGCAATAGTAATTCTGTGTTCACATAAAATAGAGTGCAAATGATCTTCTAGTGAGATCTGCATTTACTTTTTCTTTTGATGAATTTATTATCTCCACTATATGATTTCCATTCTGATAAAAAGCCAGATGCTGTAATTTTGGCCATGTTACTTTTCATTTGTGATGATACTCTGCAGTAGAAGCCTTTGTGTCCAAAGTAACTCATCATGTCTAGAGATCCAGTTCAGATTATGAACTTACATTCGGAGCTGGATATTTCAGGTTGTTTAAAGGCAGACAAGTGGAAGTAAAACCAAATGAAAAAAGCCATGATCAGGAGGAACCATATGGTACTCTTGTAACAATTAAACTCAGTACTCTACTTTGCTGCATGTCTGCAGGATGCACAGATTAAACCCTTGTGCCCAGGCTTCATGCCAAGATTAAATTAATATTCCTAAAATTTATATTTAATCTTCTTCTGAAAGAAGAGGCCACAGCAGAGTAAATGGCTGAGTGAAAACTTGGGGATGTGCAAGAACTTTATCCCTTTTCTAACCTCTCACTTAGTGTTCTCTCTCACATGTGTTTTCATGGGCATAAGGTGAAACAGTCCTGAGACACCTAATGCATCTCTGACATATTTTACTGTGCCTGCTAACAGGAGATTAGAAGCCATTGAAAAGATCCAAACTCCATACTTTCCTTTTAACTCACTTCATAGGCTGCCAATGCCGTGTAAGTTCCACAATTACTCAAATGTACTTTGCATTGCACCTCTCTAATGCTTACATTTGCAAACCTGACATATCTGCATACACACTTTAAAGAAAATTCTCATAAAAAGTCACTTTCTTGCTCCTCAATTAAAAAAAGAAAAGGGGAGAAAGGAGTGAAAATCACAGGAGGATCTTGCACTCCTTTCCAAATCCCATATGCACATCCAGAGTGCTCTCACTCCAGGCTTTCCAGGCAAGAGACAGCCAGGACTTGGCACCATGGGAATGGGCCACCAGAGCTGCTGGACTGTCTGCATAGCCTCGAGGGACCACCCATTGCTCTCAGGTGATTCTGTCACACTTGTCACTGGCATCTTGTTGCCATCAACTTGTCTTTAAAATTATAAATCTGAGAGGAAAAGAAAAAGGGAATAGCTATCTCAAAATAATGGTGTGCTTGGAAGAAGGATGAGCTCTATTGATAACAACCAATAATCAGTTCTTTCTTTCTACCTCACTTTTTGTAAAGCCCAAATAGTAGTTTCTGTTTTGGTCTACATATTTGGAATTATTTTATAATTGTTATTACTTTTGCAGGACAGCCCTAGCTCTTACTACTCACCTCTCCTTTGATTTGCATGGTTGAGTCCACTGTTTAAATTCTGTGCTAGCCAGTGCAAAGTTCCTGGTTTAGTTCTCAAGTTAGAGCCATCTCATGCCTTTGAATCAAAAAACTGATTGATCATTCACTGTGTGCTTTGAATTAGCCAACTATGCCCCAAAACAATATCTTTAAAATTATTCAGGGGAATAATAATTTTAATATGCAACATTTTCCAAGATTCTTTATCTCAGAAATTGTCTGCCTTGATATAGGGCCCTAAGGAATATAGTTTAATTAAAGTAAGGTTTTTTGTCAGTCTACTGAGTCCTCTATAGACTAAACAGCTGCTGATTTTCTGCTCTGAGTGTGACATGGTGCTGTTCTTTTTCTTATTTATCTCTGGATATCTCACAAGGGAGCCAAATGTAGCAGGGCATGTTGGTGCCCTTATCCTGCTGCAGGAAGTTTTGGTGTTAGGTTTTCCTATAGGACTCTAGGAATTCTGTTAGCAGGTCTTTATTTCGTTTGAAAATCTAGGCACAGGATTAGCTACCTTCACATATTTTTTTAGCATTTTAACAGCTCAGTAATACTTAGTGGCTACAAATCATTGCAAGCATTATAATAACCTTTTTAATCTTATGTGCAGAGGCCTTTAGGTCGCTCTTGTAAAAATAGGTCCACTTTTTTTTTCCAAAGGATATACATGTGAATTGGGTCAGGGCCTCACTAGGCAAGTTATCTCCTATGTTTCTCAGTGTAGATCTCACTAATCTAGAGGTGAAATAGCTTCATGATCCATCTTTCAGACACAAACATGGAATTAGGACAGTGGTAGCATCTGGACTTCTGTGTTTACTGGAAGATGTCTGTCTGAAGCAAAGTGATGTCTCATCTGCTGCAATCACTGATTGCAGATGTTGCAGCCTCAAGTGAACAATGACCTCAAATGTTGCGGGTAGTGGTGGGAAGGCAATGACCTGTATGGGTGTCTCTGATTGTTACTGACACCTGTGGAAAAGGAGATGAGAAAATGGCCCACTTGGGAACTGTGTAATTATGCTCCATTTAGCTCCTGGGGGATAAAGTTCCTTTTAGCAATGTGCCTTTTTACAGGCTTAACTGCACAGTTGCAGGATTAATTTTTTAAGTGGTTCATTATAATGTGGTATTCTAAAAATGCCAAGGCAAATATTTCTCAGTAATGCCCATGTAACTGTTCAAGAGCCTGTGCTGTGCCTTACACCTTCCTCACTGTGAATTGGGCAGCTGTTTATGTTCAGTGTGTGTGGGATACCTGGATCACACTGAGCCCACGGGGTACCTGCAAACATGGAGCATGAGGCTGACACAAGCCTTCCACTGGGGCAGGTGGGCATGGAGCCCCACACACTGATTATGTATTTAAAATCATGCTTTCTGGCTTTTTTCCCCTCTCTTGAGTCTTGCAGATTTCAGAAAGAGGAAAAGGTTAAGAAATGTTTGATATTATTTGTAACAAAACATTAATCTGATATGGGTTTGATTTATGAGAGGAATGAATGGCAATATTTTATATTTCTGTGCTTTTGGAATGGAGAGCGTTTGAGAAATATATGGTCATTACTTAATTAAGCACATCTTTATGTACACAAACCTGTATCTCCCTGTTACATGTTTTTCTAATCCATCTCTGTTGCAGTTTTCAAATAAACATGTATCAGTTCTCCATCATTTAAGCTGCAGTGCAGGGATCTCTTGTGCAGATCTGAGTGTGGTGGGTTATGCATCTAAGCAGTGGGGTTATTCCAACAGAACAATGTGATTGCTGCAATCAAAGTGTGTCCACAAAAATTACACTTTGAAAAGAAGATTTATGTAAATAAAATTGTAGAGTAGTTTTGGCACTTTACTACTGAGTGTCTTCATGCCCTGAAGTGGTTTCCTTGGGAAACTTACTGTGGAGCCAGGAGGAAACCAGACATTGCTGCTGCCCACAGAACTGTCTTTTTATCCTGAGAAATGGGTCCCTGCTGCAGCAGAAGAGTGAAGTCTGGTTCATTTGGTGTGAGCTTATGGAAACAATGAATCACTTCAAGTCTAAGTGCAGTTTCCCCCTTTTTCCGGTTTCAAATCCATAGAGCAGGAAGGGTAGCAGTGGATTTATGTTCTTACTTTGCAGAGCATGTTGCCCATAAAATTAGATATGAAGAAACAATAATTTTTGGTGTTATATTAAAGTATAAATACCTCCCTCTGCTCATGATTTCAGTATTGCCTGCTCAATTTTAGTATCTCAGCATGAGTTTAATAGCAAGGACTTCAATGAGCTGGAAAAGCATATACAGTAGTTACCACTTTCCTTATTTTTTTTCCTATCCTGAAAGATATTTCACAACTTAATTATTATTTTGTCTCCTTTTCCCAAAATAACTGCCCTTTCCTCCTTCAAAAGGTAACCTTCTCTGTTCTGTAATTATTTAAGCAGTAGCTACAACTTGTGATAGAAAAGCTGGTCTGAGCAGTAAACCTTGCCAGTGGCATGGAGACCCTCAAAGGTCAGCAGCTCTGCACTGCAGGAGATATTTGCAGGATTCCAGCAGAGCAACCTGTGTACAGCTGTTACCCTGGAAGGATGGATTAAAAAAATCAGAGAAACAGCAATGCTAAACAAAGTTATTGGGAAACCTGCCGTTGACTACACGTGGTGGATTCATGCTACATTTCTGAGAAAACAGACATCAAGTTGAGTAGAGCCCTGACTGCGTTACTTATTTGCAGGTTTCCACCCAACTGCCAGGAGAGATCTTGGATAGCAGATTTTCAAAGAACAGTGTGCCTGTGTTGGTATGTGGAGACAGATGTAAAGTGTTAAAGATTCACATTTGATTCGTACTTAGAGTACTTCAGTGTTATTGACACAGTTTCAGTTATAGCAAGAGGAAAGTCATACCACAAGCAAATTCATACCTTGTATAAAATTCTTGGAAGACTAATGGTGATGTGTAGTATATGAGGAAGATTCATTAGTGATCATTGTCAAATACCTCTGTTATGACAGGATGGATTCCTGTAGCTGGTTTAAGTTGTTGAAGGATGCCCATAAGGAAAAAGCAGTGTTATTGTCACTCATATACAAAATGTTGCAGGTCACAGTAACACATTGGTCATGGCATTCATGTCTGTTCGTTGCATTGAAACTTGATGTACATCTGTCCTGAACAGAATATTTTTCTCTTTCAAGGTGTGAGTGGATTTGTGTGTGATTTTGTGGCTTTGATTCTGGGGCACTTTGGGATCCTTCAGGGACTCAGTGCTTCTTTCAGGAAGTAAAAAACTGCAACCTTTATTCTAAATAAGTGATCATCATTTCTGTGGCATCTCTTTATTGTGTAGCTGCATCATTTCATACCACTTGAGGGAAACAACCCACCCATTTGCAATGTAGCTGGAATTAACAAATGGTTGCAGGAACACATACGTGTGTACATTCACATACACACTTGTGTCCTGAACACAATAGTGTAAACTCTATTCCATAAGCAGTCAGAGGATTGCCTAAGCATACAATTAAGAATTATTAAGGTTGCAAAGACCTTTAAGATAATTGAGCCCAACCATTAACCCAACACTGCCAAGCCCACCACTAAACCATGTTGCCAAGTGCCATATCTACATGTCTTTTAAATAGCTCCAGGGCTGATGCCTCTACCTCTGCCCTGGGCAGCCTGTTCCACTGCCTGACCTACCCTTTTGGTGGAAATGTTTTTCCTAATATCCAATCTAAACTTCTCCTGGTGAAACTGAGGCATTTCCTCTCATCCTGTCACTGGGTACTTGGGAGATGGCGCTGACCTCTGCCTGGCGACAATCTCCTGTCAGGTGGCTGTACAGAGCAATAATGTTCCCCAGAGCCTCCTTTTCTCCAGGCTAAACACCCCCAGCTCCCTCAGCTGCTCCTCAGCAGAACTGTGCTGCAGACCCTCCACCAGCTCCATCACCTTTTTCTGGACTCACTCCAGCCCCTCAATGTGTTTCTTGCAGTGAATGGCCCCAAACAACACAAGATTCAAGGTGTGGCCTCACCAGTGCCCAGGACAGGGGGACAGTCACTGCCCTGGTCCTGCTGCCACACTATTGCTAACACAGGCCAGGTGCCATTGGCCTTCTTGCCCACCTGGGCACACTCTGGCTCATGTTCAGCCACTGTCAGCCAGCATCCCCAGGGCCTTTTCCACTGGGCCACTTTCCAGCCCCTCTGCCCCAGCCTGTGGTGCTGCAGGGGTGGTGCTGAACCAGAACTTGGTCGTGTTGAACTTCATCCAATGGACTGAACCAGCATTTGGTGATTTCTGACTCAAATACAACTGCTGCCTTGTATCAACTATTGATGGAAATGATGACATGTCAGAGATCCCAGCTTTTCCCCTGCATTCTCTGCTATTCTCACTGTAATGAAGGCTGAAGAAAAAGCAGAGGTACCTGTGAAAGGCCCAAGAAGCACTTGGTGTTCTTTAATAACTTGTGAAACTGATTTCAGGTGGGTGAGTCTGTGTAGTTACTAAAGCAGTAACAGGGGAATTTTGATTTCTACTGAGAGAAGCATGAGTTTGGTGTTTTGTAGAAAAGGCAGTAATTTGTAATACAATTTTATTGATTGAGGCTTATAATCACCAAATCTTGCATGTAAATGTGACTCAACGTGAAACATTGCTTTATCAATTTCCAAACAGTGGATAAACTTGTTGATTATGTTTCAGAAATTATGAACTGTCAGTAGGTTTTTTCAGGCTATTATAATTTGAACAGAAAAAATATATATAATTATTGTCTTTGCAGTAGTAATGTGTGGATCGCTACCAAGGCTTTCAACTTCAAATAACACTGACTTTAAAATTGGTCCTTATGGCTAATGTTAGTCTGGATGATTCTAAGAAAAAACATGTCCAGAATTTAGTTAAAACATATCAAAACGAAACAGCTCTGAGCAGAGTTCAACCCTGCACCCAGAAGGTTTTAATAGGAAGCAACTGGAAATCCTCAGGATGTACATCCTGTCCATGGGAGAAGAGAGATTTTCGCTGTACCCTGGATGCAATTGCTGTAGGATTTCATGAATGTGCCTCTACCTTTCTGTGGAATCACCAACTGCCACCACCATTTTTATGATCAGAAAATCCTGCATTCCCCTGTTCCCAAACCCATTCAAATGAAACATAGTGCTATTTTTTACTATGTTTACATCTGTTATGAGGAAAATAGTGTCCCAGTTTGCACTCATTATTCCAGCCTTGCACAGGAGAAGGGAGGAAGGTGGTGCCAAAGTCCTGAATGTAGATAAATGGTGAGTCTGAATGAGAGAGAAACCCTGTTGGCTTTTTCTCCAGTAAGTTACATAACCACACTTACCTGAGAACCCAGGAAATAAGATAAGCTTGACACAATTCCCCTTGGGATCGTGTAAATCTAGGATTAGCTCAGCTGGGTTGAAATAAAGCCATTAATAATGAGAAATAGTATCTGTTGTATTTTAAAGTCACTCTTTGTAATGCCTAGTGGTAGTAGTTGTATATATCTGTCAATATGTTGTCTCACAGTAGAAAGGTGGACCTTATTTAATTTTCTGCTTTGTTACAGCTGTTACGACTCTGGTACCATTTCCATTTGCAATATAGTCATTAAGGCACCTTTTAAGAAGCATTATGATACTATACATTTTCAGTTTTCCACAGTGTTAACTCATTTCTCTGGAAATAGGAGTAGAATCCTTCTTTTGAAAAAAAAAATACCTAAACATTTGCAGTTGTTTGCATATAAGTAGATTGCTGTAGCCACAGTCCGGGAGTGTATGTGGGTTTTTTGTGATTTGTTTACAAATATCTCACCATATCCAGGCAGCTGTCGTTATTTTATCTTTGGCAAATGGGGATATAAAGATAAAATTGGAGTTTTATATAAAGCTGGAGTGTCTAGAATAGGAGCAGGATATAAAGACTTCTAAAATATTTGCTGAGAACTAATTGGAACATGTGCTGCTTCTGTGATTGCTTTGCATCAGGTCTCTGCATTTGGAGAGGAAAAGATGATAAATGTTTGGATTAGGGCTGAGAGGACTTTTTTCTGCCCTGAGCTATTTCTGTTTTTAAAGAACAGTAGCTTGAATATCTGCAAATGCTGTATTGTTTGCAATCAAAAAGTGAATCAATAAAATAATAAACACAAAACACTGAAGTTAGGACTTCTGTTGATGGATTGTGCATCTGAGGAAAACTTTATTAAGAAACTATGAAGACTAGTTTTAGAGAGCACAACAAATAGTATTTTCTATTACACATCCTACATTTACACTGGGTTTTTTTGTATTCAATTAAAATAAAACTGAAATCCCAATATCATTTTAGAAGAATGTTTCATTTTGAAGTTACAAGGAAATTCAGATAATTTGTCAAAAGATATGTGTGACAACACTGGGATTTAAACTCAGTGATCAGTGCCCACAATTAAAGGTGAACAAACTGCCTCACTTCAGCCCTCTCTTAATCAAATGCCTTGTTTCCTGTGCACAGCCCATAAACATTGTGGAACCTGCTTTTACAGATGAGCAAAGTATGAATCTTTTTTCAAAGTCTGATTCTCAGGGTAAAATCTCTTCCTTCTTCTCTAGCCCAAATATTTGGGCTCATTGAGGGTAGAGAGCGAGCACATCTTTGTCCTGGGAAACACGTGGCTCTTTCATGCACTTGAGTCAGGGGTTGGAGCAAGCAAATGTCCAAGCAAATCCTTAATGTACTTTTCTGGTACCTCATAATTGCTGAAACAACTGTGTGCTGGTCCTGTAAAGACATTCATAGGATTGATTGCAATGGTGAAGCGTGGGATTCATCTGCCTAAAGGTCAGTGTATAACTGAGCAAAGCTTCAACTCCTGTTACCGTCAAGGGAAACCTATGTGATGACAGTTAAGGGAAGATCCTAAAAAGCCTGTGTTTATACTCTAAGTATACCTAATCCCCACCCTCCCTGAACACACACCCTTGGCACTTTTTCTTTTTCACACATAATAAGAATTATGATTTCCAACACTTTTATAAAGCCACTGTCTGCTCTGTTCTACAAAAATAAACAGTGTATTAGAATAGAAAAAGATAAAGAGGAGCCAGGCCTGAATTAGAGGTCATAGATTCAGACTTAATTTAGAATTTGGCAGTTGACTCAGATATGATTGGCAAGGAGATTTCCAAAGGGCTGCAACTGTAAATTGGAAATTAATGGAAAAGGATTATGTGAGTGGGAGACAGCTTTGAATCTATAATGCATGTCCCATGACTGACTTGCTCATAAAAGAGCATGTGTTTAATGTGTCATAAAAATATTTAAGTCACTTTGGTCTTTGTATAAATATTTCATTTTTAAAGTTGGATTATGGAGTGGTTAAAAATGAACTCAGTGTGCATATCCTTACTATTAATGTGAAGGATAAAAAAGAGATCACCAGAAACTGGATGGGTTTTCCCCTTCCAGACTCATATTCTCATAAGATTCTTTATGTTGTCTTTTGTGTCCAAATCAATTTTTTTTTTAGTCTTTGCTGTATCATCTGTTTTGTTCTATAGTATTCCTCAGAGGGAAGCAATGGATCTATTATATTAGGAGACAGTTTGGAGGCAGAGTGGGTTGCTGCCAAGAAGGCATTCATGTATGAGTGTGTGAATGTGGGTGGGTGACTGAGATGTCCAAAAGGGACACTTATCTGTGTTCCTTCAACTACTTCTGTTCCAAAGATGACATATGACTGTAAATAAAGCGAGATACATTTTGAATGTGCCCATGTTCTGCACCATTAGTTTTTTCACTGTTGGGAAACTCAACTGCAAGAATCTGAACATCTGCTACCACTTGGCAGCTCAAGTGGCTCAAGGAAGCAGTGACAGCAGTTAAAAAAAGACCACCTCTAAAATATCTATTTTTCCTTTTGCTATTTTCTTTAAAGAAATACAGTCACCTAATTTAGCTCAAAAATAATGTAGCTCTGCATTGCTGTTGGTACCATATGGAATGATCTCTGGGGCTTTAAGAAACCATTTAGTAATGACAGAGGAAGAAGGAAGTGCCCAGAGCTGCACTCTCCTCGTCATGCTCTACAAGCACATGGTAGTGAACCTTTTGGATGTATTATAAACTAATATCTGAGTCTGTGTTTCCCCCATCTATAGTGGCATGTGAAATACAAATGAACTTCTCAAGTGTCACTCCAGTGCCTGAGACATAGATCCACCCAGTTATGTTTGCTTTATGCTCTTCCTCACAGGTGAAATATGTGCTTTTAAAATCCATGGACAAGAAATGCCCTTTGAAGCTGTTGTGCTGAACAAAACATCTGGAGAAGGTCGACTTCGAGCAAAAAGTCCTATTGACTGTGAGCTGCAGAAGGAATACACATTCATCATCCAGGCCTATGACTGTGGATCAGGACCAGGTGGAACCAACTGGAAGAAATCTCACAAGTGAGTGAAAATGAGGAGAAATATGTTTTTTTTTCTTAGCACATGTTTGTTCTCTAGTATATTGAAAGACTCCTTTTTATATTGATGGAAAGCAAATAAAACAAAGATGAACCATGATTGCAACAGTCCATCTATTTTTTCATTCCTTTTTCATTTTAGAAAATATTTTTCTTTTTTGTTTGCTGCACTTTGACCCTTTTTGCAATGGTTCCAGTGAAAGCTTTTAATAGGATCCCTGTTCAAGTGGAAAAATGCATCTCAGTTTTGGTTTATTTTTTCCATTCTGGCTTTCACATAAAATATATTGATTAAACAGATTGTCCAGGTTATGGAAATGACTTTTAATTGATACTTACAAATTTTGCTTAGGTTTTCTTTCTCTTCACCTCATTGCAAATGTTAAGAAAAGAGAAATCACCCTCTTTTTAGTATATGCATGTCTATAACCTGCAGCAGTGTTGCATTTGGACTGTGTGTTTCTGACCTCAGCTTTAGGACAGCAAGTCTCTGAGGAACTGAAATCCTCTAGAAAAGGGGTGTATGGAAGGTCAGTAGGTGGTACTGACTTTGAAGCCAATTCTCTATATAATATTAAATGGTACAGTGCCTTTTAATCCTTTTAATTCCTACACCAATCTCCAGACCATTTGTCATTAAAGATAAATTTAACTCGCATGTAGATGTGTAAGTGCTCTACAAATTGTTCGTTTTGCTGAAAGCCATTTAAATAAATGATTTATAGTAATCATTTTTCCTTTTGCTCATCCAGGACATGTGACAATTAAAAATTAAATTAGGTCTATAATGCATGCTGAAGTTTTTCAGGATATTTCAGAAGAGTACATATTTAGAAGGAAGCCTACAAAATCAAATAACCTCCAAATTACAGAAACAGGTTTTGCCTCATAGGATTAAATTTTATTAGGTTTCCCTTTCTCATGTCAGTAACAAGCTGGTACATTCCACTTGCGGAAAATTTGGGTCTAATCTTAACTAAGTGAAATGTGGTCCATCTACATCAGACTTTGCTACCCTTTCTTGTGGTGTATTTTTTACAGCAAACCCCACACTAGGCTGCACTGTCTGGGATCCCAACCTTTGCTAATGGCTCTGCCACTGATCTAGAAAGGCCTTTCCCTTCTCTGTCCCTCTGTTACACTGTCTATCAAGTTAGAGAGCAAATTCTTTCAAAGCAAGGCCTTTAGAGTTTACTTATTAAATACGAAAGACCTCAATGGGTTACATGTACAGCACTGTAACTAATTAAAGGTTTAGATAATTATAATCAGCACAAGGAGCCTTATTTAACAGGAAGAATGTTCATAAACTAACCATTTTTAGGCAGTGAAGATGTAAGACCTGTAATTTTCTTCCCCTCTCTTTGCTCATTTTACACTGTAATGATATCATTGACTTTCTGCTGGGGTTCATTTTAAGAGGCACACTGATTTTAATAGGGAGCACCATGAAGTCCTCTCCCTACAAGTAATGGCAATAGACTGTTACCCAGTGCCACATTAAGATACTAAATTTGGTATATTAAACATAGAAATTCAGTAATATCTCATTTTAATAGGTACTTAGAGTTTTCTGGATATCTTTTGTTAGTCTTTTCCAGTGTTTTGAAAAGAAACTGTTAGTGAGGCATCACAAGAAATGAATTTTTTCTCTTTGATGTCTTACTTACCTGTTTTAGGGCAGTAGTCCACATCCAGGTGAAGGATGTCAACGAGTTTTCCCCAGCATTCAAGGAGAGCGTGTACAAGGCCACTGTGACTGAGGGGAAGATCTATGACAGCATCCTGCAGGTGGAGGCCACGGACGAGGACTGTTCCCCCCAGTACAGCCAGATCTGCAACTACGAGATCGTCACGCCAGATGTGCCCTTTGCCATCGACAGGAATGGTGAGTGTGCAGAGGGGGCACTGCCCGGTTCTGGGACAGAGCAGCAATTCTTGTAGGTGGTATAACTGCCCACTGATACCAGCTGGGAATGTGGCTTGAGTGCTCACTCAGGGGAACAACCCTGTTCTCATCTCTGAGAATGAGGGAATCGTCACACTGGGAAATTCCATCCTCTTTAGGTAGGATTAGGGCAGAATGTGAAACAGAAATGTACTGTTCAAATATTACCATTTTGAGCCAAGCAATATGTTCCTCTGTCTCTCAGTCCATTCTCTTAATTGTGTCAGATCTAGTTTACCATCCAAGTGATGGCATTTCCCAGTGCCGCAGGTAGTGCTACCTAACAGGGTTTATTCACTGGAGTATAGCTAGTCCCATTCCTCTGCCTTTCTGGAGCAGATCCTGAATATAGAATTGGCAATATTCTGGATACATTTATCGATTGTTAAAACTTTTAAGGTTGTGGGTCCGCAAATCTGCCCATTTTTGGTGCTTCCTGAAGCAGATCCATTGTTCTGCACTGTGGAAGAAAATGTGTTTTGGAGAATTAGCACCATTTTTAGTGAGTTTTGGGTTTAACTAATTTTTTAATTTATATAATATTACATAGAAAATAATAAACCACAAAAAGTTTTCCACATGCAGCAATTTTTGATCTTGGTGGCCCGGTATGTCAGCTTCCCGCTTTTCACAGCCAAGTCCTCACCAGGGAGCTTCACAGAACATGACACTGAGTTTGGGAATGGTAGCTGGGTTGCATGAAAAGTGTGTGGAACATCATCCCTGTGCGTCCCCAGCACTGATCTGATTATCTCTCCTAGCAGAAGCATTTCATCCATGTTGTATGTAAGAGGAGAGCACTGTTTGGAAGTTAAATCTGATTTTTGGCCAAATTGGAAAATGAAAGCATGCATGGAGCTCCTGTTTTCTCTGAGCAGTCATTTTCATATTGGGATGTTTTATTAAAGCTCTTTACCCTGTTCAAAAATTATTCCTCTCTGTTTGTGCAGTTCTTGCACAATGCGCAGCTGAGCATCACAAGGTAATAACCGGTTGGCATCAATAACTTGTAATGGCATTGGGGAAAATGTTATTTTACACTGGGAGGCAAGTATAGGATATAGGAGGGGTAATCATGATGAGTATGTTTGTGTTTGAGTAAATGAGGTCAGCTGGCACAGTAATCTTTTGCCAGAGAATTGCACAAAGGATTTTTTACAGGAAATGGGCACTTGGAAATGAGCAATTCCCCTGAAGCTTTTCCTCTCTGGGGATTTTTTCTAGCTGGGAGATTTCCCATGTTGTCATATAAAGAAGTTCTCCACATATCTGTTTGAAGCGGTTTTTTGCCTAAAGCTCCATGTAACTTACCCCTGTGGGGCTGTAAATTACCCACAGGTGGTTACATAATTTCCTACCAGGTTTGTGACAGATATTATGGATAAAATAATACCCTGAAATTAGCAGGGTACAGAGCAGGCATTTCTATTGCTCGTGGCTTTTCAGCTCCTATCACACAATGCAGCATGGGTTTTTTTACAGTCAGGCATGATCAAAAGCATGTGAAATGTCAGGAATCCTTGGTTACATCTTTGTCCTCATGTGCCTGGGACCTGCTTTTCAGCAAAGGCAATGAGAAAAATCAATGATTTAAACATAACTTTAAAGCCTGCAGTGAATAATTGGTATAAGGTTGTAATACTTGCAGTTGCTTGGTCATGAATTCAATTAATATTTTTTGATCTATTTGTTCACTAAAAGAACAGTGCTGCCACAACAGTAATTGCAGTCTAATTTGCAATTTTTTAAGATAATGGTAATTACTTAAACCCACAGGGATTAAAGACAGAGTCAGAATAGATGGTTACACTTTTATTTTGTGACAGAAATACGTTGCTTAGTTCCAACACATTTCACTGCTGAGAATGTCTCTTTGTGGCAGCTGATATAAACTTTCTGTGGTGCAAATTCTTTGGCAATGTGCCCATTTGTGTTCCCTGCAAGATGATTGTAATAGATGCATGAGATGCCTGGGACCGCCCATTAATACTGTGCTAATTAGGATTTTGTTAATATGTTTTTTTACCCATTGTGAACCACAAATCTGGGTTCTTGTGTCTTCTGCAGGTTATAATCTTTTCTACCTTTTAGTAACCTAGGTGTGGAATTTCATTGCCCAGAAAGTGTATAACTGGATGCCTACAATCAAATCTAAATATTGCAGAGGGCCCAAAAAGAAGGGGTGAGGGGTGGTGAGGAAGACATGCCATTGTCTGTCCAGATGGTAGATTTGTTTTCACTACTAATAGATGAAAATAACCACAAACACAGATCTTTAGAACGCTGAACATCCTATTCCATCATTATTTTTTTTATTTGGACAGATCTTTTTTAGACAAAACTTGCATCTAGTTCCTTGCACGGAACATTTTATTGTCTTGAAGAATTGTATTACACATTCTAAGCCTTTGTAATTTAGGCACCTAAAGGTAGGTAATATAAAGCTTCCCATTTGCATTTGGCAACTCTGACCCTTGGTGTGTGATTTCCTTGTGAATAAAATTACATTGTGTTATGAAACAATAGCACTAATAAAATGGACTCTTGCATATGATGAGCCTAACCTGGCGGGTAATGAGCTCTTAGGCATAAAATATAATCATGTAAAGGCAGAGGACAAATTTATGCTTTGCTATGCAAAGAACTGGGACTAAAGGTATAAGTTATAATATGTTTTACCGTACTATTGCATGCAGATTAATCTAGTTTCTTCTTAGCAGAGAATCTCAATCAACAAGTCAGTTTTTGTACCAATATTATGTAGACTTTTTTCAGGTGAGATAAAATTAAACCCCAAGGCACAGATCTGCTGTAATGCCAGGTAACATTTCTATGCCTCTTGTGCCTTTGTGTATCACGGATCATGCTCAGATATCAGAGAATTCAGGTATAGACACAAATTCTGTCACAGCTCTGACTCGCTCTCATCTCTAAGATAGGGATAACTCTGTTTGCCACCCACCACAGGGCAGCACTTCACAAGGACATGTTCAGACTTCAGTACAAAGAGGAGATACTGACTTATCTGTCCAGTCAGTCTGTGTTCTATCAGGTTGCAGATCTTAGAGGACAGATGTGGGCAGGACCTCACAAGGACATCCTTTACAGCACTGAGATCTGTGTTAGGAGCTCTGCAAACTTCGTGCTGTCAGAAAAGTAGTGAAACTTTAAAGCTAAGCATTTGCATTTGATATTTATTGATTTATTACATTGCAGCTTCTTTCCATTTTCATTGCAATTGAACCCCTTAGACTAGAAGAAATTCAAATCCTTCACTGGCCTCATGGTGAAATACAACTTCTCGTGTCTCTTGGTTCCTGGAAATGTTGACCTGCCACTCCTGGGAACAAGCTGGAGTCATGTAGCACTATCCCAGCTTTTGTAAGAGTTGGGAGATTCAGTTTTATACTTCTTATGCACCCAGGAAGTAAGTGTGGAATGGAAGAGGGAATTGCCATAGTGAATGAGTCAAGTCTTTCCCCATCCTTGTGACGGCTCCAAATAAGGTGAAAGACAGCCATAAAAGAGGAATGTCTGTATCAATCTGTCATGGTTTCAGCCAGGTGGGGCCTAAATTTGGGTTTTAAAGTTTGGACTAGGCCTGAAAATTGTCAGGTGA
>JAWWEV010000011.1:25240491-25287089 GCA_035583235.1 Hafferia zeledoni
TGGGTTTTGAGGTTTTTTTTTCCTCTCCCTCTTCTTTCTCCTTTAGCTGGTTGGGGGGCGGGGGGAAGAACCCTTTTTACTCTGTCTCAGACAGTTGGCGTTTTGCCAGCTCAACCCAAGACACAATCTATCCCCAAAACTGACCTTCAAGAAAGAGGGCTGTAAATGTCTGTGTCCTCAGGCAGGATTTTTATATTCCTGTATTCATTTATCTGTTTGTTGTTTTTTTTTTAAATCTGTTATACCTCTGAGTATTTCCAGGAAAAGGCAGATATTTAGGAAGACTGGGGGGAAAAAAAACTTTTATGACCTAATTGTGATCTGTGTGGAAATGCACTTGCTTCTCCCATTAACATTTTCTCTTTTTAGTATTAAATTTCCTTTTTGTCTGTGGGTGAGATGTAAATAGAAACTTTCAGACTATCATCTCTAAAACATTAATTAGTCTGTATTTATAGCGCTTCCCTTCTGTGTCTACGTTTTAGTCATATTGATTAAATTGTTAAAACCCAAAGAATCGTAAAGCATTAGAGGTAGCAAAAAAAAAAAATTATTAGGAAATCAATAAACTGTTGGGCAACACCTGCAAGACATCGAAATGACCTTCCAGAATAACACCTGATATTCAGAATCTTTGTAGTACAAATCTTAAAAGACCACAATAGAATACAAATTTTGGGAGAGAGGTTTAGTGAAATGCAAATATTTTTTAATGATTTATAGATCTTAACAGGACAGTTAATGTGTCACACAAATTCTAGCAGTCTGGACAATTTTGGTTTCTTGAGAATTATCTTTCCTGATTATGGACTAAAATACTACCAAAGAAAACCAAACAGGGAAATATAAAAATTCATGTAAGAAATAATAAAATGCAGAAAGGAAGAAAAACAACTGAGCAGATACTAAATCAATAATTAAGTATATACAGTGGTAGCTTTTCATTTCTCTTAGGCAGCTACTAATCAAGTAACTTGAGACAGTAAAACAGGTAACTTAAATTGTTTTGTCAATTAGTAACTCAACAACAATGAAATAGTTGGATCATTGTCATTGCACTTGTGGAGGGAAGAGGAATTTACATGGCACACTTGGAAATGCCTGGAGAGAGAACCACAGAAGGAGTAGGACACAGAACTGATTCCATATCAGCCTTCAGCACATCCTTCTGTTTCTCTGAGACATAAAAATAATAAAAGGGCTTGTCCCTCTGCCTACTCTGAAAGGGAGGGACAGACTCAAAGCCAACAGCAAATGGGGTGTTGGGCCTGATTTCTAACTGCAGATGTAAGGGTCTATTTAAACTACAAATTTTGAACCTGAAGATGGTGATAAATGCAAAAGCAGCCTTCTTTCAGGCCTGGCCTCACAGATTTAATTAAACTACTGAAGTTGTCTTTAATGCATTAGTAGGAGAAAGGAAAGTGGTGCGCTCTGACTAGATAAGGAGTGTGTGTCAGACACCTGCTAAAAGTCTTTGTTGGTCAAATGGAGGTTTAGTGCAAGACTTTTTCAGAGAAGTTGCAGTTGTCTGCTTTCTCCTATCTCTAATTCATTTGAATAAAAAGAAAAAAAAAGAAAGAAAAGGAACCCTAAACCTCCCAACACTGCATGCCTAAAACCAAATACTTTTACCACCACCTGTGGGAATCAGTTCACTGTTTTTGACTAAATTCCAGGTTCTGGAGGCTCCCCATTTCAAATTTAACCCAAACAACTGGATTTTGCTGATCCTTGCTTGAAAGCACTTGTTATGTGTAGCATTTATCCAGTTTAAGTTTGTTTCTTGAATTCTAGAGCAAAGATCCTCATTTAAAGAGATGGTATAACGAACAGCCCTGAGCAAAAGTGTGAAATACGTTAAACAGACTCAAGTTTCAGTTTATGCAAGAAGTAAATTTCAGTGCAAATGGACAGAATTAAAATGCTAAGCTTGTTAACAGCAAAAACATACACTCTGCATAATACTCTTCCTGCAGGAACTACTTAAAGCTCTTTCCCTTTCCTTGTGAAAGTTCCAGTGTCTTTTTTCCTGAAACAGGTAATTTGTCGCCTTTATTTGTGTCAGGTTCAGCACACAGTCCCTGTTGTTGCTGAGTTTTATTTTCATGTGGTAACTGTGCTGTCGTATCAAACACTCTAATGCTGAACGTGATTCTGGGGCTTTTCCTATTTTTAAAACCCAGGGAAAGGAGTTAAGGGCTAAAAATGTCTCTCATCCAAAGGGTAATTTAGGAAAACAGGAGCGTCCTTAGGCTGGGGAGGTGCTCAGCAGTGATCTCAGGAATGTGGCTGACACCTTAAACGTATTGTGGAAAGATGAGGGTACACTTCCTCAGACTTCACACTTCTAGATGTAACTGCTTATTAGTCTTCCTATCTTACTTTAGAAACTGTTATTGAGGTGTTTTCTAATATAGCCATGCCCATAGTATATCCCCAGCTCTTTATATTTGCCTAAGAACTTCTTTGTTTCTCTTCTGGATTGAAAGAAAACTCTTCTTATTTCTCGTAACTGTCCTGCCTGTGGATGTCCCATGTGCTTCAAATGAGGCCACAAAGGACTTGATTAACCAGGACCCAAATGTTGCAGTGTGTGTCTGCTTAGCCAAGAACAAATCTCTGAATGCTTTCTTGTATTGAATCTCCAGGTAACATCAGGAACACTGAGAAACTGAGCTACGATAAACAGCACCAGTATGAGATAATGGTCACAGCTTTTGACTGTGGACAGAAACATGCAACAGAAGATGTCTTAGTGCGAGTTAATGTCAAGCCAGTGTGCAAACCAGGCTGGCAAGGTAAGGTTGAATAGCTTAGCTATTTTATTTTTTGTTTCGATTGCTTTTCTTTGTTTTTTTCCCCTCCATCCCACAGTAAGGGAAGTGGGGTATTTATTACAATGGTGTGGATAACTTGCTATTTCTTATGCTTCATTCCAGCAAAGTGGATAATAATCCCATGGTTGTTTACATTTGCTGTGTTTCTTCTCTAGTCAGAACAAAGGACAGATTAGAAAAAAAGAAATCAAATTTCTGTTCTAATAATCTGCCTAATAATTCAGTCTGAATATACTGGAAAGTTAAAAAAATGCAGCTGATTTGCCTTTATCCTATTATTCCTTTCAATAAAGCTCCTGAAGCCACCATGACAAGGTGCTTTTCCCACATGAGCCAGAGTTGTTCAGATGATGTTGTTCCAGGTACAGCAGTGGCTGTCATGAGCATTCCTGAATCAGGGCACACTCCCCTGGCAGGGAAAGGCATTCTTTATGCTGATTGCTGTCTTCATATTGAGACATTTCAGGAGGAGCTGATTTTCTAAAAAGGTTATAAGGATCCACACTCTGTCTGAAAGGGAGAAAACCTCAGCTGGCAATGTGCTGGGAAGATAGATATGCCACTAATTACAGGGACTTCAGATGAAAATGAGGGCTGGATTAGGAACAAACCAAGTGGATGTAACCACATTATGCAGATGCCATTCAGGATTAACTTGACCTTCATAATTGTAATTTTTAACCAGAATGATTGAGAAGAAAAAAATCAGTTTGGCTGTTGTGCTTAAAGGTAAATTGACAGACTGACATTTAGAAGGCAAAAAAGGTTTTCTTTGTAAAATGAGAAGCCCTGGTCTAGAGGACCTTGTAATGACATGTTTGCAATAACATGATTCCATTTTCACAGTCCTCACTTAAAGCAGAACCACATTTCAGTTTTTCAGGGATGTACTAGTTCCCCACCCACCCAAGTACTCTGAAGAACATTTTGTTGAAACAAACATAATACCTATGAACTATTTCCACATTTTCTAACTGATCTTACTGTTCAAAACCCCATGACTTATTGTATAAAACCAAAATGGTCTCCTTACACTGTAGAAATGCTCTGTTTTCACTTTATGGAGTTATCTCAAATAAATTAAATACTCCCAAATTAGCTTGGAATTTTTATTAAAATGGGTGCATTGTTGATTATTTTTAAAAATTTCCGTATTATTTCCATTTGAGGTATTTTATTGATTGAATAATTTTTTGCAAAAATACCTTACCAATGGTGTTTAAATGATGTTTAATGGTGATTGTATTGTCCAGTATTGTCTTACTTATTTCATAGTTCAAACATCATTATTGGATAGATGTTGGTGCTGGTCCCATCAGGTGAGTATAAACACCAGGTAACCAATAAAAGTAATAGAAACAACCTAAGGTTTGGTTGGTTTTTTGGTTTGTCTTTTTAATTATGCTTGTTTAAATATAGTGTTGACAAGGTATTTAAGATTTTAATGAGAAGCTGGAATTCAGCTGTTGTTCTTTAATGCAGGTGAAATTTATTTTCTACTCTTTTACAAATCAGAGCTGTGTGTGGCTCATGTTTGGGTTAACACTAAGTATTCAGCATGAGAGGCTGCCAGCTTGTTTTTTCATGTGATGGTGAAGAAATAGAGAAAATAGCAGAGAAAATGTAGAAAATATGCACAAAGCAACAAATCTAAAGCATCTCAGGTAGGAAAGGGTATGCCTTGATAGCCTTCATTTTTATTTATTTCTGTGACAATTTGGCATGAATGTTCTTCCTCCCTTGTGCTCTGATAAAGTGTTGCAATAGGCCTTTATCACAGGAGAGGTAAGAATATGAATTAACTCAGTATGTTCTGCTCCATCATATTCCACTCCATCCCTGTGGAATTAGAACCTTCCACCTGTCAAACTTGTGCAAGGGGTTGTGTTTCCTACTCAGGGTATGAGGTCTTTGGGTACACAATTGGGTAGAGATGACTTTAGTTCTTAATTACCAAGTCATTAATTGTAATTGGAAAATGAGCTGCAACAAAATACTTCCAGAAATTTCTACATTTCCTTCACTGAGATTATTTTATGCTTACTTATTTTTAAAGGTGAAGAAATTCATAGAGGTGTTAGTTTTCCACTTTGAGACATTATCTGTAAAAATTAACTGTTGCTAGGGTGGAAAAAAAAATCAAAAAATCCAAACTTACTAAGATTATTTCCAGTACTTAAAGAGGAAATCTGGAAACTAGAAAAGGAGGATATTTATTGTGTTCTTTCTTCCCTGTGTCTGTCACTCTGTGACCTCCCCACAAAGGGGCTGCCAGCAGGTGTGCTCCATCTTCTTTGAAATAATGCTGTATTTGTAAAGATTGCATTACTAAGGGGGGTAAGATAATGGAGGGGGGGGGGGTTGTCAGAAAAGATGAATATTCTGAATATTAGAAGCTGCTACAATGCATGTGATTTTTTTTCCTTGTTCTTCAGTGTTAGCTTGAACAAATAAAAGCTTAGAATTTCAATTTATAGCATTGGCACTTAGTTCTTAAAAGTTAATGGCTTTTGTAATTTGAAATATTGTGCATTTCTTTATGCAACTGTTATGAATAGGGATTGTAGAAGTCTAATGCAAATTCAGTTTTAAAAGTTTCAGTGCAACAAATTTCAGTGCAGGTGCCCTTCAAATGACCTCTGTTGTGTGGGGCTGGGGCAGGGGAGAATAGGCTGATGTAAAACCATGTCCAAAATTACTGCTGTTTCTTGAGGCCAAATCCATGTGACTGACATGTTGAACAGAGCAAATAAGACTCAACAAGCCAGGGGGCTGTCCTTTAATCGATATTCCCTTGGATATCAGCACTGGAGTATTCATTAAATCCAGGAGCTACTTCCCTGCTGTCTGATGACACACATTAATATACAATCCACAAGCATTCCCACATAGAAATCGTCAGCAAAAACCCAGTCCTCTCTACTAACAGGCTTCTTTAGAAACAAACTTGACCCAGACTGACATCAAACCAGTCTGAGATCACTCTGAAATGTTATTAGTATCCTAAGCAAGCTAAAAATGTAAATCAATGAACTGAATTAATTCTTAATAGGTTATTTTGATTGGAAATTTTCACTGATAGGTTTTGTTAACTGACTTTAGAGCTATGCTACAAATTTGCTTCATGATAGCTGTGTTTTCATTTCCATGATTTTCAATTGCTGGAGTCATCACTTAGTGCCAGGTGAGTAAAGAAAATGAACAGGTGGACCCCATAATGGGTAGATTTGCAGTTGAAGATACTTTGGTTTTTTTGTTTAAAACACAATTAGTGAGTTTCCATACCAAGGAGAAACCTGTTAACTTCAAGATGTGACCAGGGCTTCTGTCCACCCCTCCAGGACTCTGCCTTTGTTTCAGTCCTGTGGCAAAACACACTTTTTCCTGGAGATTCACTTCCAGTGTGGTTTCTTTCACTGCAGTAGTTTTAATGTCACAAATACTGATTTCTGTGAAGTTACATCTGCCATATTCAAAGCAGAAAGACTTGTGGCAACACAGTACTAAATATCCATTTTCATTAAAAAGCATGAGATGAACTTAGGCAGAGTCAAAGCCCAGCAATCTAGACCAGGTTTCCTTTAGCTTGTTTATGGTATTGTAATATTGTCTTACCTTGTTTCTGCTACATTTCAGAACAGTCTTCACAAACCTGTTACTGTCCCCCCATAGTGGGGTAGCAAATGGAAATTAAAAGTAAACCAATGTGCTGGAAGATGCAGGATAGCAGAAAATTGAAAACAATAATTCCTGTACCAAACTCTCTGGTGAATGGTGTGCTATGTGGGGAGAAAATAGAGCAGTTTAACTTAAACAAAAGAGGGGCAGAATCATGTCCCCAAAAACTTGAAAAATATGTTTTAGGACTGTTAAAAGTCTGCTCAATTATTGACAATTAAACCGCAAGTCAGGTTGCTCCCTAAAACGCAATTGATTTCAGACAGGAGGTAGTTACTGAAGAAAGAAAGTTCCTCTACTCCAACCAGCTGAATACCCCAGTAAAGCATCAGGGAACTCTGCTTTCCTGAAACAAATGGGAGGCTGACTGTTTCTTGGGGAGATAAGTATGCAGCAAAGACAACAGGCCAAAACTTAGAAGGCATTTTGGCTCCTCTCACTAAAGACTACTTTTTCCTGCCAAATTTCATGTGGCCTTGCATAAGCAGTGGTGAGTAACATCCAATTTAGGAGACAGTTACTCTGATTAGAAAACAGGATTTCGCAGCATCCAGCCTCAGGTGTTTTACCAAACTGAAAAGATATGCAGACACACCTCACTACCTCAGGTAGCAAAATGAAGTTTAAGTCATTTAGAAATTAATCTTAATAAAGAGATGTTCCTGAAAATTCAGTTATTTTCTACATAATGTTTACTTAAAAATAGTTTTTAAAGAAAGGTTTCTCTTTGTTTATTTGCCTAATACATTCTAAAAATATTTAATAAGGGTAATTTATGTATCAAAGAAAGTGCACGTCACTTCTTTTGTAAGGCATCTAGGGCTTGCTAAGGTGACCTACTACCCAAAGGCACGTTCCTATCACCTCTTTAATGTTGTATAGTCATTCAGAGCCTGTGTACAGGTCAGGTCAGCTTGCATTTCCTCCTGAAATAAAATCTTTTTCTTGTACAGAGAAGGGCAGGACCTTCTATTTTAGCAGCAAAGTGATCTTAGATCACTTCAGAGTCAACATACATCACAGATGCTATTTGCAGTAGATGCTGAGTGATTTTAGAATGCTATTGTTGTGGGTTTTCTAGTAAGATGCAATTACTGAGGAAAACCAAAACTGTATTGGCTTTTTTGCTGCCAGTGCTTTTAACAAGGAGAAATATGATTACTAAAGCAATTGGTTATTTGAAGAAGGGTGGTCGGATGCAGAAACCTTTCTTATGAGAATGAAATTCCTAGTCTTCAGGAACTGTTTTAAAGGGCCAACTATTTTCTGCAATAAATATAAATCAATTTCTATTTTTCTTGTGCACATACCTAGCAGTTTAAAATACAATGCTTAGGTTGTCTTAACTGTAAGATATTTACAAATATTTTTTAAAATGAAATTTATGGCAAAGCAGGGAGTCTTTATGCCAGTCTAGGCTCGGCACTGCTGTGCATGCATTGGCCATACAGCCTTCAAACAAGGTAACCATAATGAAATACTTACATTTGGCTATTAACTTGAATGGCACCATTTTAGAATACCCACTCTAAATAACTACTCCAGGCATTTGAAAATTAACTGAAATCCTGAGTACTATTGATTTTTGAGCTTACAGTTTACCTAAGTTCATGCTTGTTTATGTACTTGTAGCAACACTTTTTTTTTTTCTTTTCTTTGACTACCAGATGTACATAGAGAGAGCAGTCAGACCTTTTTCAGTCTAATGTTTAAGATGTGCTCTCCTTTCCTCACCAATTCTGTGCATGCATTGCAGCTGAATACATCTTCCCTGAGCACTCCAGGTGTCCTCACATGTTCCTTACTGAAAGCACAGTGCCTTACGTATTCCAAGACTCCCTTTCTTTTGCCTGTCTCTGTCAGACTGGTGGTTCATGGAAATAGTGTTCTTGTCTTAATGGAATCAGCTCTTTTTCCATTTGCCCTTTTCCAGTGATGTCTCACCAGTTTGCTGAAGTTCCCAAGCATGAACTGGCAGTTGTATCATTACTGCTAAGCACTATTTCTGTCACACCAGTTCTCAAGGTCATCTTATTCTGTGCTTGGGATCTCCTCTTTCTGTAGTGCCATCTAATGTAGCACTGCCTTCTGTTCTTTTCCCTGGCAGGAGTAACTAACACACTCCTGGTTTTGTGCCAAGACCACAAATGGAAATATCAAATAACACTCCCAAGGCAGACTCACCCAGATCATTACCAGTTACTTCTCTGTGTACCATGAATTTCACATTTTCAGAGTAACCCATTATTGCTCTCTCTGTAGGCAGTTCTGCATATCTTTGGAGACTGAAACACCAAAAGCCTGTCTTTCCTATCATAACTCATACAAGAAACCATTCATTTTAGACCAATTTAACTAAATTCTAATTTCCATATACCTCTGTGCAGTATTACTTTGTTCACATTTCTGCATTTGCAACTACAAAAAAAGTCTTTTTCTTTTTTTTTTCTTTTTTTTTTTTTTTTAATTTTCACTACAAGGTCTCTGTGAGCTTCACTTGGGCAATTATAATTCCATTGAGAAATTTCCTGTCACTGAGATATAGCTGGCAGCTGGTGGTTTCATTAAAGTTTCCTCTGCCCAGAAGTTAAAGCACTACAGGATACCCACTTAGGTTTAAAGGTTTTCCCTATGATTTCTTTTATTTTGCTTATAAAAAGTTTCACATATTCTTAGACCATGGCCTTAAAAATGGAAGGCTTTCCACACAAGTTTTGACATACTCAATTCATTGATTTTGATAACTAGTCCATGCAGTGTTTCAGACTCTGTCCTTCAAGATCTGAGCAGCATTTTGCACTTTCTTCAGTAGAGTCATTCAAAGTCTCTGACCACCTCTAAACCTGGTTTTGAGGAGCAGCAAGAGCAAGGTTATGTCCTAAAGGAAAGGAGCCACTTGTAATAACAGACCTGGCAGAGCCTTCCTCACCAAGGGCAACCCCTCACCCTGCTGGGGGGAGCAGGGCACACCCAGGGGTGGGGACCAGGATCAGCCATGGTGTCAGATCCTCAGGTGAGGAGGAGGCAGGTCCCAGGAAGTGTATCCATGGATTAGAGTTGGGATCAGGTCACTGGGCAGGTGCACACTGATGAGGCTGTGCTGCCCAAGCCACAACACCAAGGCCAGGGTTGAGTTCTGGCCAAAGGGCCCCACGGGCAGAGCTGTGGCTGAGCTGGAGCCCAGCACCCTTCAGCCCCATGGCTGGGCTGACTCTGCTGGGGCTGAGCTGGAGCCCAGCACCCTTCAGCCCCATGGCTGGGCTGACACTGCTGGGGCTGAGCTACAGAGAGCTCTTGGCCCACCAGTGCAAATGGAGGCCCCAGGGGAGGCTTCTGGAGGTTCATGAGGGCTTATTAGTGCCCTTGGGGCTCTGACACTGCAGGAAATACCTGTTAATAGTCAAATGCAACCTCACACCAAAAAAAAGCTTAACTTATGCTGTTGTTTTGTATTTTGTAGATGCTTACATGTTTATTTTGCATAATTAGGCACCATTAGGGCTTGGGGCTTTATGGCTCAATGGAGTATTCAGTGTCACTAGGTCAGGCACAACAGCTGTTATAGTTCACTAACTCCTCCAACAGAAGACTTTACTGCTGCCATGTATAGTACAAATTTCTGTCTCCTTTTTGTTGTTTTTTTAAACTACCAACACGCTGCAGGCAGAAAAGCTGTATCTGAGTGTTTGTTTATGCTTGGAGATCTCTAAGCAAAGCTGGATCGTTCAAGTTGTTCAGAATCTTCACAGAAACAAAGGGACCTAAGGAAGGGCTGGGCATACAAACACTGCCAGTCTGTTTTCTAACTTTCCTTCTGAGATGACATGGCATAACAGATGATCTATTTTAACATTATTGATGTAATTTGAAATTAAAATAATGTTAGCTCAGTTTTGTCCTCCTTTAAACAGTCTCAAGAAACAGGATTCAGAATTTCTTCCTAAGTCTATTGCAAGGCTGAGATTTCCTTTTTTGCAAGTGAAAATGTTCCTTTTTCAGAAGTTTGAGGAGGGATTAATCAGGAAACAGGGGAACAGAAGAGGTAATGTGATTGCTCTGTGTGTCTGGGTTTCGTAGTTTTTTCTATATGGGAAAGAAATGTCCTTTGAAATTAATTTTTTGAGATATAGAGAAAATGCTGCCCAACAGAAAATATGCAGGAACTGTAACCCAGTGTCACTTTTGCTAAAAACTCCTTTGTCAGAGTTCAAAGTAGAAATTCAAGGTCAAAAGTCCTTCCATTTTGAAAATATCTTATGACCATTGATCTTTCACACGTGGGGAATGTCTGACTGTACAGCAGTTTATTGAGGGGCTGCAACAGATTATATTCTGGCAGTGTGCACTTTCCAGTAAATTCGTGGTGTCAGAAGAAAATTGTAGTTTTGTGAGGACAGTGCACTGCTCTTCCAAGTGTCATTGTACAACACCTAGAGCTGCCTGGCTACTACTTTTAAAACACATGAAAGCAAGTGTACTTTTGGAAAAATGATAGAGACATTCTGATCTTGTTTGTAAAGTAGATTTTTTTGAAAAAAAAAAAATATTCTGAATTGTTTCAGATTTTCAAAATAATAGAGAGGAAAATGTTTATTAAAAAAATTCCCACACTTCAGCAAAGCTAAGAAGTGTATATGTTAGCAAAAAAGAAAACAATACAAAAACCCCAAGCCATTAAAAAGGCAGCAGAGTAACCTGAGCCATGTCTGTAGATTACACAGATAGCCCAGATGTGAGGATGCTGCAGGGGAAGCAGAAGAAACACCGATTGCATTGCTCTGGGAGCCCTTTGTTCCTGGGATGCTGCACAGACTCACTAACTGCCCCACATACATTTTATCTTGTATTTGGCTGCCAAGATGCACATCTTCAGCCCAACAAGAGAGAAGTATTGCATTTCACTGGGTCACAATTGTTTTTAATCACATTGCCATCATTTTTAACTTTATGAGATGGAATCAAAGTTTGTGGCCGCACATTTGTAGGAGACATGAATCAGATCATGCCTTCTCTACATCACTGCCATCCTCCTTCAAGGAAAAAAAATCAGAACAAGTCCTTAGCGACAACTAGCATTAGAAATTAATTAAAATTTAAAACATGGATCACAAAGAAAGACAGTCATGTGCAGAAAATGTTAAGTTTAGAGATCAAGGAAAATCTTCACGTTATCCTTCTGTTAAAAGGGAAATTTATTTAGTGCATTGGGATTTACTTTTAAAGGCTCGAACTGTCACTGAAGTTTGATTCATTTTGATCTTGGAATAGTTTGACTGTTTCAGAGATCAAGAGCCATGTGTACACAGTTGGTTTGTAAGTGATGAAATCCAAACCACAAACTTGACATGGTGATATTTACACTCCAAGGTTGTATTTTAGGTATCATCCAGCTGGGGCTCTCTTGTGTTGTCTGGAGCAGCTTTGTGCCACAAGTGGCAAGCAAAAGGCTGCTGAATTTAAAAATCCAAACAAAGGCTGCAGGACTAAACAGTGCTGGTTTTATTCAGACTTTCTCCACGGGATTAGTCTTCTCCCCTGACTGGGGAGATGGAGCTTCCCTTCCTGAGCTTGCTCTGTTAATGTGGTGGTGTAGCAGGTTTGTGTCAAAGGAGGAACTCATCTCAGTGCAACCTACCAGTTCAGGTGGGATTATGTAACTTTTGACTGTTTGCATAATAGACACATTTTAATGCATCTTAAATATATGAATTCAGAGGCTTTTGCAGACTTTACATGAGTCTTCCACTGAGTCTGTCATAGAGGAATTTTAAGAAGTGCCACCACATTCCTCAAGGGAAGGTGCTGATTTTATGAATAAATCCAATGTGGGTTATTATTCTGGGAGAAAGAAAAAAAAAACAGTCTTTACCTCACTCAAAATTAAATTAAAGACTTGGGTTATTCTCACAATAAGCTCTTCAAACTGCCACCATTTTTTGGATGTTTTGCTTGTTCTAACTCCATGTGCGTTCCCACATTCCTAAGTGTACTGGTGGTGAGATCCAGAGGGTGTGGCCTCAGCAGCTCTGGGATGCTGAAATGTGGGGGGACAGGTACTGTATAAATAAGGCAGTTGTTTTGCATCAGAGCTGTTGCTGCCTCTGAGAACTGTCCTGTTATCACAGGATTGTATTATATCCCAGTATTATCTCATGCCTGCCTAGGAATGCCTTCAGCATGGAGACAGACTTCTGGCAGACCCTAAATGTGCAGGAAGTCAGTGACAGAAGTACTGGTGGGGTTTAGGATGAGGACTGGTGTATGGCTATGCAGTGGGCCAAGGCACACACACACTAGTTCAAGTCTAGTTGGCGCTTTACCATTTAGAGACGAGATAAACTGAGTGATTTAGAACGTGCAGGGTTTATGATCTCTGGGTACAAATTACCCCTTCTGCCAAGCTGGAAGGTAATGCTGTGAGACAAAACACCTCCTCCAGCTCATGTGGCAGAAACAGAGGGCTTCCATTATTCTTCCTTGTGAGCAGTGGCATTTTGTGTGGCATGGGGTTTGTGAGACTTTCTTCATATGATGGGAGGTGAGTGTGCAGATACATCACGGTTATGGTTCAATCACATCTCACATTCACTAATGAATATTTTGCATGAGTGCTGGTTAATTTGATGTACCTGAGAAATTAAAATGTGGCTGAAAAGTGCTGACATAGAAATGTTTCAGATACATATAAGAATATATACACTATACATATTATATATATTAAATATATATATAAGGAATATATTGGTTTAAGTGCTGAATGAGAGACTAGCTTGTATACAAAAGAGAAAATAAGCAAATTATTTTATTTTTACCTGAAATATCTGAAATAATTTGCTGCTCATGTTCAATTGGAAAAATGTTGTCCTCAAGTTTCTGCTACGGGTGGAGAGGAGAAATCTATTATTGTAATGATGTACCATGTATGATACTTGAAATTCTAATGGAACTCTTTTAGTTGACAATGCAGAGAAGTTCTGCAATACTGTAGATCAAATCTAACTTAATATGGAACAAGTGGACTGAATTACCTGAAAATTACTACTGAAATAGCAACTCAGCTGATGTGTGCACAGGCAAATAAAGTCGTCATAGTTGTCTTAGTGATGTACAAGTCCTAAAGATTTTGGTAAAAGTAGATACTAAACATACTTTCAGAATGTTCCATGAAGTCTCAGCTTCTCCTTGATAACAACATATGCTGCATCATTACAATTTGGATTAAAAATCATCTGAGAATTCTGAAACACAGACCACTGACTTGAAGCATCCCGTCTTTTTCTGGCCTCTGGACTAACCATTGCCCTAAATTTCAAAATATTTGCATGGATGTTCTGATTTTCTTTTAAATGTTTAATACAGTTTAAGGCAGTGGGAGAGAGTACTATTTTTCAAGCTTTCTGAAATTAAGATCTGTAGAAAAAAGACCAAACTCCTTTACCTACTAAATCTACTAAATGCATATATATATATAGAGAGAGAGAGAGAGAGATACACATATATATATGTATATATGATTATTTTTCCTTTCACTGATACTTTGAAAGAATGTCTCTGTCAATTTGCTTTCAGAGATTTCACTGACTGCCAGGGCCTGGAATTCTTCCATTTATGGAGTCCTCTTTTACCTAGGGAAAAAAAAAAACGAGACAAACTTCAGCTCTAGATGTGAGAGTGCTTCTTGTGGCAGGCTCTGCAGATACACAGATGTGCACAGCAGACAGCAGAGTTGAATAGTGTTGTGACTTCAGGAAAATTAACTATTTGCACCTCCATATTAATAAGATATTCTTACTTACTTTGCGTGGTAACTTGGCTGGAGTTGACTAAAATGTATGAGAAAAAAATGAACCCGTTGGAGCAACGAGGAGGAGAAGGGCCATGAAAATGGCCCAGGGGCTGGAGCATCTCTTCTATGGAGACAGACTGAGAAGTTGGGATTGTTCAGTCTGGAGAGGGCTCCAGGGAGATCTGGCTGTGGCCTTTCAATGTTCAAAGGGGGCTTATTAGAAAGACACATGGAAACATTTTACCAAGGGCTGTAGTGGCAGGTCAAGAGGGACCAGCTTTAAACTGGAAGAGAGTAGATTTAGATTGGATATAAGAAAGAAATTTTTTTTTATAAGGATGGTGGTACAGGCTGCCCAGAAAAGCTGTGGCTGCCTCATCCCTGGAATTGTTCAAGGCCAGGTTGGATGGGACTTTGAGTCATCTGGTGTAGTGGAAGGTTCCCTGCCATTGGTGGGCTAAGTGATCTTTGAAAATACCTTCCAACTCTAACCATTTTATGATTCAGTGAAAATATGAACTTCAGAGATAGCTGAAATGCATGTTTGTAATTATTGCTGCTTGTTTGGGTTTTCTCTGAAGCAGGTTGCAAACACCATAATTAATTGGATTTAAAAAATTAAACGCTTCAGTTGAGCAGCATAGTGGTATGTATGGCACAAACAGGTGGCTGCCTAAGGCAAGGGATTGTTTAAATGTTGTGGGCTGTGAGACATCTGCATAAGGAAAACCACAAATTAGTCAGATCTGGCTGAAAGCATGAGCAGTCCTCTCAGCTGTAACTTCCTGTCATTAGTTCTTCACAAAATTAGTGAGATGTTTGAAGACAAGAAGTGGCACTGCAGATGTGTTATATTGGACTGATGTATAGCCTGGACCTTGGAGATATTTGTTCTGTATCAGGAAACTCTGAATTCTGACAAACTCTGTGCAGCAGCCAGCCTTATCCCTGCAGAGTCAGCCTGTCATCTGTCCCAGGGACATGGACAGTGGACATCCACACTGACACCAATTAGCCCTTCTTGTCAGGGTATTATGTACCCCATGCTTGTGGGACTCTAGTAGCACTAGTATTACTTAATTGAGCCTGAACTCTTATAAACAGAGGGCCAAAATCCAATTGTTTTAAGAAAATAACTTAGTGATGCCAAATTCAGAAACATTTTATTTTGCCTTCGACAGTGACCTTTGAGAACAAGATATCATTTAAAATTATATAACTCCCTTCATGTTTTTAATCATTATTGAATCTTGTTGATTTTTTTTTTGTTGCCTTTTTTTCCCCCCCAGACTGGAACAAACGGATTGAATACAAGCCTGGCTCTGGGAGCATCCCCTTGTTTCCCAGCATTCACCTAGAAACGTGTGATGGACCAGTTTCCTCAATACACACCACCATTGAGTTACAGACCAACTACATCGGGAAGGGCTGTGACCGTGAAACGTACTCAGAAAAATCCCTGCAGAAGTTGTGTGGTATGAATATGTTTTCAGTTGAGATAATGTTCTCTCTTGATTAAACACCAATTCCTTGTGACCTGTAAGCGTGCAGAACTTGGATTTAGCTCCACTGGTTCATTTGGGATTGTTGCAGTGAAAATGGAGAGAGTGGTAATACTTGATAGTTGATCCACTCCTTTCCATTTCTTTTCACTCTTTTTCATCATTTCTCCCTGCTATTTCCCTTCTCTGGTTTCTCTCCTTCCTCATTCCACCTATTGCTCTTTTATTCTCCCCTCTCCTACAAATACTAGTGTAACAGTGCAGTGAGATTTCAAGTATAGATTTGCCATCATAGGAAGAATGTAGGATTTGAAGGGAATTGGAGCTCCATGTTTTATTTCAGTTTTTCTGACTCAGATTTCTGTTCTTCTGCCAAGTAGTGTGCCAGAGAACAAACAAACAAAAAATGAAAAAAATATTTTGGACAATTATTTCAGCAAAAATATTTAAGAAGTGTGAATTTCAGATAAGAGTTGTCCCGAGGGAGAAATGTTTCCTAATTATTTTCTTCCCTTATTGTGCTTTTTGTTAACTTGCTGTAAAAGATAAAAATTCATTTTGAAAGATACTGTTGTACTTTTTAAGAGTCATTATATGGCAAACAATGGCCACATATTAAGCCATTTGTCTTTTGGCTTTTGAGATCAGCTGTCTCTCCTCCTCCAAAACCCTGTCTTCTTAGAGTCCTGATGGTGTGGAACATAGATTCTCTTCTCCAAAATGTCTCTTTCCCTGGCTGCTGTCTGAGCTGCAGTAGAAATTGTACATTTTTTTTTTTCCATTTAAATTGAGTGGATTTTGGCTGGGGGTGCTCTGGTACAGGGCTTAGATTTGCTTTCATGACCACACAGATATGTTAAGGTCAATACACTAACCTTTAAGAAATAAATTTGTAAATGAAAATTTTCAGCCAGTGTTACTAACTGATGCAAAATGGACAGCCAAGTCCCAGGGGATAATATTTTGTGGTTAAGATTACGAATGACCAGTGGAGATGGGGAAAGTGAGGTAAAGGTGAGTGGGAGTAGTAGCATTGTCATAAAATCATAAAAGTTTTACACTTGAATATTAGTGAAGATCACAGTGGTAATCCTGTTTCTTTTCCCAGCTGACTGGGATCCTAGAAAAGCAGATGACATCCCATCTGCCAACAGTATGCATCTACATCCTGCTAATAACATTAAATCTGAGTGGCTGAGCAAGGCTTGATTTCATACCATACCAACATTTAAATAAAAATAAATATGCTAAAGTCAAGCTCTTTTGCCTCCTCTGAGAACCTGTGTTGGCAGCAAAGGGCCCATTGCTTTACCCTGGTACAGACCTGAACTGCACATGGCACAGTCACTCAGAGCAGATCACTATGAACAGGACCTAAAGCACAAAATTATTACCTTGACATAAAACACCAATAGCAGCTATACCAACAACATTGTCATTTTAAGTGTAGGGCTGAAAGTAGGTACCTTCAGCTGGTCCAGAATTCCCTAGCTGAGGAATGTTGGTCAAAGTCTAAGGGGTTCAGTTTGCAGAGTGTGGCTTGACTGCCTTACCTGCTACACTTGAGTAGTGGAAAAGAGAACTGCATGTCTTTCTCTTTTCTCCTGAATAAACCAGATGTTCTCAATACTGGTCCAACTATAGTTCATAGTCTGCACCATGTGTAGGCCTAAGCTGGTGAAAAGCAGAATGATTAACGCCATTTCAGCAGGTTTCTCAATGCCATTGTAGTAGTTGCAGCAGTCTCTGAGCAGGTGGACAGAAGTTCCTGCTGAACTTCCAGCTTTTGCTCAGCACATCCACGAAGGAACAGAATAGAAAGCACTTGAGAAAACAGGTAGTGTAAAAGTATATGTAAATGGGGGGGAAAATTTTCACTACTGAAAGAATATTTTTTTGTCCAAGTTTTCTGTATCTTCATGGAGAGCAGACATGGCAGAAACTTGTAATAGGACTTGGATAAAAAGGTTGTAAGTGACAATGTGCTTTACATCAGAATTGCATTTAGACTGCCTTGCACTTTAGTGGTTAGTATTTATTACCATCCATAATGTAGACAGAGCTCTTATGAAAGCAGGTTAAATTATTTCTGGAAGTCAGTTTTCTCCCAGAAATTACCTTATTGTAACTAATGCCTGGATGATAAATTCTTTGAAAGGGAAGAAAAGCCCGAATTTCTCCTACCAGTGAAGCCCTGTGCCATTGCAGAGTGCACAACTGAGTGATCACGGGCAGACCTGTGCTGTGTAAAATACAGGGCTCTCTCTCTATGTTTGAAGACTCAGTTTATAAATCCTGTGTTCATTTCTTCATTTATCTGTTGGAAATCTGGAGAATGCAGATGCTGAGGACAATGCATTAAAATTCATTGTTGTATGGTGGGTGATTTAAGTCTGCTTTTCAATAACCCAGTGATTTGCACTCACTTTGATGGTCAGGGTGGGCAGCTTAAATGATTAAATTACGCTTGACTCATTTTAAAGTCAAGAAGTTATTAGTGTTGGGCCTCAAAGCATTTCATTAACTGTTTTTTCACCTTGTCATCTGACAATAATAAAAAGTAAAGACTGCCTAAAAGACACAATTTGGTCTGCAAAAACATATCCAGAGTAAATCAGATTAAAACCAAAAATTGGTTAAGGAACCTAGAATCTGGTGGAAGGTGGGCATGGGACTGTCTTCTTTCCATCTAAATGTAGATAAAATAGAAAATAATGGGATTGCTAATTCTTAGATCTGGCAGATGGGAAGCTGAAACATGGAAACACTGTGTATCAGATTCAAGGCCATGCTGCAGATTAGATCCTGCCCCCTCTCCTTTATCCTGGGTTGTGTACCATTGCAGGAGGCTCAAAGAAAATTTTGATCTGATCAAAAAGTATAATTTGAGCTTGGTGTTACAGGCTGATTAGCTTCCAGCTAAACCAGCACACTGGGCCAGTTCAGGAAGCAGCATCACTGTGTGCTTCCCCTGGCACAAAGTTTGGAGCCCAAATATACAGGACTGGGAGAGGAGGTGGGGCCAACTACATAAATTCCTTGTGAAAACAAGCACTGTAATATGCAAGGATTACCTTGGGAGTCTCAGTCCAAACCTGTGCTTGGTCAGTCCTGCATTATTCTGGAAGCATTTTAGGAGGAAAGGGCATCAGCCAATACATTTTGGAAAAGCACTGATCCAGTGGCATGACAAGACCATTCTGGGAACACCTCCAGATACATCCTATTTGCCTTGCTCCAGGTCTGGCTGTGGACATGGCTGAGCAGCCTGAGACTCTGGCTGGATTTATTAGGATGGAAAACACATGATTTATTCCAGCTAAACCTCCCAAGCACATAAACCAATGTTTTTTCTCAGGGCAGGATTAGCACACAGTAACAGAATGAGATTCCAAACTAACCCATAAATGTCCATAAAATATGGGCAGATAAAGTAGGACCTGTTGAGCTCCGCTGTTTACCCAAATTCTCTTACACAACCCTGACCTTAAGTTGGGAAAATAATGTTTATGTGATTTGGCATTGAAGCTAATAGGACCATTTGGGTAGTAAAAATAATCTGAAGAGTGGGAATCAGTACCCTGGCCTATATTACATTAATTTTCACAGCTTTTTCATCAGTCTCACATCCTGTTCCTTGTTATATGTTATTTGCAGGAGCTTCCTCAGGTGCCATTGACCTGTTACCATCTCCCAGTACAACAACTAACTGGACAGCTGGGCTTCTTATGGATAGCAATGACATCATTTTTAGATTTGATGGAAAGCAAGGAGCCAAAATCCCAGATGGAATAGTCCCAAAAAATTTAACTGATCAATTCACCATCACTCTGTGGATGAAACATGGACCTAGTCCAGGATTAAGAGCTGAGAAAGAGACTATTCTCTGCAACTCTGACAAGACAGGTGAGTCTAGGTATTGAGAAAAATATTGTGCAAAGGGAATATCAACATTAGCAGAGTGTTGTCATCTCTCCTCCTTTAATTTGGTCTGAGAAAAAACTTACTAAGCTTGGTTGGTGCCACTGTAAGCATCTCTGACTTGACAGCTTATTGAGGGGACCGATGAGTACCTAAATTTCTAATACAGATTCTCCTCTTGGGCAACACAGCTGTAGATTTTCACATAATCACAGAATATGCTGAGTTGGAAGGGACACACAAGGATCATGAAGTCCAACTCCTAACCCTGCACAGGACCATCCCCAAGAGTCACGTTATGAGCCTAAGAGTGTCATCCAAATGCTTCCTGAACTGTGTCAGGCTTGGTGGTGTGACCACTGCTCTGGGGAGCCTGTTCAGTGCCCAACCATCCTCTGGAGGAAGAACGTATTTTTAATATCCAACCTAAACCTCCCCTGACTCAACTTCAGACTGTTCCCTCAGGTCCTGTCATTCATCACCACAGAGCAGAGATCAGTGCCTGCCCCTCCATCACCACAGAGCAGAGATCAGTGCCTGCCCCTCCATCACCACAGAGCAGAGATCAGTGCCTGCCCCTCCTCTGCCCCTCATGAGGAAACTGTACCTGCAGTGAGGTCTCTCCTCAGTCTCCTCCAGCTGAACAGACCAAATGCCCTCAGCTGCTCCTCACACGCTTCCCCTCAAGCCCCTTCACCATCTCTGTTGCCCTCCTTTGGACACTCTCTAATAGCTTAATATTTTATAGGAGTATAAGTAAGTCAGTTATTTTGCTGTGGTTTCTCATTTGGTTGGGTTTTGTGTGGTATGTGTCTGTCTCTTTCAAACCCATTCCCCTAACCACAAGTGGTGGTGGTGGTTGAGGTCAGTGACAGTGATGGTGTGGGTGGCTGAGGTCAGTGATGGTGTGGGTGGCTGAGGTCAGTGACAGTTGGGTCCCTCCTTGCAGAGATGAACAGGCACCACTACGCGCTGTATGTGCACAACTGCCGCCTCGTGTTCCTGCTGCGCAAGGACTTTGACCAGGCCGACACCTTCCGCCCCGCTGAGTTCCACTGGAAGCTGGACCAGGTACCTGCCCTTCTCTTGCCTGTAGGCCCCTCTCCAAAGCATGGACAACCACCCCAATCCCACCACAATTGCCTTGGGAAATCAAGTCCTGTTGTAACTACGCTGCAACCTATAACTGTTACGACTCTAGTTGGGACCACACAAAGAGATAAGTTAACTTGGTTGAGCCATTTTATACAGTGGGGTGTTTTAATTGAGTCATTTTAAATGGAAGGTAGAGGTTTATATCCTTTGGCAATGGATAGAGATGTGGCATTGCATACAGTTCCTTAAAAGTTCTCCATTTATCATTTTTAAAAAATCTGCTTTATCAGCAGGATGGAAGTGATGGAAACCTTTTCAGTAAAGAGTATGCTGACACACAGGCCTTTGTAATATAGTGTAAAGCCAATCTGCAGTCTTTCTCTTTCATCTACTGTGCTATATGTAACGTCTACTTATTATTAAGAGTATATCACAAGAAAATTATTATGAAAGAGATAAGAGTTGCCTTTCATAGTTTTATTAATTCTAAGCAGGATAAGGATCATTTATATGAAAGAAGACAGACTTCAACAAAGTAGTATTTTCTCAAAGCAAGCTTTTTCATCTCTCTGAGTCCGAACTGTGATATTAAAGATGTAGATAGAGGAATGTTTACTTTTCTAATTCAACTTCCAAATGTATATAAAAGTATGATCTTCATCACTATTATCAGATGAGTGTGGTAAGAAAGTGTGTGATGATCATAGCACTTGTTTTGCTTTTACGCTGACCAGTCTGAATCAGTTCCTGCTGTACTTGATATGAAATCTTCCAGTGTCTCAAAGCAAGTTTACAATAAATCATACGGAAGATTGCAAGTCAGGAGTAAGTGATGTCACCTCAGATAATGCTGTTCTAAGTGCTGAAGATGGATTTCTATTTCTAAACTCTATGCTAGGCATCTAAATTAACGATAATACAAAGTTTCTGTGTGAAGTATTTTGACTTTGAAAATTGAATGCAGTCAACTTTTATAACCTTACAGTGAGAAAGAACCATTGTCCTCTCAATAAATGAAATTTTGTGTAGCTCTCCTAACTTGGCCATGAACTTTCCTAACCTCTACTGAAGACTCCTACATGATGGGAAATAGAGATAGAAAAGATTTTTCAGGTCACATGATAAATTTCCTTTCATTCTGCTACTGTCAATTGATTTCCTCAGTATATTTTCTAGCTGAAAAAGAAAGTAAGATTAAAGTATAAGTAAAGTTTTTTATGGGTTGTGTGACCAGACTTCCATGAAGATAAATTTATATTGTCATGGTGATATTGTTGTAAGTTTTGTCATGAAGGGACCTCATAAAAATTGCTTCTTTATCTCTTTTTCGTGCTCCATCTGGCCTATATGGTAGAGTAAATTAAAAGAAACTGAAAATAAAACATGTGAATAATGGGCTGGTAAGGAACTTGCACCGTTTTGAAGGCAGTCAAAAGTTTTCACTTTAAAGTAGTAAAATTATGCCAGCTTCTAACTATATACCTGGAGTGATCTACCTTAGAAAGCACAGGATATTTTAAAACCACATCAAAAGCAAGTTATGATCTCAGTTGATGTGAAAAGAAGCTAGGCTAGATTTAAAAAAGTAGATTTAAGTGCTCTTGGCTCTCAA
Organism: Hafferia zeledoni; assembly: GCA_035583235.1. Taxonomy (NCBI): domain Eukaryota; kingdom Metazoa; phylum Chordata; class Aves; order Passeriformes; family Thamnophilidae; genus Hafferia; species Hafferia zeledoni. The sequence continues at coordinate 25,262,926 of JAWWEV010000011.1, forward strand.
GAGTGTCACCCTTAAAGTTGTTTATTTGCATACTTAGATTGTGAAATACCTCTGGAAAGCTCACCTTCAGAGCAGTTCATTCTGTAGTGACATATCGTTATTCCTTGTTATGGTTTTGGGGTTTTTAAGAAAAGCCTGGGAATTAGGCTGTACCAAAATGCTGTCCATGTCCTGCCCATGTGCCCTGGGTGGTACAGGATGCTGGAGGTGGCTTTGCACAAATGACTCTGGAAGACAATTCAAGGGTTGGTACCGAGCACAGCCACAGTACAGTAAAATGTGGCAGAGCACTTGATTGCTGAGCTCAGTTTGTGAGCGTGACAACAATCCATGGCTTGTTTTGCTGAGAGGAATCCAGTGACCTTGGAATAGGGTGAAGCATGAACTAGTGAAATCATTTATCATTCTTACTGCAGAACAGTAAAATTTATGATACCAGCTGCTTTGGGCTCTATCTACTCCACAGAACTACTCATTGTTTCAAGGCATTGACCGAGGATGTGAGCTTTTTGTCATCCCAAGTTTAATTTAATTTTCCAGCTCTCATTTTTGTGTGGCTGCAGGCTCCATTCTTGGCTGAGTACAAGGATTCATGTAACACTTATATAGTTACACCAGGGTAGAGCACCTGAAGCCTCATGGTACCACATGGCCATCATAATAGTCTTGCATAAAAGTGTCTGAAACCTCCACATAGTAGTGGCTACCAAGTTATCTCTGGGAAACTTGTGTCTCTAAGTTAGTTCATAAACCTAAGGATTTATTTCTAGTATGGCTTTCAGGGTATTTAGCCCTGTTTGTTGCATTAGACTGAATGGCCTTTGCAAGGTGAATTTTTCCCTTTCTGTGCTGAGGACACACATGCCTTCAGTAGAGGCCTGCTAGCACAGGAGATGAGTATGATAGTTAGAGGTAACAGACTTTAGACTGAAGGTATCCTTGTTAATTATAAAAGCACGAGATTAAAAAAAAATAGATAGTTTTGGTTTTCTCCACTTTTGCTTTTCCAAATTAACTGTCTTAGTTATGAGAATCCATTAGCAGTAATCTGGAAAAAAGGTATGGAAGGAACCATGTTAAGGAAAACCAGTGTCAAGTCTGTAATGCTGGGTAATAAAAACCGTGCTTTTCCTCAACAACTGCAACAGATGCCCAGGTAGAGGTGGGTCCTTCCCTTTTATTTCAATTTCCTTGGAAGTGCAGATGTTTCCTTTGTTTCAATATCATCACCTTCTTCCTCAGTTTCCCATGTAAAGGTTTAAATTGAATACCGTGAGGTGTTTTTCAACTTTCTTTGTCATTTCTTTTCTCATTTTTAAGTATTAGACACTTTTTAAACCTGAGAACTTACTACAAAAGGTTTTGTTACCAAAGGCGTTAAAGGGCACCTAAATCACCATCTAATTGTCTCAAATGGATAGAAACACAGATGTGATTTTAAGTTAATTATTTAGACAGCCAAATATATACATTTTGGGCCATCTAAGAATAGCATATAAAATATAAGAACTGTTTCTTTGAAATTCTTGGAAAGCTGTGAGCCAGATCAAAATAATAGCTTGGATAATGAACCATGCATTCAAGCATTTGGTGACAGTGGAAAAGATAACATTAATAGGACAATGCACAGTGTATTTCACACTCTGTTCATCACGGATATTACATTTTTCATACAAATATGAGGATAGTCAAGCCAAAATATATTTTTCCTTCCCCAAAATCAATAGAATAGGAACACTTTTTTTTTAGTGGAAAAAGGTATCTGAGCCAGGAATGAATTTTTTTCATGTGCTTATTTTTATTCACAATGGAAAATTATTTTCAGGATGTTATCACCCTGAAAACAATCTTCCAGCCCACAGGCAAAATGGGTATTGATCCCACTAAAAAACCAGGGAATGCTCTGCATGATCTGGAGTCATTCTCACCAAAAAAAAATAGATAATCATGCAGAAAGTTCCTGCTTCTTTTTTTTAAGATTAAATAAACTGCTTTGAATAATCCCAAATAAACCTACAGTGCTTTTATTGTGGAAAAGCCCCAAACAATCACTTGTAAAACAGGAAGCAGAGAAAGAGGTTTAGATAAATGTGACTATCCTGCAATCTGGGTCTGTGTGGGCATGGAGCTGCTGAAGGGTCAGGGCACAGCTCCCATTGGCATTCAGTCACCTCACTGGCCACACATTCAGTGGGTCTGCTACCTGTACCAAGCAGCCATGGCCAGGGAAGCCCTTCATTCCCAGCTGTGTGCAAGGACATCAGAGAAGAGGAACTAGCTTTTGAAGAAATGTATGTAAAAGTAAAGTGAAATTGCTTTGGTATGTGGACTTCTTTTTTTTTTTTTTTTTTTTTTTTAAAGCTAAATTAGCTCCTCCCATTATATAGCAGCATTTTTATGAGCGAAAGTTGTTCTTATGTGCTGGATTTTTAGAAGTTGGTGCATCTAATTTTGGGACGACCACCATTCACATCATGAAAGCTGTAAGTGGCTTCCCTCTAAGAAAGAGAGAAAATGAGTATTTGTGAAAAGCACACAGAATTCTCAGTCCTAAAGGGTGAAGGGTTCACAGAGGAGACACGATAGTGCAAGTTTCCATTATGTCTGTGCACGAAATTTGCCCCCCAGGTAAAATACTTCTGGGTTGCCAGTCTCATACTCTCCAACATGATGCTCTAATGAAAGTTAACGGGGTTTTTTTGGTTTGTTTGTTTTTTTGGTTTTTTGTTTTTTTTTTAATGATGTAGTTTAGTTGTTTATTTTTACTTGAAGCTTAAAAGACTTTCTTGTGCTCTTATTCACTTATTTTACAAATTGGCATGCAGATCTGCACTGCTTTATGCATACACCTTTACTAAAACTACAGAAAGGAATCAGATGTTTTCCTGTTGAGCCACTAAGAGAGATGATAAATGAATCACACTAATCCTGCAACAGAAATGAAATAATTCCAGAACTTAAAAAGTGTTTGCAGTATCCATGTCAGTGTGTAACATTATAGCCCTGTCTCTTCTGACACAGTTTATTGCCAGTTTCCATCTTTAAATGCTATTTTGACAATTTTTATTCAGTATCTTGCTTCAAAACAAGTTTTTGATAGCACAAGGATGAGTCACCAGTGCTCATAAATGCCAAAAATACTCTTTGAGGTCCAAATTGAAAGAAGCTTGTTTAATATATGTTTTTAACGCAACTGATACATCAGTGCTAATAACAAAATCTACTCCCAGTGGCTGCCCAGCACTTGCTTTATGACATAACAAAGTTCCTTTGGGCCAGCTCTGAAGTATTGACTACAAATTCTCTGGTTTTGTGCATTTCTGATTTCTGCAGTCCAGCCCAGTGTGAAATGCACTGAGTGCTCTGTGCTTCTGTAAAACTTCTGTGACCCTTAAGGAGCAACCAAGCTGAGGATTTTACAGTTTCTATATTTGAATTTGCTTGAAATGATTTGGACATGTTTCTGTGTATTTGTATTCTTTGTTTTGCAATTTTCTCAATTTTCTGACCGTGGCAGATTCATTACAATGCCATTGGATTTTCAAACCTGTTGGTGCTGACCTCTATTCCCAAAGGCAACTCTCACGAAAATTATACCAATTTTGTGTTGTCTTTTGGCTCTTACATGGGAAACAGTTCCTCACATATGTAGTTATGGTTGTTATCGAGGGAATTTAGAACTATTGCAACCACCAAGCCCCTTAGAGCCTAAGACACTTATGTTTTATTTTTAACAAATCAGAAAAAAAAAAGGAAAAAAAAAGAAAGGAAATTCTGCATAAAATAAATTTAAAACTGCCTATAGCATCATGAGATAGTAAGTGTAATGCTCTTTAAGCATAATCAGGGAAGACCCCCAAAATTTTAATTTCTTAGAGAATGTCTTGTTAGGGAGTTATTAATATGCCTAAAGAAGCTGGATTCAAGTGTCTTTTGATTTGCCTTGTTCCTGCAGTACTATGGGAACTCTAGAAATGTAAAGCCTAGAACTGAAATTCCCTATCAAGCTGTGATGGGAAGGTGAATAGTCACACTTGCTTTCTTATTTTTTGGCTATTTCTAATATTTATATTTTACCCTGTCCCTGATTTGTCACTTATGCCATGAGAGTTTGCACAAAACACATAAAAATTGTTTTGAAAATGTTTCCAGATCTGTTACGTGGGTCATTTTCTGGGGCACCTCTGTTGTTTGTCTTTCAAGAAAAGCATTTGAAACATTAAGGTGGTGATGGAAGCATTTCACTAAAGCAGGACTTGCATCTTTATCCTTCTAAATGCAGGTTAGGAGAAAAAGAGGCTGTGCTATCAGTAAATATAAATTCATTTATCTATGTACATGAGCTGTTCATTGCAGCCTTGGGGCATTCTGGATGTCCACAGATCAGGAAGAAAGTATGGTGTTGTTTTTCCATTGATTTACTTTCCACATCTGGGGAGTCTCTTGGCAATGTCAAAGCCTAGAAAGGCATGTTTAAGCATATGATGAAAAATTATGTAAAAATGTAGAACTCAGCAGCTTTTCTAGTTATACAGTTAAATACTTAACACAGGGTGCTGCCTAACTGTAGTGCTCAAGTGTTACTCAACTGACATGTTTGCTTGATGCAATTTAGTGACAAGAAAGGTGGATTATAATAGAATTATTTCATCAGGAATGAACTATGGATCTAATTTACTAAGACACATGGAAGTTACAGCATGACAGCACAAAGACATGCTGCACCTACACTACATAATCGAGGGTTTCAGGTGCTTTTATCTGTCAGTATGATGAAGCAATTTCATTATTTAAAGTTGTAATTAAGCCATCTGTATTTTTGAAACCCATTGTGAAAATCAGTATTACACATTAGGAGTTTCAAGGCTACAAAAGCAGCTCACAGCCTGCCTGCAAATCAGTTTGCAAACTCTTACAGTGCTGTCACAATGTCTGTTATATAGAAGTTCTTATTTGAAAGCTGTTTTTTTCCTAATGCAGTTATTTACTTCCCCCCAGTGAGATAAGCAAAAGAAACCCTCGTTCAGGAGTGCTGGGTCTGACAGGTCAGAGCCTGATGAAGCTCATCACTGATTATTGCAGCTCATTAGGCCACAGAGAATGCAGCAGGTTGTTCTGCCCAGCTGGTGCTGTGCAGAGGACACCCCAGGGCATGTGTTTTTCTGAGGGCAATGGAGTTGCTTCTTACGGAGTACAGGTTGGTAGACAGTAGGAAATAAAATGGTCTTCCAGGGAAAACTTTTCTGGCCAATATCCAAAGCAGAGTTAACGGCAAGAGGGAGTCATTTGCACAGCTCAAGAGCAGGTGCTGGGTTGAGAAGGGCATGATAATAATAATGGGACATTCTGGCAAATGCAATAAAATGGTAGATCACATTATGGTCAGAATCCAGTGAGCTCAGTCTGCCATCAGAAAACTGAATAGAAATCTTCCTTTTGCATTGTCATCCATAAATCCAACTTGTTATTGGACTGGGAAATGGAAGCAACTGAAATCAAATTCTTTGCTACTGAAATTTCCATCAAAAGTGAAGTAGAACTTGACCTACTAATCCTCCCTTTCTGTACTGTACACACTAAATTTTGTTCTCTTATATTTATTTTTCAAATTGTAGTGGATGTACATGGGGCAACCTTGGCAGAGAGATAGACTTTATGTATCACCTTAAAATTCCTTCCAACCTTATGTATGATTCTCTAAGTAATGTCTGATATGCTAAAAATATATTATTATGGTTTCTAATGGCTTAATAAAACTTATATCAGTAATTTGTCATGTGAGAGTACCCATATAAATAACTCCACACCCAAGACAGTAGGAGCCATTTAGCTGTAGTATGGATTTGTCAGTTCTCACTATATAACCTCCACAGATCACCCAAATCAATATTCTTATTTGCAGGACTCCTGGGATGTATTAGGAATGACTGTGGTGGGTAAACCAAATGTTTGATTTATGTGATTTTGAAGAAAGATCAATTTCACTTTTCATAAAGAGCTCTCCTTTTTTAAAGATATTGACTGTCTTAAGACATAGATTAAAAAAACCCCAAACAAACACTTATTGCATTCAGCAGACTTTGAGAAGAACTGATATCTATTGGCCATATTGAACTTTCATGATATTAGTGTGTTTATTTGCTGCAGAAAGTAAAGAATTCCTGAGGGCTCCATTAGGACCTGCAGAACTCCAGCCAGCACTTCCACTGCTGGGAATCTGTGCTGATCTCAGTGCAGCTGCTCTTGCACTGGCTGAGAATCTAAACCTTTGCTTTCCTACCAAATGAATATTCTCTCTCTAAGAATAAAGGGAATATCAGCAGCTTTTAAATAAGATCAGGATATCTGTGGAGGTTTTTAGTTCAATGCCACCAATTAAAACTGCACTGTTTAGGTTGTGCTTGGAGCTGTGAGCTTTGCCAGAGCCAGGATTATTTTGAAACTTAACATGTACCATCATCTCAACCCTGCTTGGGGTACAAATAATTGTGAATCCATTCATAGTTTTGTAATAATATTAGTTCTGGCTAGAAAATGGATATCTTTAGGAATAATTTCATGTCTTAAAAGCATTTTTTACTTTAGAGTCCCATATTCTTTGTAAGCAGGAAATTAACCCTACAGAGGCTTCCTAGGGAGGCAAAAGCAGGATCCTCACCTGAATTTTCCATTAGCAGAAGTTGTTTTTAAATTAAAGTCTAAGTGCAGCTTTAACATTAGAAATTGTGACTTTATTGAATCATAATTTCAGGAAAGTTCCTGATATTCTTTGGTATCATCATTGATAACTGTAATGGGGTTTAGTTTTAGGGTTTTTGAAATATTTGCATGTTAAAGTCATAACAATTCTCCATCAGCAAGTAAATTTCCCCAAAGAAACATGCCTAAGCCACAGATGTTGTACAAAGTTCTAGTAGTGTATTATAGCATACCTCCCAGTTTTAAAATATCCTCCCAACAGCCAGTTAAGTTCCTGTTCCTAATTTGCTCAAGCCTGCTCAAAAACAGACAAAAAGCTGCAGACTGATTGCACAGATCTTCCTAACCCTGTGCTGGGGTTCTTCCAAATGGACAATTAATGAATTCAAGACACTCTCTTCATTTTTTCAAGCAGTTAGGCAGAGTCCAGGGTCTTGCTAAGTTACTTTTCAATCTTACAATGGCTCTTTTATTATCAATTCAGTCTTTTCCCTTTCAATTTGTTTATTCCAATTAACCCTTGGACTCAGATTTGTTCAGAGTAATTTGCTGTTGTTGTTGTAATTGGATGCCTGGCATGCAATGGCAGTTTTTATTCTTCTTTCAGTGGCCTCCCACTCTCTCTGAGGCCTCTCTGCTGACACCGCTGGGTTTGGCTGCACTCCCCAGTAAGGACTGGCTCTCATGCTCCAGGGCCAGCACAGAGAGCCTGATTTCAAATTCAGTCTTCATTTTCCATATGCTGAATATTTAACTAAATGTGGCTGATTTAATGAAGATTCCTGCAGTTACTTATCAGCCAGTGCTCAGCTAAAGTCAACAGAAGAACTGGGCTCACAGTTAAGTGTATTACAATTCAAACAGAACATTCTGTTACTAATCTGCCTCTAGTGGGTATGCAATGGAAGACCATTGTCCTTTGTGTGCAGAGCTGACAGGAAAGTGCAGCTTCCTTCAGGTACCTGCCATAGGGGACCTTGGATTCCTTGTAGGTCTGTTCTTCCTTCCCTTCATCATCATTAGTTCCAGTGGAGTAATTGTGTTTTGATTTCAGAAACACAGCCCTGAGCTGGCATACGACTCACCTATGGACTTATCTTTAAGTATTTCAGCCCTTACAGTGGTTTCATGTCATCTAAGACTTCCATGTTATTATTATAATGTACTTTAGGGGAGCATAGACTTTTTGTCCTCAATATTCAGATTCTTTTTTCTTCTGTTAATGTTATAGTTATAGTTATAGTAATGTTATAGTTTTGAAAACAAACATCTGAACAATTTGACAAAACTAAAGGGCATATTTTTTCAGAGTTCTTTTTTTTGTTTGTTTTCTTGAAGAACCTCTTGCTAGCAATAGTAATTTTGTTTTAAGAATATGTCTGCACTCCAGCACCCCTTTTCCATCAGCAAAACTGCTTCACAGGGAAAATTCCAGCCAGCTCACCTGTGAATAAATGTGTGAACCTTGAAATAATTACTTTAATGGGATCCATAAAACTTAAACGTTTGTGCAACACTGATATTGAAAATATCTTCCCACAGTCTATTTGTTTCGTGTCCCTAATGTCAACTCAGAACTATTCTGGGATGCAGACCCTCAGTGCTGATTGTTTCCTCCCATGAAAACACTAAGAATGTCATCATGATTAGTACTGAACGCAAGCTATATATTGACTAAATAACAACATTCTCAAGAAAAGTCACAAATATAGCTGATAACTAATTAACTGAGTATGGTATATAACATATAATCAGCCTGTCTGCAAAATGCCAGCTATGTAATTAAAGTCCCCATTTCAGTAAAAAGACTATGCATATTTGGGTTGTATAATTTCCTGACTTATCCCTGTATATAAATACAGAAACGTGGATACACAACATTCTTCACTTCACAGAAATTGTTAAGGTAGCCAAATATGACTCATGGCCACCTTTTAGCTGCATTAAAACAAAATACCCTTGCTTTTCTCTGCATTATGTCCTAATTGCCTGCTGGAATGGAAGTAAATCCAACACTAATCTGCATGGGGAAGAAGTATCCACTTCTGATGTGCCTTTCTTGTGCTGTGGGTCCCTCCACCTCGGACTGCACAATATTCAGAGCTGTTGTAGTGGTGGGCTCCATGGCATTCCCACCAAGTGACCCTCTGGAGATATCCTCACAATTAAACGTGAGAGCTGTGGAAGAGCAGGAATTCTTTCATCCCTGATTTGCTCTGTACACCTTCAACACAGTAAATATCTTTCAAGCAAAGCACCTTTCCCAAAGCATGGGAACTGTAAATGGGTGTTTAGTGCCTGTGTCAGCTCTGTCTTCCTTTGCTGAGCACTTTTAAAGCAATCCTTGCAAGTAGTAGGAACACTTCCTTCAGAGGTAGGAAGCCTTTGAAGAGGGATTTGCTGGGTCATGGAAAGCCTTCAAAGCACCAGCAGTACCATTGCCTAAAGGAGAGGCTCTCCAGCCCAGGAGAATTCAGGTGGGTTTTCTTCTCTGTGCAGACTTACCTGGGAATCTTGGTGTTTTCCAGATGGTAGGTGAGAACTGAGCTATCAAGTCTGGCTATTTATTTAATGAATTAATACCAGCCCTTCCTGTGGGATTAGAATCGATAAGGGGAGTCTGGTCCTGTGGTCTAACAAAGTGACTGACATGTGTAGGTGGGAAGGTGTGAGAAGGAGGAGACAGGAGGTCTCTTCAGAGCGTGTTTTCAGTGCTGAGCTCAAGTGTTTGCCCTCAATAGCAAACAAGCCCCAACCAGCCTGTTTTCTTTGTCTCTGGGGTCTAGTTTGCATTAATCACACTCTGTACCTTCATAACATCCAAAAAACTGACTGAACCAAGCATTGTATTTGTTCAGACACCAGCAGCAAGGGAAGGATATATCATCCTAGTTTGAACAGTGACAACCTCCTTTTCCTCTGTGCAACCTCCTTGGGCTCAGAGAGAAAAAACCACTCATTTCCTGCATACCCTTCAGGAGTACGGCCAGACCCCTCAGTTGCCTGAAGGCTCAGTCCTTGGGGCAAAGGCACTCAAGGTGAGAGAAATATAACCTTTAACATTTGAATATTAGTATTTCAGTCAGGTTTCTGGAAAACAAACTGAAGAAAACACCAAACCAATATATTAATATTGGAAAGGTAATTGTAAAAGCTAGGAGGGCTTGTTTGGTATTAACACTCATAGTACTTTTTTTTTAATTAAGTCTGTGTTTTAATTAAGTATTATTAACATACTGAGAAGTATTTTCTTGGTTTTCTAGCAAATAATGTGTGTTTCAGGAAGCTGGCTAGATGGGTATTTCATTTAGTTTTTGACCACAATTCCATGTGCAGACTGAGCCCTCAAAGGAGTGAAAAATAAGTTCATTGCAAATCTCTTAATAGAAATATCTAACAGGCAGAATCCCTGCATGTATCATCTGAGAAGAAGGCAGATCTCAGAGATCAGAGGAAGTGATTTAAATTCCAGATAAGATTCAAAGATGAATGATGAGCCCTCATGAGCGAAATAAAGTAAAATTCTACATATGCTGCCTTGAAGCAGGAATAAACTCACAGAGCAAAAATCTCATTTCAACTATCTTTGAAGACAGTTTGTTCAAAAGCTCACACTTCTTCTCAATTTTGGAAAGGGCATTAATAATGCCAGAATGTAGGACTCTCACAGTTTGGGCCTCAGCATTACCCCTAGTCTCTTCGGTAACTTCCAGTGATGTGCTCAGGAACATAATGTGTACTGTTTGGAAATAAAACAGTTTCATGCTTTGTAAAAAGCATTAATAGTCAAAAATCAAAAATTTATTTGAAAACTTTAATAAAGTAATGTCAGTCAGCTATCAGGCCTCAGACTATGAACCAAATGAGGTCTTTGGGCTCTTTCAATTAGGTCAAAGGAGCTGGTGGTTTTCATATTTTCCCCTTAACATTATTCCTATTTAAGTGGTAAATGTGTTGTGTTTGTGACTAATTCTCAAAAACTACCTCCTCAATCCTTTGCATTTTTTAATCTCTCGTCACATACATAGACATTGGATATTTATCTTTTTCAGTAGTTTCTGTAATGTAAAGAGGTGTTCAACAGAAAATTTATACTGACAAATCATAGTGTAGATCAATATCTGGCATATAAATAAAATAATCATAGAAGCCCTTTAAATTAGGGGGTAGGAAATTAAGCTTGTAATGCTTATCCTGGCTAAGATTTTAGTTGTACTTTTTATTCCTCAGATTCAGGTAGATAATGGTTGATTGAACTTGATCTTAAAAAATGTTCCCATGTTTCATTATTGGGTAGAAAGTGCATTCATCTGAGAATATTGATCATTCTTTCCGTTTAGAAAGAAGCAGTTTTCCACCCTGATAGGACCAAGGAAATATTTTATTGAGCCTGACAAGCTGCAGCAGTCATGGTAGGAGGTACAATGCCTCTTTCTTCCCTTTTTTTCCTGCTCTCCTCAGCTGTAGATTCCCCAGGGCAAATGGGAGCTGACAGTGGCCATGCAGCATTTGCCAAGCAGAGCCCTTTGCTTTAGCCTTAATAGGTTTATTTAGGCTTTTATGTATGCAGGTAACTCATTTGTGGGAGGTTGGTATGGGCTGAAAATAAGGAGCAGTAACCACCATATTAACCGAGAGCCCCTCACAAGGACCATCCATTTAAAAGGGAAGACATTTGGGAAGCAGTGACTGTGTCCAGTAAAATCATACTTTTGATTTGGCTGCTAAAAAGGTGTGAATGGGTGGGATGATGGTTTGAATAAAATTGACAAAGCGGATAATTAAAGTTCCCACATTAACAGAACTGGGATATTATAATAATTTCCATCCATAAATATTATATGTGCAGGAACTGATCAAATGCCAATCTTTGTTTTAAAAACCACATAGGGTGCTTTTCTGGGTCATCTTCTGGCTTTGGCAAGAGAAGGGGCTTCCACTGGCCAAATGTCCATTTACAAAGAGGAAGTTCTTGTGCTAATACTTATTTTTCAGGTGAACTTAGAACTTTTCTGAATAATTATAAAGGAGTAAAAGGGAAGCTGATGGCTCATTTGGAAACAGCATGTGGTTAGCATTCCTTATTGTTGTTTCAGCATTATTTGAGCACTTGTTAAAATTAGTTTTAGACTGTAGCCTGTATTGCTCACTGATGTGAAGAAAGTGGTAGTTGTAGAGTACAGACTTACAGGGTAGCAACGAGTTTGGTGGGTCCTGTGCCTGTAGTTTTATTTGGTATTACTGACTTAGCACCACAAATTACCTAAGAGCAAATAATGTGAATGAGATTGAAAATTTGGTAAAAATCCCTTTCATAAATTATTTGGTGTTTTTAATACAGATTTAGGAGCCTTAGTAATAATTTTTTTATTACACAGTATTTCAAAAGGGTTCTCAATCGCCTAAGTTTGGGAGAATCCCTTTGTATTTTCTCACTAAATACAGGAAATATCTGTTTCTGTAAGATATTTGCCAAACCTCCCTCTCTGTATATATTCCCATATTTTTGAGCAGGAGTTGCAGAGGAAATGTTGTGTTCTATACTACCAGTGTGTAGTTAGGTCTGTGCAGCACCTGTAGAGCTCCTGTTCTGTGTGGATTGGCCTCAGCCTCCCCTAACCTGGCAGCATTGTGGGAATTTTCCCAGCAGTAATACTGCAAATATGGGAATGCCACTTTAGCTCTCGTTTGGCATTTGACTAAGACATGTCTAGTTTGAAAAATTGTGCTAATCTTTCTATCAGAGTGTGAAGCTGGAAAGTTCCGTGTGATTGTAGGACTGCACGTGGTACACTCAGATAATGCAGGGCTGTCTTTTTTCCATTTGGCTGAAATGTGATGGGAAAATGTTATAATGGTTGAATGCTGTCTGCAGCTCTGTTAACTCAGAAGGTGAACTTTAGTCATTGTATAATGAATGTAAACAGATGGTAAATGCATTTGGGTTTCAATCATACTGTGCTTGTTTTCAAGACCCGACAGACATCAGGTTGGGGGTCTCTGCAGCCTGGCTGAAGACACTAAATTTGGACCTCTATTTTCTTGTCAGTAAAGAAGCTTTTGAAGACTTTATATTGAGGAAAGCAAAGGAGACTGTCAGTCTCTTTAAAAGTCTTCAAAGAAATATATTTTCTTCATTGACTTTATAGGGAATTTTGCAACTTATTTTATGAAGAGGAGACTCACTTAAAATGCACAGCTGACTTTAGCACCTAAATTAGATAAAAGAAATCATTGCCTCTTCCACAAGGCCATGTGCCTTGTGGCCTGAATACTTACTTTTAAAATCCATAAAGACAAGAGGGAAGGAGCTAAGAAACATACGGGTCAAAAGTAGCACCTCTCAATCAAAGAGCTCAGAGAACTGGTCACAGTTGCTTATGGTTAGTTGAGTCTGAAAAGCTGAGCAGAAACTGCCTGCTGTAGGTGTGGGCAGTGTAGAGTTTATCTCCTGTGGGAAACACTGCTGGATATATAGTTTACTCACATTTTCATGTTGTGCTACTCATTTTATTAATGAATATGCACTTCAAAATAGTCATCTGAGTATTCTTAAAGCAAAATGTCATTTAGTGAGTATGCAGGATTTGAAGAGATTCAGTGAACTCACAGTCTGTTTGCAAGTTTGGAGTAGCTCTTTTGAGATCTGTGGAAGTTCTGTGACATCAGGAACATCAGGCACAAGAACTTAATTTTCTTTTTAGTTAGAGGAATATGAATAGCAACTTTATGTGTAGTTAAAAGGTATCAGTTTTCATTAGCTTTGTATCACTTCAGTAGTTTCAATTTCAGTCCAACTCAGTTATTAAACACTTAGTTTCTGAAAACTTTTTATTTATTTTTGTATGCTTTCATAGGTTTTGGTTTTTTTTTTAAAAAAAGAAACAAGCCAGTTTTTAAATTGATTTGTTCCGATATAAGCTGTGAAAGTATCCTGAAGTCTTTACAACTAGAATAGAAGATTTACAGCTGGTAGAATACTCGAAGTTGGTCTAAGAAAATACATTGACACAAGCTCTTTGGGGTTTATTAACGTCAGTGATTATACCATGTTGACTTTTTGAAAACAGTATTCCCTTTTTGTTTTAAAGCTTCAGAAATACATAAATATTCTGCAATCCTGTTTTCAAACCTGTTTCACTCTGGATTGTAATAAAACCCCCAAAGCTTGTGTGTATGTATGCATATGCATATTTATGTATATCATACATTCATACATATATATGTACCACTAAAAGCTGCAAAGGATGGCACCATTAAGTTATTTTTAACATGTCCTTCCCTACCCACCATCTCTCAATCTTGCAGTAAAGTGAAAGTCATCAGGTTTGGTACAGAGTTGTCAAGTCTCTTTAAGGGTAAGACAGGAGAAGAATCTGTTGAGGTGAAGAGCCAGATATATTTCAAATTTGAATGGTTTCTGATGGAAAAGGGCCAGCAGTGTTGTCATGCAGGATCTCATCAGGGGACTGCAAAACAAAAACCTAAGAGATGTCTTTGTTAGTTCATTCCATGTCCTTTCTTCTTCTACAGTCAATGAACAGAAGTTTACTATGAGATTTTTTTAAATCCTCTCTGGTTTTATGCACTGAAGGTTCATTTGCAGATGACTCAAACATCATATGTGGTTGGAATTAAGTTGGTTTCATTAAGTGAAGGAATGATAGAGTGGATATTGGAATTACAAAGGAGGGCAGAGGATGCCAAGATGAAAACAGAGCTCCCTGCCTGGCAGGATGCCAGCAGCACGAGAGGAGGCTGTGCCTAACAGCAGGTCAGCACTACAATTACCATCCTCTCTCCAGCACGTGGGGCAGGTAGTTCAGACTAAACCAGATCTTGGAAAACTCAGTGTCAGCTCTGTATACTTAGCTCTTTTAAACTGAGCATGATACACAAATCTGATTAAAACTAACTCACAGTAATAAAAAATTTGCCCCAGTTGCCAAAAGGGGACTTGCAGTGTCTGTGTTCACTGTCTCTTTCAGATGGAAGGCATTTGCTTCTCCACATAAAACACATTGCATAGTTCTGCAAGATTCAGGTTTTATCTCAGGAAAATCAAAGATCAAAACATGTCTTGTGTCTGTAAGTCTGATGCTAAATACAGACTCACCTTTTTAGGTGCATTCATTTGAATGTACATGGAGGGGAAAGGGCTGAGGAGAGAGAGAAATAATTACTTTTATTTGTCACTACAAGGTAAATAAGAATTTCTGATAAAATACAACAAGGCATTTCCTATGGGAACATCAGTAAACATAGAGGAATATACTTGGTAAACATGCTATATAAATGTATTCCTGGAATTAGTTTGGATGAATTGGTATTCTTGGGATATTTCTCAAGGGAAAAAAGTGTTAAAAGATGGAACTTCCCTCACCACATTTTCTGAGTGATTTAATGGACATCCACACTAGTGTTTGACATGTTAAATAAATCATACTGAATAACAGATTGCAGAACTCAAGGTATTCTAATCAAATAGTCTTTCCATATTTTCTTAAAAATACAAAACAAATCTTAGGGCTGTTTCCTAAACAGTCTGTGGAAGTTTCCTTTTTTAAGTAAAAGTAAATGTCTAAGTTGTATAAGCATTAAAGAGGAGAAAAAACATAGAGTAGACAGTGAATAAACAGTTGAAAATATCAGTTTGAAAGTCTGTGATTAGATTTTTACTTCTTTGCATATAGCATTTACTTGAGCAAGGTACACAAGAAAATACAATATGTTTTTCTGATTGATAGTTTTCTAAACTATCAAACTCTATACTGAGGAAATACTTGGTTTATAAGGTATGTGACACATAATTTTAAATCAGTCTGCATTAAGCTTCATTATCTTTTCAATTAGTGAGACTATAAGGGCAAAGAAGTGCTTCCCAACCCTTCACCTACAGTTCCTTCTTTTCAAAACCCAGTATTGTGGAAAACCTGTTCTGTTTTGCTCAGCTTCCTGAACAAGGTGTCAATACAGAGTTCTGGCCATTGTTGTCAGGGTTTCCTGTTGTCTGTGGCATGGAACTGGTACCTCGTGCAGGAGCTGAGACATGCACCCCAGTCAGCAGAGCCTTGAGAATGAGATTCCTCTGGCTCCTTGACCTCAGTATAATCCCAAAAGGATTCCCTTTGTTTTATCCATGCAGCCAGAGGCAGGAAATACAAGCTGTGTTTCTAGGCTCCTCACCAAAAGTCCTGTGAGGGAGCAATAACTTGCTTAAAGGTTGCATAAGGAGCATGGAATTCTCTTTTGCTCCCTTCTCTGTTTAATGTTCTTCTGATACTCAGTTGAGGTCCCAGAAATAAGGGATTAATTTGCGCAATGTTCAATCTCCTTTATTCTAGGACTAATCATACACAGTCCTTTACAAGTGCAGATATAGAAGAAGGTTTTTTAATTGTCCAGATTAGCTCCCTGTATGTGAAGCTGACATCAGCTCAGCACGTGTAAGCACGTCCAAACTCCAACACAGCTCCAGTAGCCATGGAAAAGCTTCCTCACAGGAGGAGTACAAATTGCTCCATCCTGCAAGCACTGCTGCTGACAATTGGAGGAGTGTGGTGCTCCAGTCTCACAAACTCACAGCACTGGGGCAGAGCAAAGCAGCCTGGTTGGGTGGGGTTTTTTTTTCCTTCACTGCCACCAGCTGTCAGAATTCAGCAACTTGCTCAGAGAAACGTGATGAAATTTGAGCAGGGCTAAGGTTCAAACTACAAGTTTTATGTGAAGGTTAAATGTGCAGCAATAATAGACGAAGCACTGAACTGGTCGATTGTGATGATGCTTTTCAATGTATCACCTGTTAATTTAACTGGGGGGAATATATAGATGCCTTCTTTTCCCATATACAGTATATTTTTCTTCCATCCTGCCTTAATTAACTACCTACTTGCTGTATCTATTGTCACTTCAGAGACAGGGTATATTGATTTTACAGACAGGGGAAAGAAAAGTGTCATATGAAGGAGCTTCTAAAGGATAAATGTAGAACGGGAAACCCAAAAAGACTAAAAAAACCCAAACCAAAACAAACCAAAAACCAGCTCAGTATATGATATGGATATTTTTATATTTTAGAGCTTTATTTAAAGTTGTCTGAAGAGATTTTGGAGATATGGGAGATGTATTTGCAATCTGCACAGCTCCACTTAGTGGTCAAGAATATCCAGATCCTTGCCCAAAGATGTTTTAATCCTTTTCAGTTTAGCAATACTGAGGTAGAATAAATAATGCTACAAGACATAGCAATTTATATCACTGGATGGATTTGATTAGTCAGTGTTTATGCTTTGCTCTTGTTTATTTTCTAAAGCTCTTCCCCAAAATGAATGTGCTGACACACTGTGTTGTAGCACAAAGCCAACTGCAAGTGCATATCTGTTGGTTCTCCCAGTAGCCAATTTTTACTATAAAGTCTGCATATTCCCAGGAGAAGTAGATTTTTGTTCATTATATTAGAGAACAGAAACACACTGGGGAACCCAGCTATCCAGCGAAGCAAGCCCATCCTTAACACTCAATATCTGAATTACATCCTTGAAGTCTACACTAGGACATTTTCAGCAGGGTATCTTTTGTTCTCAGTGGTGTTGGGATAATTAAAGAAAAAGAAAAAGAAATCATAGGTGGTTATAAGCAATGAGAAAAAAAAAAGAAAAAAAGTCAACCATGTAACTTATTTTCTTCCCTGTTTCACTTAATCAGCTTTTGCAGGTGGCTCAGCTACTGAAATTTAAGGCAAAGATTTATTAGAAGAAATCAAAAGAAAGCAGCAGTTATAACAAAAGCAATGCCCCCAAGGCATGTTCTTTCCTTTTTTTACACTAACACGCCTTAGTTGTAGGAGTCTGTGGATGAGAACTGACATTAGGAAAACAATTAAGATAATAGATGAGTTTCGAAAGGAACAGATAAATGCTTGCTCATGATCTTTAAAGATCCTGTTTCAGAGACAACCTTTAGGAACGCCGGAGTGAGAGAGCAGAAAGCTTTCTGTGCTCGCCTGTGGATTGCCTTCATGCCCAACTCACCAGTCCTGTGCAGATGACTCGACTGCCTAAAATGCTTATTTTTAAAAATTTGCATATGTAAATATACAACCTTTTATTTTTTAAAAAAATTGCATATATATGTAACTTTTTCACTTTTATTTGAAATCCACTGCCAACTATTTCCAAATTAATATCTTTTTAGACTTCCTTGCTTACAGTGACAATATTCCTTAGGTATTGATTTAAAATGTAATGAAATAGTCTTTCAGAACCTTTAAGTTTGTTCCTTTGAGCTCTCGGTTTGTAAATGGTGCAGTACTTTCAGTGCTCTAAAAATATGTCCAAAATTATATAATAAAAATATTTTATAATATCAAAATATAAAAAACCCCACCAAATTATTGGATATAACAGAAATAAACCAATGCCAAACTCTGTAAATTTTTACAAAGCTCTTTCAGAAGGATTATCTTGGAGATGAAAAACATGGCATTCTTTTAAACTCGAAATAATATCCTTCTCCCCATCCAGATATCATCTGTGCTCTGAAGCAGGGTCATGGTGCCAGGCTTTGAAGCAGAATTACAAAGCCTGTGGCTGCTCTCAGAACAAGGCAGGAGGTTGACCTGGGCACTTTTACTGGAAGGGCACCACTAATGCCATTAAGCATAAGATCAAAGGGAGAGTTCCTGCATTTGTTGTCTTCTTTAGTGAAGGGAGATAAAAATGCAGAACCTGAGTTGTCTCTGCATGTTTTACAAAGTTATCACGATGATGACCTGCCCCAGCTCCGCAGAGAAATGCTTGCAAATAAGGAAACTGTTCCATTGTTAAGGTTTGGTATGAAGGGACATATTCTGGGCAGGTGCATACAATGGGTTTGAGGGGGTATTTGCAAATACTTGAAATGGAAACTTACAGAAAAGAAAACTTAGCTGAACTTGAGATGTTTCCCTCTCTGCTGATACCAGCCAAATCCCAATGAAAGAAAAGTTGGAAAAGAGCCCTCCAGTTAGGACTGAAAGCATTTTAACATTTTCAAATGAAATTGTTACTGTCTGTACTTTCACCTTGTTGTTTGGGAGTTTTTTTATGTTTTTTCTCTTTTATTTATGACATAAGTTTACAGTGAAAATCTTATGACTGATGTAAACCAATAGTTCAAGGTCTTTCTTTCCATAGAGAATTTAGTATGTGGAATGATTGATTTTTTAAATGGAATTTTAAAAATCTGTTTTGCAAAGCAGTTCTGTTCTTGTTCTTGTGAGTCTCCCAGTTCACTTTAAGAGTCAGCCATTAGCGGAAGAGAAGTTTTGTAAAGATGGCACTAGGTAAGAAAGAGTGAAACAAAGGAAGAAACAACATCTCTTGGAT
Organism: Hafferia zeledoni; assembly: GCA_035583235.1. Taxonomy (NCBI): domain Eukaryota; kingdom Metazoa; phylum Chordata; class Aves; order Passeriformes; family Thamnophilidae; genus Hafferia; species Hafferia zeledoni. Next base: position 25,281,990 of record JAWWEV010000011.1, read on the forward strand.
AAAGCACAGCAAGTTTTCAGAATTTGTTCTGCCTCCACCAAGGCATTCATGTGAAGCAGTTACAAAGACCTCCAACATGTGCCCTTTGTGCAGTCAGAGTAGCCAATAGTTGTGACTTAAATGAATGTACAGATTTTATTCCTTACTCTCTAGACTTTTCCTTCCCATCACAGCTTGCATAAAGACTCAGCATCTTCTATTCTTTATGTGAAAGGAATGCAAAATTCAAGTGAAACCTTAAACATGTGTCATCCTTTAAAGAGAATCTGATTCATAACTGTCCATGTTGCCAACATCAATGATGAATGACATCCACTTATTCAAAACGTGGTGGAATGGACATGTAGAAATAATGTCAACATAACCTCCTCAAAATGTGTCATGTGAGGAGTTGGCTGTGTAAGAAAATCATCATTCATCAGACACAGAGACATCTGTCCCCCCTTCAAGAACTTTGGAAGGGTTGATTTTTCTTTTTCAGAATATGGCCAGAGGAATATGTTGGGAGTGTTTCTCTTGCACCTCATTGCCTGGTGGCACAGCAGTCACCTGCAACACAGCAAGCCTGATTTTTATCAATTTGAACCTTATTCCTGTGGCTAACAGGATTTGAATATCTCTCATCTTGAAAAAAAGTCACATCAGTGACAGTGTTGCCCTTCTATAATCTTCAGCACAGTGGTGTTTATGGAACTGGATTTGTAATTTAGCTGAGAAGAGACATCAAGAGGTCTCTGGGCCAACCTCCTCAAAGCAGAGGCAGCTATGAGCTTGGACCAGCCCTTGAAAGATCTGCAAGGATGGAGTCCCGACCTCTCTGAGCTGCCTTCACTGCTGCCTGACTGTCCACGTGGCTTTATATCCAGCCTGAACCTGTTGAGTTTCAATTGATATCCAGTCTGAGCCTGCCGTGTTTCCATGGATGTCCATGGTTCCTTTGGCACAGCACTCCTGGAAAAGCCTCTCTCTGGTGACTTCTCCCTCAGCACTGCGAGGCTGCTGTTCCCTGATGCTGCCCCACGCCAGGCTGAACAAGCCCAATTCCCTCAGCCTCTTCCACATGGCAAGGCCTGGCCATTTTTTTGGTTCTCCACTGAATTCACTCCAGTTTATACAAGTATTTTTTGTATTTAGGGGCCCAAACTAGGCACAGTGGGCTAATAAATGATGACTAAGGATAGGAGTGAGAGGTTCAGAGGCTGAAGAGCTGTGCAGTGCATGTTCTCACATGTGCATGCCAAGCTCTTGTGCACAAAGCCAAAAAAATGGGACATTTTGCAGACCAACAAAGCCTGCTGCTAAGCACCACATGCTTCTCAGACCAAAGATTTTGGCTTCAGTCAGTTCCCAGCCTTTTTCAGTATAAAACAGGAAAATCTCTGACTGTTTTCGTTAGAAGGTGCTAAAAGCTTGGGACACCTACTTTGTAAGATTTATGTGGAGTCTGTATTTATCTGTTTTGTAAAAGCATATTCCCATGCAATGGCTTGAAATCAGCACTAAGACTTCAGACTGGTTAATTCACTGTGATTTGATTAATACACTTTAGAGGCAGACTGGCGTTGATAGAGTGATTACAGCCATCCAGCAGCCTTTGAAAGCCAAGCTTACTCATCTGTAATTTTTTCTCATTAGGATAGCTTTATAAATTAGGCTTTTTAAATATAGTTCTTACTTCAGAGTATTAAAATTTCTTTTTTTGTCACTGTAGTGTATTTTATCATTTTCTTTTTATGGCTTCACTGCTTCATATTACATCCTTTTGCCACTGTGGAATACATGCAGATTAAAAATTGGCTTCCTATGTTAAGGTGAAGAAAGTGTCTGAAATGACAGCAGAACAAATTACATGCCACAATTATTTATTTCGTTATTTTGTTGCCTGTGAAATGCCCAGCCATGAAATACTACCTGCTGCTGAATGACTGGAATGTATTCCAGAGTTTTGAAGTAAATTTTTACTACCTTATAGAATATTTGGTTTTACCCTGGAGCCCAGTACTGAAAGATCATTTGGTGGAGTAGACACATGTCTGTGTCCCTAAGATGTATTGAAATTGTATGACAATTAAGCACCTGACCAACAGGTGCCTTTGACATCTCAGAAAGCACCAAGCTGAGACTCTTAAGTGTGTAAATTCCCTTCAAAATAAAACTTAATGTGTTGAAATTTAAGCGAAAGCATGCAGGGATGGTTTGAGGACTTCACCAAGCTGTATAGACTCGCATTATTTTACTTTCCAGAAGGTATCAATAATAAAAAAGTTCATAAATACTTTGTCTAGTGTGGACATCTGCAGTTGGACAACTCCATTTCTCTTGGGAGCACTTGAGCACAGTTGCTGGAGGCTTGAATTGTGGAATTCATGTAATCTTGTGTTTCCAGGCAGCACTGTCTTTGAGAAATGTAACTGCCTAATGATCAGTCAATGGGATAATCACACGAGTGCACATTATTATGTTCTTTGTGTGTATAATGCCCCAAAATGTTTGGGTTTGCTATGTTAAAGTCTCCTGCTTTTGTTACATGTGAGGAGAATTGCTCACTCTTTGGGGTGCACTTGGGGCATCCAAACTGATGCAGTTCAGGGTTGCAAAACAGAACTAGTGTGAAACAGTTCTCAGAAAAGTGTCAAATATGAACACCTGTAGTTTTTGCCATGCAAGGCCTCTCAAAATCAGGTGCAGCAGTTGTTTTGTTTTATGTAAAATGTCTCACACATGAGGCTGTAATGCATCACAGGCTAATGATCAGGTCAGGAGACTTGGCAAGCTGTTTTTACTTGAAATGGAGGGTTGCAGAATACTATACATGAATGCTGTTTGTTCAAAGAAGTTTTCAGTCTTCCAATTTATTTACTTTCAATTTTGGTTTCAGTTCATTTAACGTTCAGAAAACATTTGTGTTGTCTGCTGCTTACAAAAGGAAGGCAGTGGCAGCCCTTGCTGCATTTATCTCTTGCTGTGGAGCTATGATGTCTGCAGTTATGAATGTATCCGTTTGAAAGAGAAGTGATTAAGTGCTTGTTGAAATGTCTCCCGGAACAAAACATTAGCTTTTGCTTTCAAAGGGCAGATATTGCAGCAGATAGCACTTAACCTGGCCAAGGACAAAGTGTTATGTTTAAACATCACTTTTCTGCTTGCTTCCATGAAACAACACAGATATCTGCATTCAAGCACGTCCATTTCTTAATACATCAAAACAAGTATCTCTCCAGAAGTGAAAGTAGCATAGTTGTAACCTGCTTTTTTTAAAAAAAACAGCTAACCCATTCTACCAATTTGCTGTGATTTATTCCTCTGAACTTTTAGATCTGCAAGACATAACAAAGGAAAAAAAATAATTGGGCAGACATTGATATTTATACAGTAGACTTATCTTTAGAGGCAAGGGTTCATCTGGGTGTACCTTTCTGAACTAAAACTGCATTGGGCTGTCTCACAGTAATCCCTGGTTGTCCACCTCAGAAATTCATATGAGATTTGACACAAATATTGTCATGTTGAAAGCATGTTGTAACTATGGCCGTTGCTTTGGAAAACTGATGTGTATCACTGAAACCATAAATATCCTCATTTTCCTGAATATCTGTGAAAAAGCTCAAGGCCAAAAGATGAGTGAGTTTCCTGCCTGGATCAGTTGTACACATGGACTGCTGGGCCCTCTGTGTGTACACAGAGCACAGCCAAGCTCCTTCTAGCCCTGCTGAGGTCCTGGTGTGTTGCACAGGACTTTCTAAGTACTAGTGTGATAAGTTAGTAATGGCAATCACTGATAATAACTCATCATAGTGACTAAGTGCTATACATTTTCTCATTTTGAAGCTCATAGGGATCCTCAATAACTGTGCTGATACATCCTAAGTATATATCTCTTAAATAAAATTTTATATTCTTAAAAGTAGGTATAGACATTAAGATACTATAATATTATTAAGATATTATGTATTAACATAAATATGTGAAAATACAAAGCAAATAATGTATTGTCTGATTTTTCTATTTTATCCATGTCTTGCTTTCAAAGAGTGTGTTTTAAGGTACCTCTATTTACTGCATGTATTGTGGGTGTATACCACTAGTATTTATCAATGTTGTTTTAGCTTTCTTTAACTTTAGAGATGTATAAATTGCAATAATGTGTTTTTTTTCCTATGAGTGAAACTTTCAAACAATTTAAAAAACATGCAGGATATAACAATCAGTCACCTGACCATGAGTGCTAAGTAATACTTTTCTTGTCCTGTGCCTTTCAGATTTGTGACAAAGAATGGCATTACTACGTGGTCAATGTGGAGTTTCCCGTCGTTACGTTGTACATGGATGGAACCACCTATGAGCCCTACCTGGTGACCAACGACTGGCCCATCCACCCCTCCCACATTGCCATGCAGCTGACAGTCGGGGCTTGCTGGCAAGGTAAGGGCACAGCCAAAAACAGGCAATGCCAGTGGGAAGCCAGAATGAAATAATCTTATTTGTCTCGCTGATTGCATAGGAAATAAATTGCTAAAAGGCTGATGAAGTAAATCCAGAATTGTTAATTTATGAAGTCCAAGGATAAAATGGGCAGGCCATAATAGGCTTTGCATTTTCATGCATTTTCACCTAAAGGAATGTTGAATACAGTTTGTCTATTCAATGTGAAAGATTGTCTTCTTTCTCTTCTGTCTTCCCTTCTTTTATTTGTTTCACTTGTTCTCCAGTACCTAAATATTACAGAGCTTCAGCTATCTGTTTCCAAATTTCTTTCACAACTCATGGCCCAGTCTTGTGCTCTTCACATTGCATGGGTATTACCAGCAATTCCAGTAGTTTAAATGATTCACCCTGTTATAGACCAGAGGTACAAGTGAGAGTAAAATAAACCCCCAAGTCCAGCTCTCTGAGCCACACTTGTATGGGTCTTGCTTTAAATAGTAGCCTTTTCTGTTTTCTACCCTTTCTAGTCCCACATTGTTTTCTCCTGGTCCTTACACCACTGTTTCCTTCTCTGTTCTCTGAGACGGTCAAAAACTACACGATCCCAGTTATGGGGAAGAAAACTGGAATCCTTTATTGAACATTCGACATTCAATTTAAAGGACTTGGGGCTAG
>JAWWEV010000011.1:25287531-25347348 GCA_035583235.1 Hafferia zeledoni
TTAGTGATGGGATTTCTCTCAGCCTTTGTTGACCAAGGCTTGCTCTTTAAGATTTCTAGCTCTTTTTGCTGTAAGCTAGATTTCAGATTCCAACAGTTCTCTGCCTTACATCTGAAGTGCTCCTCTTTTTCTGCCTGTCTGCTTTTGTAAAGTTGCCTCCGTTACTGATTTTCTACTTACACACTGTGTGTTGTTTTCACTTAAGACAAAGTATGAAGTGAAGCAAACTGCATAATTAGGAAAAATGCTTTAACACAGATTGTGGTTCTTCCCCACTCTGCAATGTTGTCTCACTTTCTCCATTATTGTATTACCTTTGCCAGTTTGGTCTCTGCTCATTTACAATATGTTATCTGTAAGATTTGGACATCTTATTCATGGTAGAGCTGTTCAGTGTAAATAGTACTAGAAGCAAATCCAGCTGGTAGATTGTGAACACCTTGGGGTAAAGATCCAATCTCTACTGTGATGGCAACATGCAGAATAAAACCTCACTAATCTTGAAAACAAGATTTGATAAGTTTAGAATATTGATATTATAAGAAGCTAGTCAGCATGACACTAATGCCAAATATTTGGAAAAGTATGGACTAATTCTTGTCTGACTGGTATTTGCATGTGTAGCTTTCTATCTCTTAGATGATCTTTTGGTGCATTGGAGTTTCTCACTGATGTTAAACATAGAATACATTACATTTTAGTCTAAGGTGTTAATATTGTAAGGGAATTTTTATCATTTTTTTTTTTTTTTTTTTTTTGCAAAAAAACACATAGTGAAATATCTATCAAACTTTTCAGAAACCAGTACTTTGGTTTGGCCAGTAGTTTACTGGGATGAACAGTTGACAGATATAAATTGGACTTACATGAATTTTCTTTTGCTTGGACCTGGCTGATTTTTTCCTTATTGGTGCAGTGCTTTTAAATCAAAGTTCCAGAGTTAACAAATGCAAATGCCATTTCTAAATTCAAGTCTTTCCAGACAAAAGCAAATGCCACAGAGGCTGGGAATAATCACTGAGTATTGCCTTCTGAAAAATCAGAAAATTAGCTGTGCTAAATAAAAAAAATATTTTAGTCCCGTCATATTTCTACTAGGTTCTTCTGCATAGGTTTACATAAATATTTTTGTGCCTTATTTATATTACTTCTTTCTTATCTTCTTTCATTCATGCTTTGCATTTTTATCACTCTCTAATAGCAGTTCTTAGTGTTTTTGGGGTTTTTTTCCTAAAAGTCTCAGCATTGGTGGGAATTCACTCTTCTCAGCCCTCCCCTGAATCTTATGTTACCCATGGCACAGATGCCAAGTTTTGAGAGCTGTGGAGCAGTAATTGTGTCTGTGGAACAGGCCCTGTAAGCAGAAGCTGTGCCAGCTGTGCCACAGCACTGCAGCTGAACACACCACCAATAATCTTGTTGCCTTTGCACCTCTGTCTCTTATCTCAAACTGTTAGAGAAGGAATGCAGGCAAAATGTCTCATATAGGCTCACAATACCTTTAGAGAACAGAATATATTTAGTATTTAAGCTGTTAAACAACTAGAAACTTACAATTGTCTTCAAACATTTTTATCTTTGCCTTGAATAATTTGATGGCTTAATGAATAACCATTCAGGATAAGAGTCGTCTTCTTCCTCTTTGATGAAACACCTGATTTAAACTACTGAAAATGCACCTATTGCCGCTGTTAATATTTACTGCAGGATTATGTTATTGCTCTTTTAATAGTGAGAGTTTTGGAACTCGTCAAAAGTAGAAACAAATTTTCCACCTCATGAAAACGTTAAGGTTTAGCTAAAATAGTGTGGTACAGATTCTGATAAATGTTCATGTGTCAGACCAAAAGATGAACTTTTAATGCTTAGGTGAAACAAGGTACTGCTTTTGACAAAGCTTATCTTTTGATAAGTTTGTTTTGATCACCTCAAACTATTTTAAATTAATGATGTGGAAAGTCATTTGATTAATAAGATTCAGCACTTTATTTCAGTCTGTGGAATTGTAATTATTCATCATATAAAACTAATCTATTCTGTTCAAAACATTTATTTTCAAAATCCATATACTTCAAGAAAAAGGGCTTCTACCAAATAAATAATTTGACTGTAAATACTTTCTGTGAAACTGTTAACTAAGCCTACTTAGGGTAATACATTTTGGCCAGTAAGAACAGTCTAAATATTCACAATTTCAAAGCATTATGAAACGGCTTAACAAAAATCAATGATTTATTTCAGTAAATTTTTGCCATTCAGATTTGCTAAGAGGATATGAGGAGTTTCTGTCTCTGGTTTGCCAAGACTTCCTCCTTCCCTTTTCATCAAAGCACTGGCACAATAGGAACACGACCTTTAACCTCTTCTCTCAGAAATGGCTTTTTTTCTATCTTTACTACACAATTTTACAGTTCTGAGTCCACACCATCCGTTTGTCAAAGTCAAATTATTTGATTATTTGAAAAACAATCTCAACTCAGACAACTAAATAAAGCCAAATAAATAACATTCCTTTTTTTTTTTTTTTTTTAATACTTCAATTCTGATTTGCTTACAGCAAAAAGTAAGTCATTGTGACTGTGGGGCAGATTAAGAACTGGCAGGGAGCAGGAAGAGTGTGTTTAGAGGACAGTAAAAAATCAAGGACAAGAAGAACTGTAATTTATTCTGTTAGCTGTAATAGGAAAATCTGCTACTGCTATGAGGATTTTACCCTTTCATATGTGGAAATTTTCAGTTCTGGTCTGGAAACTGGGAGATGTTCTGCTGTTTTTTAGGGGCTGAGTATCCTGCAGGTTATGATAGAAGTAACTCTTTCTGCCCTGTTCTTTTCATCACTTACACTGCTGCTCATCCTGAGGTTACATAGTGAGCATCCTGCTTGCACCTCCTTGTCTTTTTCAGAGTTGTATTATGCAGGAGTCTTGGGCATGGAAAGAGAATTCTTTTTTTTTAGATTATTATTTCCTATTATTAATATTTCAATGCCTGAGAAACTGTTTCCCGACTTTTATAGCCTTATTTATAGCATCCATTTCGAAAAGTTAGGTTAGTTTTTATTTCTACCTTCAGCTGCTCAAGTGAAATATAAAAGCAGTTTGAGTTCAGTGCTGTTCTCCTTCCCATAACATGGAAACAAACCAAATGTGCAATCTCTCAGGCTTACGTGACATATTCAAACTTTAGCCTGTGATGTGCCTTGCTTTGTGTGGTTTGGTTTTTTTGATGTCAGCATTTGAGGTGGAACAGGCAAATCTCTCCTACATCTTTGCCCTTGTCTTGGCAGCGTAAAAAACATGCCTGATTTGTTCATTCCTGATTTTATGCAAAATTTCTTTAACTAATGTGAGTTAGTGCTAGGACTTTCCTTAAAAGCCTCTTCCTGAAGAGCAGAGTCTTGGAGGCAAGCAGAGAGGGAAGATGGCTCAAAGAGCAGAAAGCCAGACTTAAAACTTGATATAAGAGAATGTTCCTAGGATCTGTCAGGCCCTGGGTAAAGTTTCCTGGAGCCCAGGAAGGCACCCAATTACCTGAACCCAAGCTTGGGGAATAGTTCCCAGCTCTAATGACACATTAAGCTTGAGGAAAGTTGTGCAATTTGTTCTGGTGTAATCAATATGAATTTTATCTAATTAAAATTAGGTGTTCTGGATGTTACTGTAGTATAATCTTCCTTTTAATTTAAAAACTTTGGTTCTTTCTTCAGGGAGCTCATTAAAGGGAAGATCTGAGCAGAGCTACAGAATTGATTTAGGGTCCCTCACAGTGGTTAGCACAGAGTGAATTGTTTTTTATTTTGTGTAGGTCATGTTTCATACTGCTGTAATTTAGTGGGGGCAGTTTATTTGAGGGTGGGAGTTAAAGCGTTATCTTTAGGCTGAACTGTTTATGTTGGTTTGGTGCCTTGTGCCCAGGAGCAGTGACAGCTAAAGACAGGACCTTCTGGACCTGCTGCAGCCCATCTCCAACACAGTGCCAGCCTTCAGACCTGGCAAGCCCTAACTCATTTCTAGCTGTGATTTCAGTGGCACTGGGCCTGGGCAAAGGTGGTACTGACTGCAGAGATGAGCAAACTGGACTCCTGGTGAACTACCTGTGGGCAGAAAGGAACAATTTGGAGGGCCAGTACAACTGTTCCTGAAATTAGGCCTTTTTGCATCCTGGTACAGTTTGCCAGCTTTCTCTGCAGGTTCTCAGGGTTAAGTGTATGAATTAACTTTAATAACTTTAAAATTGTGTTCACATCAGTGGCTTTGCAGATGCTTGTCAAGAGTGTGGTTTGGATGTAGGTCAGACTATTTAAGGCCAAAGTGCTGTTCTGTTTCTAATGGTGAGAGAAATTTTGTGGCAAAATCACTCTTTCTCAGGGTATCTAAAGGATAAAATTGGTTTGATGCATGTGTGCTTCCCCGAACAAAAGAGGCCGCGTGGGCAGCGTGAGCTGGCACCGCCTCTGAGCCCCCACCCCCTGAGTGGATGTGCAAAGCAGACATGGCCCACTGGGACAGGAGAGAACTGTCCCAGGCTCAGCTTTGGGTCTCGTTACTGCTCCCTCCTTCTTTAGCAATAAAGAGTCTTTAACTTTGCCCTTCCAGCTCAAGATTCTCAAGATCCTTTCAAACAATAAAGAGCTATGCAGCAGAAAGTGGAGTTACCCTTTCTCTGTGAGGATAAAGTGCAGTATCGAGAGGGCAGACGATCTTTCCTCGGGTCACTTAAAAAAATCTGCGTCACAGCAAGAATAGAATCAGACTTCCTGATCTACTAGAAAAATCTCTCTTATTCTCCCTTTTAGCTTTTGCAATCCTGTTTCATTCTCCTCAGCAATACAAGCAAATTGTTAGCTTATCCTGGAGCATACTTTACAAGAGCTTGCCCCAGTAAGTTCTCCTCTGAGTTCATTATTTTTGATTCGGTTTATCTGAGGACACAGCAAATGGGCCCTTTTAGAGTGAGAAATTTCTTCCATTAAAGCAAGGTTTATGGGTTCCCACTCTGATCCTTTATTGCTATACATTTGGTGGCAAAAGCAGACAGAAGAAGGGAGAAAGTTGCATGATTTGGTAGTCTAATAATTTTATGTACCACAGGCTGAAAACAGACTTCCTCACAGCTTCTCTGAAAAGATAAGGTCCTGAGTTCATACAAGGCATTTGGGGAGGGTGAGTTTATGTATCATTCCTAAAGCACTGTCAGGAAAGTAGTGACTCAAGTTAATGAGTTGTCACAAGGTTATGCTGTAGCTTGCCATGCCTGTAAGTCACTGTTTCTAATAATGCCACCCATTCAGGAGTGCTGGAGCCTCACAGTGTAATTATGCTGGACACTGCAGGGTAGGGCTTTAGAAGCCTGTAACAGGCAAACTTTGTTATCATGGATGCAGCAGAAGGCTATTGTAGTTCCTGTTTTCTAAGTAATTTCTGATTTCTCTTCTGTTTTTCTTTTGTATTCTCCTGTCATTTTCCGCCTTCCTTGACCTTGGCTGGAAACCAGGTTTCTTATAATGTTGTTTTGTAAAGTAACCTTGTTAACCTTGTATACCAGCCCTCTGCTGACACAGAAATCACAGAGTGCAGTCACAGAACTCACTGACTATTCAAGGCAAGAACTGTAAGCGTTATAAGTTGGAGAGGGATCAGATCAAGGAGAGATGAACTGGGCAGTGTAGCAGCAGCATGTGTCACTCAACCTTAGACTTCCCCCAGAAATTAGGATATTTAGGAGACCAAGATAACCTTTGCTGTGCATGTATCATTGGATCCTGCCTTGGAGGCTGACATAGCTTGCACAAACCTGAGACCTCTCAGGGGTGATACAAGCAAACAAATTAACACAAGATCATCTGGGCAGATTTCAGTATGATATGATGCTGAATATCCATGCTGCTTTTCCATAGGTACAGCAGTGTTCCTGCTCCATTGCCTTCATCAAAACGAAGATGGTGCAGATTTCTGTGAGCTTCACAGATCTTTGCTGAATTTTAGCTGTAGTAGAAATAGAAACAGATGTGGATGGTTTAGTTTAGGAGGGTGTTTTCTTAGAGACCTGAATTTGCATTCAAATCACCAGTTCAGCCTAGATATATGCCCCTTATTTAATTGAATTCCTGTAGGGAGCATTATGCACCACAAGAATGTGATTTGGAGAATAGGAATATAGTTTTTTTGGGCAAGGTTAACATCACCTGGACTGGGATCTACTCTGAGGTATATGACTGTAACATTTTTCCATGATTGTCAGAACTTCCAGCAATTCGCATAAAAGTAACAAAAATATATTGGCTTAATTGTGAGAGATTATAGAGTTTTTCCTTATGCTGAGAAAAATTATTTTAATACTGTAAGTTATACCTGCTTTTGAGCTGAGGCCCTGTTGCACAGGGATGGGTCAGCATATGCATACTTTAGGGCAGGTAGCCCTTTGTGTTCTCTGTGCTTGTCATATTTCAGATAGTTCTTTAAAGCCTAAAGCTGCCTGTGTGAGGTTGTCAGGTTATGATATCTTCCCAGAGCAGGGGCAGGCTTAAATAGTGCCATGTTTGATGAGCAAATTCTGAGTAATTTTTTTCTGAGAGATATTAAAAAAAAGAAAAACCGCGCTAAAACTTTTTTGTGCTGTGAAGCTCTGGGAGTATAAAACCCCAAGTCACTAATTGGGACTACTCCTGAAATCTATGTTAGGTTTCATCCTGTTTAACAGCCAATCTACTTGTCAGGGAATTAAGCCCAACTCCCTAAACTGCCATAACAAAAAGATGGCATAAATTTGGAGGCTTGGACCTGAGGACTTCAGAGCCAGAATATCTTGCAGCTGCTCCCAGATTCACTTCAGTCTTTATGTTGGGACTCTGAATAATCGATTATTCTTTAATTATCTGGCTCAGTGTAATAACTGGAGTCTATAATATCTTAAAAGAATCACATCTAATTTGGAAATTCTCTTGATTCATCATTTCCCATGAAAATCCATTGTGCTTAGACTGCCCTGATAATTACTTGCTCATTATTAGGATAGGGCAAAAGGCCTACAAAATCTGTGAGCTCAATAATGTCACTTGTTTTGACAAGCCTGATTATTCTTTGGAGATTGGTGAGTGAATGCAAACAGCATTTTACATCTCTGGAGTCAAACCAACAACTGTAAAATTCAGTGGTAATCAAATTCTGTCACACTTTATTTCAACTCAATGCGAAATGAAAAACAAAAGTGTCATGGAAACAGGCTCTGCTTCATTAATGAATGCATCTTAGCATTAACCATGAAGTCTGAACCCTGAGACTCTTCAGTTTCCCTTGGACTCTCCAGTGTTGTATCTAACAGAACCTCTTCCTGTCTGGGATCAGAAGGTGTTTGCCAGGTAGCAGTTCTTACCACCCTAAACTGTTGTTCATCCGGCAGTCTCTGGCTGTTTATAACATGCTGACATGTGTATCAGAAGCATTTCTTTTCCTCCCTCTGTGTAAGGGAGTCGTCCCAACTGAGCTGTCCCCAGGGAAGACATCTGCAACCTAATCATCCAGGATTAAAGAGGTTGCTTCCACGTTTGATGTGCTGTGTTTGAACTTTCAGGCACCAGCTGTAACTGAGCTTGTGACTCTTCAGGTATGTGCCAGACAGAGATACTGCACAGTCTTGCTTTCTCTGGCAGCGTGGTGGCTCCCCTCGGAGGGGCTGTGTGGGTGCAGGTCCTGCATGTTCTCTGTGAGTCCCCCCCGATTGTGCTTCCTGCTCTGGGTGCTGTGTGCTGTGTGCTGGGCTTGGGGTGAGCACAGCCACCAGCTGGCAATAACACAGGGGGAAGGAACATTCACAAGTGGTCAGAGGGTTATAAAGTTCTTGTGGGGAGGGAACACCCTGACCTCAGTGCAAATGTCCCTGCCTAATCCTACCCCTGGCCTGCAAGCAATATCGTGAGACACTGCCCCTCAGCATACCCTGATAAATTCTAGTTATCTTGATAATTGCAGCAGCAATAGAGATCAGAACCAGCACAGAAAAATCTCAGTCCATAAAAGTTATTATTTTAGTAAATGAAAAATGTGATGCACTACTTTGGCAATGACTAAGCAGTGAACAGCATTATAGTGAATAATTACGTGTGTCAGAGGCTCCTCTGGATGCCTCCCACAGTCTGTTGACACCATCTTCTCTTTCCAAGGCTTGAATTGATGCCAAAACCACAGCATCCATCCTTTTGTCTCTGCCAGATTTTGGGAGTGGAGGTGTGTGCTGGGTCAGGTGGGAAAAGCAATGCACAATTTTGTCAAGGGCTGAGTGACACTGTGGCCTGTGCTGCCTCAAAACTGTGATGGTGACCACAACATTTACATTTAAGAAATGTAAAAAAACCCAGTAGCTTTGAAAATTTGGCATGCAAGGAGATTTTATAAGTGATGTTGTTCTACAGAGTAATTTCAGTCTATTTTGTGTTGCAGACATTAACTTAATTCCCTGACAGTAGGGAAGGATCTGTTTTCCTCTGTTGGCCACATCATTCATCAAAGTCTTAACTACTTAACTGTCCCCCAAGAATTAGCACTCACAGCATATTAATCCATAGTAATCAATATAAACAGAGCTGAGTGAAACACAACATGTAATACAGCTGAGGAGTAGGTTTTCTTTTCTCTCAGACCTTGCAAACATCTCTGTGGAGATGAGCTGTATCGGAGTAGTGTCTTGCTCATAAGAAAGGACAAAAAGACCCTGGCAGCAAAAGTTCCTTGAAGCTTGCTGAGGCAATCCAGTTTAACTGCATGGCCTGACCTCTGGATAGAAACTGGAGATGCTGTGTAACAAAACACTCCATGTTTCACTGCACCATAAGAGAAGTAGAATAAATTTTAGGACACTTGGATTACCTCAAGACCATTATCACTGGAGCTCCACTTAGTTCTCTGAATTGTTGCTCCAGAGACTTGTGTGATCTATTTAGTTCCTCATTATCCCAAAAATGCTGTTGCTTAGGTTCAGTTTGGTGTCAAAACCAAGAGTTAAATTCAAAGCATCTTAAAACAGTAAGAGCTGTTGGGAGTCACTTATGCCTTTTCTTCAGTTGATTCTTAGCATGTGGTAACTTCAGTTATCTGAGTCAAATCCAGACAGTGGAGCTGAGCATCCTCCTACCCAATGGAGCCAGTGGCTCTGAGCTGCCTCTTAGCTGTGTGAGGAGCTGCAGAGGCCTGAAATGAATCATGCCTATGGTCAAGGCATCTCTATTTGAAAAATCAGTATTTAGAACAATTTTTATAATATTCTGTAAAAATCGTGCTACCACCATTAGGTACAGTTATGCACTGTGTTTAAACATGCAACAGAATTACCATGTTCACGCTGGATTAAATATATTCATACTAATCTAATCTTGGGAGCCAAGAATTTTAGAGTGACTAGGATTTGGGGACTGGCCATCCTAGCCTAAATTTCTATTCACTGACAAGCTGAGCTCAAATACTCAAAGAATATCAGATTGCAAAAGCAGAAGGAAAGACAGCACTCAAACATACTAATATAGTAGAACCAAGTATGAATAAAACATTTTATCAAAGCTAGAAAACAGGAGTGTGGAAAAATGGCTTTAGGCCATTCCTTCAATCCTAGTGCGAGTTTTGGGTTTTGCTTCCCAATTTTATTGCATTGGATTTTGTCCATTTGCAATCTAATAATTACTGGCAAATGGAACATCAGCAGCTAACATCCCCCACTGAGCTGAAAAATTCTGAAATGCTGAGATAGAAGAATATCAAAATATCAACATGCTGCAATTACAAGCAGCTGTTAGAAATGTCAGATATAATGACCTCTCTTCACCTTTGAGGTTTAAATTGGCAGGTATATAATTTTGTCTTTAACACTGGTAAAAGATAGTTAGGGAAGGCTTATTTAGCAGCCTGTTTTTTCTAATAAAGAGTGAGATAGTATTCTGTCTTTTAGTGCCCTTGTTTTTTTACTGTGGAAAAAGCTTGTGTTCACACTGCCCTGGATGAGCAGGAATGTCCTATGTTTTACACATAATGATGAGAAGAATGCTAGGTTATGGTTAGTACTTCTAATAATAGCAGCAGTTGCAGGAAAAGCAATAGGAATGATCATAGTCTACTGTGTGAGGTGGAAAAGGTTAAGAAAAGTCCTTGTTTAGCCTGGCAAAGGAAAAGGGATTATATAGGTGTAATTTGGCAGCTCACATTCCCTACTAGGAGTAAACATCCAACTCTGAGGATCATTGGCTCCTATTGTGGATTGTTTGGGGAACCTCTGTCTTCAGAAGAGTTTAGAACAGCTCAGGCAATTCTCAAGAATGGATTAAGTGCAGCTGTTCTTGTCTTGGGGCTGGGGACATCCTGTTTCATCCCTGAGTGCCTCTCCAGACTCCACCAGTTGTTCCAGTGCAATTGTCCCAGTCCGAGTCTCCCTGCCATGACCATGGCCATAGCTCTGCAGATTTTCTCTACTTGCACAATGTGAGACTGGCTACTTTCAGATATTTTTCACTCACATTTTCTTGAAATACTTGATTTTCTTTTAAATAGCAGTTGATAGTCTCTCCCATACAAAGATTACATCACCTCCTTTCAGTATCGATCTGTTCATCTGCACAAAGCCCAACCTTATTCCTATGAACCCAGTAAGTGTGTAAGCCTGTTCTTCAACTGCTCACTGGTTTTGTAGTGCCTCTATTTGCTGAGCATTTTAAAAGCTGATTCCTGGTAATGCTCATATTCTCTTCCATACTTTTATGTTAGTGGTTGGACAGATGACTTACAGGACAGATGACTTTAAATAAGAATTATATATCTCCTGGATGGTAATACCTCCTGGTACACCAGCATTTTTTAAAAGTGTGGCTTGGGCACAGTGAATACTCTGGTGTATTTAATATGGTTTATGGGCAATTACTGCACCATTGCAAACAACCTGGCAATGTAATTGCAAGTGCCTTGTCAACAATACCAGAAAAGAACTAGTCCAAAGTGAAAGAGCAACTAAAATCTGTCCATGGATGTAAACACTAGTCATGCAGCTCTATAGCTGTGCTTCAACTGGTCTATCCTGATTGTATGTGTCAGGCAAAGCCACAGCACTGAATTCTTTTTCTGGCTTTTTGTCTAGTCATTTATATACATTTTAATGAGCTAGTTTCACATTTAAATATATTGGGTTATCTGAGACTGCTTCTTATTTTGCATCTCCTCAGAACTATTGAGACCTACTGTCAGGACTTGCTGTAGCTCTCTAAATTTCAAAGCTCCAGGATTAGTGTTGGTGTTTTAGCTTTGGAACTTGCTGTCTGCACAATTCTGTGAGTGATACGTGAATGTGAAGCTTCCAAGCACAATGAGATTCCTTCTTCTTTTTAGGGAAAGGTTTGGGGTATTTTTTAAAATTTGGCTTAGCTTTTCTGCCCAGTTACATTGCTGCTGTATTAGTAGCAACATGTACTTCTAAAGACAGTGTAAACAGATGACTATAACAACATTTTGGCTGGAAAGCCAATGTCCCCATAATGCATAATCTATTTACCAAACAATCATCTTGGTAAGTATCGGAAAGGCTGAACTTCAGCTGTTGCATACAGGAAAGTTTCTATGATACCTCTACAAAATTCTGCCCAGAGGAAATTTTCTGTGTAATGGACAAATGAACAAGAGAGTGGAGAAGACTAATCTCCGGGGGACCTTCCTTTAGGGTCAAAAAAAGAGAGGCAGTTTATGCTGCAATGTTAAGAAAAAAAGAACAAACCTGTCCACTTCTGTGAAGATAAAGCCTGCTTGGACACCTCATTTCTCTCAGTACACCAGTGTATATTTTCTTCATTCTCTAAAATAACTCAGGTCTTCTTTATAATGCTTATCTTGCACAGACTGGAAGTGATGTTTTCAGGCTTTTAGGTACCACCATCAGCCTAAAGAAAACTGGCCATTTCATCCCTCTCCTAACCCAATCCACACGCAAATCTCCAAGTTCAAGTTCAAGCTTGAGCTAACTCGTCTGGCAAAAACAGGTGGTTTGACACTAAAGCTATAAACACTGTAGAGATGAGTTATCTACCAATTACAACAGCTTATCAACAGCTTATCAACTGCTAATCCAATTAGTCACTGCTGTGTGGCTCCCTCAGTCCTCTCAGGCTAGGGGTAGGCAGTAATTCACATGCACTGTGAGAGCTAACACCTGCAGGAAAGACAAGCTCTGAAAACTCTCCTGAAGGGGGATGAGTAAATCACTAAATGTCCCAAGAGTAATTTAGATGCTATGATCACTGGTGCAGGCAGTCTGTAATCACGTTTTATTGACAGCTCCTAAAGATCAGTGTTCCTTTGAAGCTGCCTGGAGTGAAGGCGAACAGAGCGTGTCTGGAGAGCCCAACACGACATCCAGTGAGGGCACCAAATGAACCTCTCTGGGCCAGGGGCAGCACTGTCAGCCTTGCAGTGCAGTGCTGTGCATTGGCCCACAGGCACTGCTGGAATTTACAGCATACCCCGAGAGACAGCTCTTTGCAGGGAGTGGGGCACTTTGCTTCCACAGAGCCAGGACTGAGAAGAAAGGCAAAGGTAAGTGGTCTTGTAAAGGAGCACTTGCAAATACAGTTTTTGTGTAGATACGCCTCGCACCTTAGGCACTTATTAAATTGGTGTTTGATTACTTAAATAAAGTCATTGATTGATTTTTAAAACTGTTATCCTTCCTTGTACACGTTTGGGAAGCTATGGTTCATCTCAGAGTTTGTTATCACAGCTTTATAAACACCTGAACAGAATCCTGGAAAAACAAGACCCTTAAAGACAGGCTGCTACTGGTTACCATCCAAGAACCCACAAAGACATTCCACTTACCACAACAAATGGGATTTCAAATACACTTGGCTAAAATGGATATAAATTCTCTAAATGTGTTAAATCATAAAGTGAATTGTTAGATGTGTGGTTTGTGTATTGGTATCAATAATCATTTTGTCTTTGCTTTCTTGCAGGAGGTGAAGTCACCAAGCCCAGATTTGCTCAGTATTTCCATGGCAGCCTGGCCAGTCTTACCATCAGGCCAGGGAAAATTGAGAGTCAGAAAGTGATTTCCTGTTTGCAGGCCTGCAAGGAAGGTCTGGATATTAATTCTCTTGAGAGTCTTGGCCAAGGAATAAAGGTGAGGGATGAACTGACATCATCTCTGATAAAAATTTAGATCTGATTTATGAAGTGGAGAGCCCAAGGTAGAGTACACACAGTACAAATGTACTCCCAGAAGCAAAGTAATTTCCCATAAAATCATGCAAAGAAAAAGCAGAACAGTAGAAGAGCTGTGACACTCCAAAGAAAAATGTTTCCATTATTGCTAAGCTAGATGCTCAGAAAGTGAGGCCCTGCTGATATTTTAGAGTCTGTATGAATTACCAGGTTGTGTTCTCATGCTTATTTTGGTAGTTCTACAGAAACAGAGGGGATTCCAAAGATTTAAGGAATTTTGATTTCAAGTAGTTTTAAAGCAGTGGAAAACATAAGTCCTAATGGAATAGCATTGAAAATTCAGTGTGTTCAAAGAGGAAAACATTATGGGACATGAAAATGGTGCAATAAAAAAACCCTAAAGTCAAGAAATTAAATTTTTAGATTTGCATATAAATGATTATCCACATTCATTCTGCAGATTACTGTCTTTACTAATAATATAGCACTTTTTCTACAGTTGGAGACCAACAGACAGAGGGAAATCCTGTTTCAGTTGACATAGTGGCCAGGTTGCTTTGCATTCATTCAGACAAATTCTGTTCTTTGGATACATGTGCAGGATCTTGGCTGTAACTTCTCTAATGCTCACATGGGCTGCATTTACATTATTAGGTGACCAACCTTTTGTGCTTAATGTATAGCCACACTGTGAAGCTGTTTCCTAGCACAGAGATTCCATCTTCCAAAGGAGCTGAGCTTCAAATTCCAAGCTGGGACGTTACTTTGTCTGCAGTCTCTGCATCCTGGGAAGCTGCCCAGCGTTGTTTCAGTGTGGTGTTTTTGAGTGGGGAGGAAGATGGTGCTCTAACACTGGATGTAGAGCGTGCAGTGGGAGTGCCATGTAGTACATTTTATTGGCTAAACCTTTCATTGTGCAGTCTAGGATGCTGATCTCAAAGGCACTCCAATGTCTGTGGGGGTGATGAGTTGCAGTGCTGCAGCATAACTGATACATTTTTTGAAAATAATGGTAGAAATGCAAATTGAAAGTGCAAAGGTAAAGGAGGAGTTTTGCTGGCTCTAACTTTTGCATATGAGCAGAACGCCCCAATGACTTGGGTTTTTAATCATCCTACCAAGGACATCGCTGAGAATGTCACATTGCTGCTTCTCACAGCAACCTGACACAGGGATAGGTAAAAGCTGCTTTTAAAAGGCAATGCATACAAGAAGCAGGTAGGGCTTCCTGGAACCCAAGACTATATGCCTAACAGCAAATTCTTTGCTGGGATTTTACATGAATTAAAACAGTATACACTATGTACACACTATGGAGCTTGAAAGTATAGCAATTCCTCCACTGCTGCACTCTGCAACTTGACAATAAGTCTAGTTTCATGGGCTTGGGAAAAAAACATGTTCTACCACCCCCTGCTGCTCCAGCATGGGGGATTGGCTTCCTTGCAGTACTAGCAGTGCAGTGGGGAAAAGGAAGATGAGGGGTTGTGTTCTGCCTTTTCTTTCTTTTGCGAGCCTTCAAAACATTTTCATTTTCTGAAATACAGATGAGACATAGTGGGTTTTTTAAAGTTACAGATTTGCTTTTACTGCCTCAGCAAGCTCAACAGTGCGTGCCACAGCAGGAGGCAAAAATGAAAGGAGCAGTCAGAGATAGATTGTGATAAGATTTCTTTTGGGGGCTGACAGAAGGAAGCTCAGTTCAAAGCAGAGCAGTGCTCTGACCTTGAGGAGAAAATTAGAGAGAAAGGTGTTTTGGTGTCAAAAATAAATGTACCTGCTCTCAGAGAGGCACGTGTGACAGCTGCAGGGGTGATGGGTTCTGTGGGGCTGGTTACATGGTGCTTTCCAGATTCAGTGTTGGCAGACTGGTGTGAAAGGTGTTTGCTGGGCAGAAGATTCACCCTGTAACCACCTAAAAGAGAGCAATGCAGGTGGAGTAGTCTCTGACGTGATAGTCTTGGATGCTTTTGGTCTGCAACCTAATTTTCAGGTATCTGTAACAGCTCTCAAAAAACACTGTCTAAACTGTTGCTATTTTTAGCCTTTTTTAATGAGAAAGACAAAAATGGCTCAGACTAGGGCTTTCTCCAGTCCTTTTGGCAGCATTCCAGCTGTTCTGGCAGCTAGAGACTCCTTTGGCTAATTTTATTCTCTACTACTGCTAGCTTACAGAAAGGAAAAAGAAGTGTATGCAGGTTGTGACTCGTGTTAGTTCTCCTCGTCGTTAAAAAATACCCTTCAGTGTGTTATGACCTTCTTGCACAAGCTTTAAACCCAGTCCTCCATGTTCTGTTCAACAGAGAGCCCTGAGCTTCATTCTGTTCTTCACTGTCTGTTTGATCTTTTGCTTTTTAACCTTTCTTGTTGTAAGGAAGTGTAGACAGACATTGTCTGTGTATAATAGAACATGTTCATATAATCAATATCTGGCTTCAGGAGGGGACTACATGTGAGAGAAGGGTGCATTTCTTTGTGTTTTGTGCTGACAGCAGTAGGGTACAAAATAAGGCAGTTAAGTTGGTTTTCTCTGCAATGCAGATGGTTTGCTGAACCAATTAACAGACAGAAAATGGAATCAGGATTAATTATGATGAAGATAAAAATCAATCATTTGCTATGTCACAATAGTAGCAAAGTTTCTTGATCAGCAAGGCTGTTTTGTGTTCGATGCAATGGACTGGAGGAGGCTCAGGGCTACAAGAGCAGCCATTGACTTTGCAGAGTTTGTTGGCTCACATGAATGGCTGGCTTTGTGCAAGCAGCTGCTCCATCTTAAATCATGACACCCTTATTGATCATGAGGCAGAACTGAGAATCCCCTTTATTGTGGCTGACGTTAATGAAGATGTAGGAGGCAAATGTTATAATTGTTTTGTTCATTCATGTTGAAATATATCTCAGAAAGGTAGCCCAGGGTAAAGCCACACAGAAAGCAGCCAAAATACACCTCTCCATGCTAGTCTGGTTCAAGCCAATGTTTTTATAATGGGAATGCCTTTAACCAAAAAAAAGATTACATAGTAATAAGAATCATGATGCTAAATTAAGGTTTTGAACTCTGCAGAGTTCAAAAATATGCATTATCAGAAATTGCTGCAGAAATAGTATTAGAAAAGGTGACAAGGCAGAGCAAAAACCAGCAAACTGGGGTTAATTTACTATAAAATTAATTATAACATCAGTTATTCAGGTATGAAATAAAAGACTGATACAAGTACATGTTTTAGGGAACAACGTGTGGGTTCAGCCAACAATAGCTACTAAGATTTTTTTTTCTTAAATCATTAGATTTTAAACTTATGTCTGGGCAATGTTCCTTAAAAATGTCTTATTTTGTAGTCTGTACCTGGTACTTTAAATACTAATTATATGCATTTCTCCTAGTATCACTTCAACCCTTCCCAGTCAGTCCTTGTCATGGAAGGAGATGACATTGAGAATATAAATCAAGCTCTCCGAAAGGTCTCATACATCAACTCCAGACAGTTCCCTACTGCAGGCGTACGACGTCTCAAAGTCTCATCTAAAGTCCAGTAAGTGATACTTCAGCTGAACTGATTAGATTAGGAACATTTTTAGTGAATTACTTTTTTCTTTTGACATGTAAAACAAAGAATTTTGGCTGAATTAAACTGATAAATCATACTGGTTTGTTATTGAGCATAGAGGTTTAATTTAATTTACTTTTCTGCCAATTTATGTGGTGGTTTTCTTTTGATATTACCCTTTTAAGAAACCTTTCTTGTTAATGTAATGTAATTGCATTCTGTTTATAGTCTGGAGCATGAAGTCTGGACTGAGCAGTCCTTGCATTTATTGCATTCTTATTTACTTTTCATTTTAAACATTTATAGTTCCTTCTGGGATAGGTAGAGCAGTGACTTTTTAAAGCAGGCCTATTACATCTAAGAGAACACTATTTGTAGCTTTACTTGGAATATTCTGTCTGTATCCTCACATGTCTGCTGTCACTGAAACACTGGTGGTGGGTGTTAAACAGGACTCTGTGTCCTTCCATTTTCATGCAGCAATAGTGGCAGAACCTGCTCAATAATGTTTCCAGTTCTAAAAGTAAGAGCCACGGCTGGGCTCCCCTGGGGCACGTGGTACAGCCTGCAAGGGGCACAGTGCAAGGGGAGCAGGTCTGCAGCAAAATCAAACCTCAGCTCTGCAGCCTCTCACCTCTGTGTGCACAGCCCTCACTAAGTGCAGGGTTTAGTGCAGTGCTGTGGGCTGACCATGCTTTGGAGAGCAGCTTCTGATGCAGTTTCACTGAAAGCAGTCCAGTTTGCACACTCCAAGGCTGGCCTAAGCCCTGTGCCAGGATGGAATAAGGTAGAGTTTGTCAGGAGATTCACTTCCAAAGCACAGTGCTGATGCAGATGGAAGTGTTGGTACAAGAACCTTTTGTCCCCTGCAAATACTCGAGGGTGCCAGAAATAGTTCATGATGGGACCAGTGTAAATGGATAATTACAGAATCACAGAATATTAGGTGCTTTTAATCACACATGACAAGATAACCTTATTATATTCATTAGATATCACTTTCAGAATTTAAAGTTAGGTTTACTACAGTTGCTATCATCTAATTATTTTTTTAACCATTCACCACTTTGTAAAGTGTCAGTTAAACATCAAGATATTATTCTCTTAGTGCCCTTACGAAAGACTGAGTTTGTCCCTCCATAATTTCAGTAGCTGTGAAGGTGGGAGGGGATGACAGGAATAGAGCTCTTCCTCTCCCTGCTGACCCATGGACAGGTGTGTGTCCTTATTTGTGGCAGGGGCAATGTGGAATAGACTGATCTGAGAGCCACCAGGTGGGGTTTAGGCAGTGCAAGTGCCACCTCTGATATGCAATGTGTTACATGCAGTTAATGAATAATCTGTTTTTTCAGATGTTTTGGTGAAGATGTCTGCATTAGTATCCCAGATATAGATGCCTATGTAATGGTGTTTCAGGCCAATGAGCCCAAGATTACAATAACTGGGATGGACCACTTTGCTAGACCAGCTGCACAGTTTGAAGGTGAAAGAGGTGTTATTTTGTTACCTGACATCAGGATTGTCAGCACAGTCACAAAAATGGAGCATCCACTGGACTTTAAAGAACAAGACAGAGGTTTGTGTCTTTCTTTTAAATGTTACTACTTATTCTGTAACGTGACCCCCCATTTGTAATAAAATTTTGTTAATTGTGTATTGATAAAGTGAAAAGCAGTAATTGACTAATAGTTGAATTTTTAGTCTGTTCTTATGTTTCCAGCTCTGATACTGACTTGTGGGTGATACTTGAGAAATTAATCTTGTGCCTCAGTTTCCCACCTGTAACATGTAAATATAATAATTTAAAAAGGTGTTTTTCAATGATGAAAGTTTATTCTACTGCTCAGCAATGTGTGTATTATTATTCAAGGCTGAGTGTTCAAAAGTATAAGTCAGGTTTAAAATAGTTGTCTATAAAGTAATCTTCCTTTTGGATGCTTGTGTGCAAGGTAAATGAAAAGTCTGGTATTCTGAGGAATCCTTCTAAACAGTATTTCTTGGACTAGTCTAAGTGGTAAGTCTAAGCATGGATTCCCTGAAGTCTGCAAATTTGAATTGGGACTACATTTTTGGGTAGGTTAGAGATGTACCTAGAGCTCAGATACTCAAATTCTCTGTACCACGAGTTGGGAATGTAGGACATAAGGCTTTTCTATCTGTGCCTTCCTCCCCACTACACTTTCTAAAATGAGATGTGCAAAATGGGCAGTAAGTTTCAAGATTGCAGTGTCTGTGTCTACAACCCTCAGGGAGCTGGTTAAGCAGCCTTGCCACACACTCTGTGCTGAGTTGATGAGAGAATTTAAATGATAATTTGATATGCTACTCTTTTTTCAGTGACAGAATTATTTTTTTTACTCGTATATACTGAAGGATAGTCACACAACACAGGATCTTGCCTTTTATGATAATTCCCTGCTCTTGGATAGATGGCCATGTCTTTGTAATGCAAATTCTTTATGGGCCATAGAGTAACTGAGAGAATCGTTCAAGCATAGATATATTTGATGTGTATTTCTCCAGTTTGGTTTTCCTTGAGAAAAATGTGAATGTGTGGCATCAATCTGGTATTGATACAGTACTGAAAGCCAGAATTGTTTACATGAATTTATTTCCAAGATCAAATTTCAGTTTTCTACTGCCAGTGATGTTCTTGGATGCCTTTTATTACACAGCAACATATTTTCTATCTATCTCACTAGGTATTTGTAAGCCTTCATCATCATGGCACCTGAACAGACAAGACATTTCTCTTGATTTGTTTTAAGTATCCTGCATTTAATATCAGCAAAAAAACAGTTCAGACATCTTTGCAAAAATTGAAAGCCCTGATGCAAAGCGCATGGAATGACTGAGCTGTTCTGTAATCCTTTATCTTTTCCTGCTTTTTTTCATGGTATGTGCCATGGGTTCACAGCTGAGAAGCCAGTAATAGTAGAGGAAATGCTCCACAACTTGGATTTCTGTGATGTTTTGGTCATGGGGGCGGAACTAGATCCTGAACAGGAGTGTTTAGAACTAGATCATATGGAGCTTCAAGGAAAACATCTGGATGCCACAAATTCCACAGCAGGATATTCAATCTATGGTATGTTCATGGAATTTGCTTTCCCTTATTTCATCACACCAATTAAAGCACTATATGTCAGAAATTAGACAGAAATCTGTGATTTACTGGCTGTAAAAATAATCCAATAGTGACTGGATCTTAAAAAACAGTCACTTCTTGATCTCTGGGTGTGCTGTGTTTATTCTTTGGAATCTCAGCATCCCTCCTGCTACTCCCTAAATAAGGAAAATGGCATCACTGCTTTCTTTAAAGATGAGGTTTTTGTGGATCATCACAGTGGCATATGGGAATGAGGGGATTCTTCAGTGCTCCTGTACATTGCTGGTAACTCATTGGCCATTTATTGCTGTTTACTGAGCAATTTATTCTGTATCTTTGCTGTTGTATTTGTCCCTCTCCCTTATGGTTCTCCATTCACTTCCAAAAACTATTCTTGCGTAGTCTCGGATCAGCAGGAGGCTCTATCAGGGAGTATTCAGTGCTCTGTCATTTCCAGAGCATTCTGCCAAGGTTTGTGTTCCCTGTGAGCATTTGATGTCTCCTGTACTGCCCAGAGCAGTGTCCCAGACTGTCCCTGCCGTGCCCCCTGCAGGTGTGGACAGCATGTTCAACTACGAGCAGGTTCTGCGGCAGATCCGCTACCGCAACTGGGCCACTGCTGCCACCTTCGACAGGAAGTTCAGAGTCAAGTGCTCGGAGCTGAACGGGCGCTACACGAGCAATGAATTCAACTTGGAGGTAAGCAGCTCTCCAGTCAGCCTTCTGACCCAACACTGAGGCTGAGCACCAGCCTTAGCTTCAGCAGCGTGGTGTTTTCTTTAAAAGGTGTAAAATGACTGACCAAGAATGCTAAGTTCCATTCAAAGAGGAAGTTGACTTCTCCTGTGGGCATTCCTCAGTGTGGGTCTCTGTTCTGCTGTGTGTTTGAGGAGGTGACCCTTCTTTCAAACTCTACTAACACAGAGAATTACTCCTGTTAAACAGAATGCTTTGGATCCACTCCCCAGATGTGGTCAGTAACTACATGAATATTTAGATACCTCTGTTGAGTCCATGTGTGCTGGGTCCAAGTCCAGTGCAGCCCAGTGGCTCAGGGACTCAGGGACACCTCAGCAGAACTCACGGACCTCTTCTGAATAACTGTCTTATCCAGCCTAGAGCCCAGGTACTAAATAGAGCAGGACCAGCTTAGCACGAGGATCAAAACTAAGTAAGTGTTTACAAAATCAATTAACAACACAGTTACTACAAACTGAAAGTTTTTATATGTTATGTTTAGATAACACCTAAAAGCTGATTAGTATAGAGAGGGGAAAAAGTCACTGCTTATCCAGACAGGTTAGTCAAAAAAGTCCTGTTCTGTGCCACTTCATAGTCAATAGTTGGAAGTGTTAGAACACATTGTTCATGCTAGAAATTAGAAATATATTAAGCTGTGTATTTTTCACTGACATAAAAAGAGTTATTTTGGACTTTAAGATCTATGTAATAATGTTCCTATTTGCTGATGAATAGTTCAATGTAATATATGGAGCCAGCAGACTTGGAATATAAAACACTTTTTAGTAGCTGATCCCTTATTTTTCTCTTTTACCAGGTTAATATTCTACACAGCTCCAACTCCAATTTCATGGACCATGTAAATCATATGATAGTACAACCACAATTCCTCCAATCTGTCCAGCACCCTGAGGGGAGTGTAAGTGCTGTTCACAGCTCAGGTATGTGACACCTTTACAGAGACTGCTCATGATTTGGGTATGTCAGTGTTTCTCTTGTGAGCCAGCCTGGTCAACAAACAAAAGCCCTGAGGTCCACAGTTACAGCTTGTAAAACCTCACAGAGATCATTGCACAGATGTGAAAGAAGGTAACATCGAATTCTATTCTGTTGTTAAAAGATGATATCCTTTCTTAAGGTCTTCATTATTGGTTTTGTACTCTGACCAACACAGTTAAGAAAATGTCTTGTTTCTAGTACTGAATGGTATGAAGCATAATATTTATGCTCATATTGACTTTGTACGTCTGTATTTCTATGGCATATTAATTTCTGCCCACTCCTTTCTAAACAAAAGGAAAAGTTTGTATTATTTTTTAAATATATAATTGCCTCAGTGGCTCTGTTAGCTGCTGTCAAGGCCTCTGTCTGGAGCTCTCTGCAGAGAAGGTAGGTTCACCTAGCCATGTACAGCAGGTATTAGCATATATTAAATGCAGAATTTAAAATTAATTTTTGGGCTATATGAGTTAAAATACATACCGAAATCTGAACCCTTTCAATGAAGTTGAACCCAGGACAAAGATAGCTGTTTGAAGGTTCAATTCTGAAATCCTTTTAGCTGGATGAGACGTATGTAAAGAAGTAAAGCTGCTGTAAAGTGTAGGTAACTGTAAGTAATTATATACAGGTATGCTCAGAAAATTACTGTATTTTTCTTTACACTTGTGTAGACCACTAAAATGAAACTGAATTTTTATTCAACTATTGCAGACTAGATCTTTCTTCTTTAATATTGTTCTGATTTCAGACTTCCATTCTTATAGGCAGGGCAAAGTGATAAAATGGGTTATAAAACTACTATAGCTCCTGGAACTGCAATACCTCAAGAGCAGAGGTACATAGGAAGTGGCAGCACTTCTCCACTAACCTGATTATGGAGCTGATAATATATGGTAGTTCAGAGAGATTTCTTCCTGTGACTAGGTGGAGAAAGGTTTCTCAGAGTGCAACCAAACAGTGAGTTAAAATGTCTTGAATCCTCAGGAGTCCCCCAGCAAGGTTGTAACACAAGCAAATGTAGTGGCAATGCATTATTTTATTTCTTGGAGATTGAAATTCAAATCACAGTATAAGTGTTCGAAACCTTTGAAAATACAAGCTTTGAGATGCACTTTTTCTCCCAAGCAAGGCTGACACCTCAGCTGTAATCAGATGGGGTCAACATGTGGGTGAGAGAAAGGAACTTCATTGCAAAAGCACTCATTCTGAAACTAATTGGCTTTGCACTGATTGACTGCATGTCTTCTGTAGTAAAGTGGCTCAAAGAACAAGTGGTAGGCGTGCTCACTTTTCAGTTGTGATTTACAATGCTCATTATAAGCTACACTGTCCGTGTAGGCTCTGTCTTAGGAGGTGGGCCCTTGTCAGGTCTTTCTGTAGCCCCAGGCACGTGGCAGGTGGCTGTCCTGATTCTCAGGCCAAGGGAAGAGGTGCTGTGGGTTAAAAATTGACAGTGCATTTAGTGGGGTCTCAGCGATTTGCTCCACAAATGCAAGTCCATGCCCTTTTCCACCTTTTGTTGCAGTTGTTCCGAGTGTGGCCACCATTGTCATCATCATCTGTGTGAGCATCCTCGTTTTTGTCATAACGCTGGGCGTGTATCGGATCCGCACAGCTCACCAGCACAGCGCTGCAGACCACGAGGGAAGCAAAGACAATGAGATGGACTGGGATGACTCTGCTCTGACCATCACTGTCAACCCCATGGAGGTACATCCCTGAGGCACAGTGCTGTGGCATGGCCCCACCAGCAGTCACTGCCACTCAGCTGTGAGCTCTAACCCTCTTTCAGAGAACAGTTGTTCAGCCTTGGCGGAACAGTTGTATGTACACTCAGGACTCCAGCCCCACCATGATAATATATAATTGAGAGCTTAATATTTGTTGTCATATGTAATTATGAAATAGGATAGTGAAGAATTTTTAGATAAACATCACTTCCTCTCCATCCCTGTTGGTGCCCCTGGTATCCAAGTTGATATAGTTTCATTGTTTTTAACCTTTTAATGTAAGCACTAATACACTAAAAGGAGGGGAAACAATCAGAGTTTAAAGAAACTCATGTTGATGGCTTAAATTTTGCAGCATGACTAACAAAGATATTGACAATTGACATTCCATTCTTCTTACAGTAGTTTTTTAATACTTGCTATCAAATTGCACCAGGTGTGATTCCTAATAATCATATAGTGATGGAAAGCAGATTTTCCCAGCATGTTAGCATTGCTAAATGATGACTAAATGCTCATATTCCCACAGCCACTGGCTAGCAAGAAAACACCTTTCTTCTACTGTCTCTCTTTTATTTCTTTAAATGTACTGTAGAAATATGAAAAGCCTCACCAGACAACAGAGAGTGAGGAAGAAGACATAGAAGATGAAGAGGAAGACACAACCAGTGCTGAATCAGATGAAAGTGAAGAGGATGAGGAGGAGGAAGAGGAGGAAGAGGAAGTGATTGTCCAAAAGGGAGACAAACAGATTGCCACCAGGCAAGCGCAGCTGGAGTGGGATGATTCAACACTCCCCTACTAACAGCCCTCCAGCCACATCAATCTTTTGTAACAACCAATACAATTGTTTTTCCGAGTCTATGAATTCATTGACAGGATTTGAACTTCTGCTTGCCTGTAACTGTTTTGCCTAAAATGATCTTGTAGTAAGTAATTGGTAATGATAGAACTGACCCTTTTCCTGCAAAGCCTGGGGAAAACGTGGTACAAACGTACTGGCATAGCCAGTAGTGAAGTAATCTCGACCCTGAGCTCTTAGCAAGCATAGTTCTCATTTCCTGTTTCTATACTGCAGATATGTGACAAAAGTGCTGTCACTCGACCCATGGAGGTTTTTACCTTTGCTATTTTTTTTCTACAAGAGAGATTTCAGCTTGTTACAAAGAATTACTTGTATGGGTCCAAATAACAGTTGCCATTTGACTACACACTCTTACAGGTGTAAATTATAATCCACCTCAAAACTGGGGCAGAGTTTTGTGCTACAGAGGACAGAGGCTGAATTTCATCTGTTGTCTTGTCCTGCCTTCTTGGATTTTAACTGTCCTTTACAAGGAGATATCTAGGAACTGACATGGAATGGCATGTGTGCCTATGTAGAAGGGACAGTGTATTTTTCCAGGCATGCTGTCAGACCCTCAAGAGAGATTTTTATCCAATCTACCAATAAGATATTTAAGAGTGTTTAAAAATAACCAGCAAAAAGGGGCTGCTGAAGGTTACAAAACAAAACAAAAAAACCCCCACTCAATTAATTCTGTATCCACAGATTGAGTAATATGATCTTGTGCAAACTGTAAATTCTAATGGGATTGATTCACTGAAAATCTGTAGAGCTGCTCATTAGTTATGGATTGAGCAATTTGCAGCAAATCGATGCTTTAAACTGTCTGTCTCGTAAAATCATTAGCTTGCTGCAGCATCTTACTGAAGTAGTGGAAAATAAGTGACCCCATTATTCCATAGCTATTTATGGCTAGGATTTAAACAATTATTTTAGATGAGAAAATTGTTCCCTTTTGTTTAGTGAATGCCAGCTGGAATTCCTGTCGGACTGTATTCTATAAAACATTATGCCCTATTTCTTCTGTCCCCCTACCTGCCTATAGTGGCACAAGAGAAAGGAACAACATCCACAACTGTCAGCTCTCTTTTGTCCTCATAATTCTCCCTTATTTCTTCTCCCTGAAGCCATTAATGCTGAGAAAAGGTTTTATAAAGTAGAACAAGGAGAAATAAAACCTACCTGGAACCAAAATAATTGAAAACAAAAACTAAACTCTTAAGAGGTTGAGAGAGTATTTTAGTTTGTTATGGTAACACAGCATATTTTTCTTAAACACTGTTTAAAAAGGAAAAAAAAAAAAAAAAAGGCAAAGCTATGTACAATATGTTGTTAAGTCTGTGTGGTGTGTTTTTTGTCCCCTTTCCTTAAGTACCTCTGCATCTTCAACTGCTCTGCATCCCAAATGCTGCAGCACCTGCTAGAAAAACTGCTCTAATGCATACAAACAAAATGGCATGGAAGGGAATGCTGCTTAGTTGCTTGTCTCTTTTTTTTTTTCCCCCAAAGTACTTAATTTTCTTTACAAACTCATCATTGACTTTTGCTTTCGTAATTTGCTGTTTAAAATAAACTGCTGCTTGTTCTCCTCTCCCTCAGAGAAACAAGCAATCTTGCCACAAGAGGACCTTCCTGGGCACCCCTGAGTGGTAGCTGATGTTGCAAAGAGCAATTGGAGCAATCTTTGGGGTATCCATCCCCATCAATACTAAATTATTAGCAGCTCCTGAATGTCTTGGAATATAGAGGATATATTGTGGGTTTGGGGGTTCCTTTAGTTCCAGCTTGTGCATCTGATCATTGAAGGGAAACACAGCAGCTAGCCCTTGTAGTTTAATAACTAGAAATTAAATGAAAAAAAATCTCTATTCATTTTAAAATTAGAGATCTTCATACTTTTATTTGTTGTGCCAACACTGATGTTGTCACATGACTGTTAAGATTGGCAATACAGGAATTTTCTTATGTTAGCAGTCCTGTTTGCTTTTTATTCTCTCTCACATATTAAACTTAGAAGAATATTTGCAGAAGCCAGCCCACATAAATACAATTTATGTGCAGCAACAACAACTGTAAAAATTTCTGCTTAATAAAAAATTAATATTAATATTTCTGAATATCCTGAACTAAAATTTTATGCTAGATCATTTCCTAGCACCCCTGTTATGCTATATCATTTCCTAGTGTTAACTTTTGTTAGTGACATGAAGCAGGCTCTTCATGATGCTTGTTATTAGCACATATCAGCAAATCTCTCTGCTCAGAAGAATTTAAAAGTAGATATTTAGAAGTCAATTTCAGATTTAAAACTGGACTTAAATTATTTTTTAAATTTTTGTCATTCCTGATTATTATTATTGTTTTTATTTCAACCATAGCAAACCTTAGGGCAACTCAAAACCAGCAATTTACAACTTTATTGACAGCCTTTAATTCTTTTATATATTTGTGAATTCATCAGTGTGTTTCTCCATCTAGTAGACTTTTATCTTTTTGTTACTGGAAGCAGATCTTTTCAGGTTGTATTCATACATTACACAAGAAACAAACAAAGTATTTTCTCTACTGTAAATAAACCTACATTTTTAAACCTAAGCAAAGTAGTACAGGCATGTGTGTTATCACTAAAATTTGGTTTGCAATAAGATATTCAGCAAACTAAAATGCTTCACTATACTTATTTTAAATTAGTCATTGGAGTGCATTATGCAGCATTTTTCATTAAAATAAACAGAAGAATCCTTTTCACAAAATATTAGTGAGAATGACACGTTTCTTCACAGAATGAACCCTAGAATTTTTGCATAGCACTGACAGCAATGGCTCCATGAGCAAAAGACTACTTAGAGAAAATCAGAGAAATATCACTTTTTCTAAAACAATTTTAACAATATTTCCTCTCCCCTCCATCAATTATTTTTGATGTCAACTACTTAGAAACAAACCAGAACATATACACATATATGTGAATACATACACACATGTATGTGGGGTTTTTCCCTAATCAATAGCCAAAAGTCTCTCCTTTTCTCTCTGGAAAAAGTGTTTATAATTGTAAATTGGAAAAGACCTCCAAGGTCACTGAGCCCAACCTTTAACCCAGCACTGCCACCCCCACCGCTGCCCCCGTGTCCCCAAGTGCCACATTTTAAATCCGTCAGGGTTGGTGACTCCACCACTGCCCTGAACAGCCTGTCCCAATGTCTGACAACTCTTTCAATGAGGAAATTGCCTAATATCCAATCTAAACCTCCCTGGCACAACTCGAGGCTGTTTCCTCTTGTCCTGCCACTTGCTACCTGGGAGAAGATCCCAACTCCCATCTTGCTGACTCCTGTCAGGTGGTTGTAGAGAGAAAGAAGGTCCCCCCAAGCCTCCTTTCCTCCAGCTCCCAGCTCCCTCACCTGCTCCTCATCAGACTTGTTCTCCAACCCTTTCCCAGCTCCTCTACCCCTCTATGGACTTGTCTCAGTGTCATGAGGTGATTTTCTTTTTACAGTGGCAATAAACATGTGTATCCAAAGAAAACATTTCTGAAGAGGTACCCATAATACAGGAATTCGTGACACAGGAGGTCTAAAATGCCATCACATCAATGATGCATTTAAATCTTTGAAGTTCTAATCTATGGCTGGGGAAAAACTGCAAAACCTACAAATGCAAATTCAAGATGATAATATATGATGTTATCTGAATTAATATAACTGCCTAAATGGCCATTTGTGATTAATAGCTTTCGTTTCTTTTGTCAATTCTAGCCCTTTCATGGGTGTTTTATCTTTGCAAGTAAACCTTAAAATGCACAGTGTTGGCAGTGGTTCAGGAGTTATGGTTTCCATGTCTCTGCTGGCAAAC
This sequence comes from Hafferia zeledoni, assembly GCA_035583235.1. Taxonomy (NCBI): domain Eukaryota; kingdom Metazoa; phylum Chordata; class Aves; order Passeriformes; family Thamnophilidae; genus Hafferia; species Hafferia zeledoni. The sequence continues at coordinate 25,315,548 of JAWWEV010000011.1, forward strand.
AGGAACAGGGGTGCTGACACCCTTCCCAAAGCACTGGGATTCCTGTAGATGAAAAGCACCATCAAAGAGTTTACTGGTGTTATGGTTCAATAATTCTGCAGCTCTGCTTGCAGCCCTCCATTGTGGAGCTCTATACACATGCAAAAGGAATGACACAATGGTCCCAGCCAAGAACTTTGGGCTGGTGCTTCATTAGTTATTGCCTGTAAGGAAACATTCTTGATAGCATGAAGCATTGCAAACATTAAAGCAGAGTTCAGGAAGAGCCCTCATTGCTATTTGCAGCTCTAACTCGTGAGGAAATTGTGCATTCATCAGCTCCTGAAGCTCCATGGCCGTGTATTGTCACTATTTATGTCTGTGCTGACAACAAAGAAGCAGAAAGGATTTTTTCCCAGCTAAGTACATTGTATCATAAAAGAGTTCAGCTTTCCCCGGGTAAGGTGCATAAAGCCTGCCAGACACAGAGAGAAGCTGATTCCAAATAGGGAACAAAGGTTTTACAATCATATTCTATCCTCAAACTTTAGAAACCCAGAAAATTTCATGGGAGTAAAAGGCTTTTCTTCAGCCCTACTTAGTCCTTTTTTATAAATCTGGGTACAGTTTGGGAGTTTCAGAGGGATTTAACTTCCCAATTAAATATAAAGTTCTTTCAGGTGTCTTTAGGTGTATTGAGCCATAAATCTATTTTTGGCTGAACACATATTTATTTAAACAGATAGCAAAGATTGATCAGACAACCCTGACCAAGTCTATGACTACAATGATATTTTAAACCAGTACTGAAATTGGCAATAAATTCTTGTCTACAAGAATCTGCTTAATGTGCACGCGTAGAGATGAGAAGGTGGATGGTTGTTCTAGTTGGGCATGCTCTTTGGAATGTCGAAAGGATCGACTGCAGTCAGTTCTTTTAGAAAATTGATTTATTATTTAGGTAAAATAAACAGGATCATAGAAGAGAATACTGCCCAAAGACCTAAGGTTTACAGCTGAAGTGAAAAGCCTGGACTTGAATCTTATAGAAAGAAAAACATTAAATCTTGAGTCACATGGTAAGGAAATGGAAACATGCTGTTTTCATGTCCAGAACTGACAGCTATCAGAAGGAACAAGAAAGAGAAGGAGGAGGATATTGAAGGGTTCTGAGATGACACATATGTCTGCATAGATGTGCATACAAAAAAAATCACCTACTTAATCTCACTATGGAGGTGGTGGTTGTGTAATGAACTAGAAGCTCCAGTTATTTAGCAGAGTTGGTGGTGGTGTAGCTGCCTCCTTAGTTGCAGTTACACCACCTCCAGCAGGGCTGGAAAGGGAGCAAGGCCGTGAGAGATGTTGCTACGCTGTCTGTACATTAAGTAGGAAATTTTAGGGCCAAGGGAGGCCCTGGAGGTTTGGGGCAAAACAGTCTGTCTGCTGTGACTCAAATTCAAGGGTACAGTTACCACACATTTTAATTTGAGGTAAGAACTGGAGCTTTTGCACACAGACAACTATGTTTGTTTGTGACAGAGATTTTTTTTAGAACCAACATTCTCTGTAGGCTGATGAAGAACTGGGAGCACCCAAGACAGACTACACTCCATATTGCAAAGACCCTTAAATAAACTTTGTGCTGATGCAATCTTCTAAGTGACCACATAGTTAAGACTCATGATTTTTGAAAATACACACAATACAAAAAAAAAACCTTCAAGGACAATCGTCCTCACTGAACAAATCTGAGGGCTGAATTATTATCTTCATTCTCAGAATCAACCACTGTCCTGTTTATTGGCTTTTCCACCAACTGATCTAAAAATGTGGGGTACATTTCAAAAGAGATGGGAGTTTTAAATATTCTGTTACAAATAGTGCACCATCAGAATCCTGAGTAAATTCCTGATTGTGGTCAACAGGAAGTTCTGTCCAAAGGGTCATCACAACAAAGATATCCCAGAATGGGCTGTTGCTTTGCAGAGTAATACACACTATGGTTAGGCCTCCTAAGGACTGTTTCTTCTAAATTTCAGTGTGTTTAGAAGTTGCTACTAGACTCATCAAATCCTAGAAATAAAGATTAGTAGACAGAAGAAGTAGTGCAGGTAGAGTATTATACTAACAGTTCAGAATTGTTCCCTAGAATATATTTTCTAGTGTTAGGGGTGGGGGTACTTCAACCTACCTAAATGTGTTTAAACCTGGGGCTTTCTACTGCTTCCCTTAGGAGATTGTTCTAGAGTCTGTTAGAGTTCACCACTAGAAAACTTTTCCTGAAAATGGATTTAAATATTCCTTTTTGTAATTTTTATCTCATTAGTCCCAGTTATACCCTTTTGCACCACTCTAATTCCTCTAACCATGATTTATATCCCTTGAATATTTTTAGATAGTTATCAAGTTCTTTGCCTTTGGTAATTTATTAGAGGAGCTGTGAAACCCTCCTCATTCCAATTCATTCCTTCATTCTCATATTTCTTACCTTTTCATGAAACATCATTAGTACAAAGACTAAACCCCTGGTATTTCCTTAAATTAGTCACGGTCAGTTCACTCTGTTAAAGTGCTCTGTGTTGGTGTGTGTCACTGAATAGGTTGTCAAAGGTTAAACAAGAAATTGAAAGTTGATTTTTTAAAATACCTTTTCTGTAATCTACGGATGAGTTCTCATATAATATGAATTTGGCAGTGTCTTTTATGTTGGTATGATTTAACAAAGCAAACCAATAAATGCTGGAGCCAACTAACCAATAATACAAAGTTGTAATTTCTTAAAAATCAGATTGCTGTCATTAATGTGAAAACAGACCTTGTCATTCATGTGCCCATCTTTTAAGTCTCCCCCCATGAAACAGTAACTGTTATGAGTGCTTTCATTTGAGACAGGTTGTGTTGCTTCTCCTCAAATCTCATTGGTAGAAGGCACCTACTTTCTAAAACAGGTACTCAAGATTTCCAGCCGTGTTCTAACTGCTGCAAAGAAATAGAATTGTGCCAGCTCTTCTGATTATCCTGCAAATCTGTGAGGCATTTATGGTGTCTGGCATGATGACTACGTGGTTCGTTTTCAAGCATGCCTCGAGCAAACCTGTTTTCTGTCTCAGAACCCTGATCCCACAGGCTAACAGGGAGCATGTACAAAGTCAGCTTGGATCTTTTAATTGATATTTCCTCCTTCTGCTCCTGCCTTCTGAGGCCAAACCAGAACAGAAATCCTTGTGCTCAAAGGCCCACTGCATCAAAAAGACCCAAGGGAAATAAACCCATCTTCCTCATTTGCTCTGCCTACAAGGGTTGGTGTGAAAGGGAGAGAGGAACACTGAGGCTTCCAGGGCTGACTTGAGGGAACTCTCCACTTCGCTCAGCACATCTCTGTGCCCAGTAGGTGTCAATCAGCACTGTGCAAACTACACTATAGGAGATGAATTGCCATCAGTGAGCACTTGCCACTTCTCTGCTCACCTTTCCAAAACGAGCCATTGCTTGAAGAGTAACCGAATAGACTGAGTGGGAAGATGAATGAGCCTTGCAAGGTGAGCAGGTTGCAACACAAAGAGAGAGGAAAAAGAAGAGTAATTCCTGAGCAAGGAGCTGTAAAACATGACTTAAATTGAGATGAGCAGCAGAGCAGGAATCAGACTTTCACCCTGAGTATTGCTGCAGTTTGGTGAAAGAGGTTGTCCTAATTAAAATGAACCATATATTTATTAAAAATTTTATATGTTACTGAGAGTGTAAGATTCTGAAGAGTGAGAAGTAATCTCATCATGCTGAATGTAACAGCTGTGCTCTAACTGGCTGGGACAATTCTATTTCATATTTCATCATAGCTTGACATTAAAAGTGATACTTCATCTGCCTGCAAAAATGTAGAACAGTTTCACATTCCCAGGTTCCTTCCATGTTGGTGCATCAGTTCTTGTTGAGGAGCAGTAACTGCAGTTGGTAGCATGCATTTTGTAGCTTGGGATTGCTTCCTAGCAGTCCAATTTCTGTGTAGTTGTGGCCACTTCTATTGATAATAAAAATATACCAGAGAAGGGATTCAAATAAACATATGCTGTATGGTTGTGACTCCTTAAATGTGTCTCAAACCAACCGAATCTTCAGTCCAGAAGAGCTACTCTTATATGAAATATCTTAATGTTTATGTGAAACAACCATAAACCACATCTTGAAATGTCTTGTTGCAGATGCTAATTGCATTTCTGAAAGCATGAATCTATTCCATTTATGCAGTATGATGAATTAAATGACTATATGCAATTTAAAAGGTGAATATGAAATAATTTTTAAACGGATACAAATCTGCTGTTTAAAAAGAACCCAACCCTTTCTTTATGAAAATGTACAGTAAATTCTGACACATGGTACAGTACATGAAATCTAACTTTACATATAGTGGGAAGAAATTTGTACAAACCCCTTCCGTGGCATAGTGGTGTATTTCAGAAAGCCATGTCAGTTTGCGCAGTCGTTTATGAATTCAACATTGTTAATATCCATATGTTTTCCATATGACTGATTCAATGCATAATCGAAACAAATCTTATTTTAAAGTTTGTTCTGTACGTGTATAAAGCCAGATTCATTTTTGTGGTCACTATGGCACTTTCTGTGAATTGGCCAATAAATATAATTTTAGAATTTCACATAAAAGGTAATGTTCTGTAATCTTTATTTCACCACTTATGGCGATGTTCTCATTTCCTGAACAATAACCCTTAAACATTAGCACACCTCTGGTGGCAAAGGTTAAATATCTGGTCCATATCTGTCAGCTCTTTTGCTAATTCCTAGGGAGGAATATGCCATATGGCAAAAGACTCAGTCCAGTTTTAGAGCATCCACAGAACTTTGCATCCTGCTGCTGAAAAGAGGGAGAGGGAAGCAAGGGAAAGGGACCTTTTTTGTAGAGCTGTTGCTATTTACATTTAATAGCCATCTATTTTCACACTTCATTTTGGTGTGATAAAAGAGGATAAATTATTAAAGAGATGGATGAGTATACCATATATTACACACATAAAATGTGAAATAGTACAAAGGGAAAAAACATGATTTTGAGTCACCTGCCTATGGATTGCACTAGAATATATGATGATATATGGGATCTCATCACATGTCCCCAGCTATTGCTGGGCTGGGCTGAACCCAACAAATGCTTTGCACTCCTGATTTCAGTGGCATAACATCCCAGGACTGGCTGGCTGGAGACTCCCCTCAGTGCTAAGAACTCAAATACTTTTCTAAAAGCCTTTTAAATATAGTATATACAACACATACAGCATATAATTTGATAATAACCTTGCCTATACAATTATCAATCAAAAATTTGCACATACTAAGGTCAAATATATGCAAAATGTCATAAATCATTATCATACTTATCTATAAATGTGCAATGACCTAAAAAAGTCTTACTAAACAAAACTTTCTTGCAAGTCAAAATATGTAATAACTCAGGGCAAATTAAATATGTATAAACAGATGATAGATATTAATTTTTAACATGTTATTGACCTCTTGTTTGGACCGCATAACAAAATCCATTTTGTATATAAGGGGAGAAATGTATACCCAAGAAATTATTTCAGGTTTTGAAGATTGGCCTCAAATAGCCTGTAAAATAACTTACATTTGCCCTCACACAATGACAGAATAATTTAGGTTGGAAAAGATCTCCAAGATCAAGTCCAACCTTGTCCAATCACCACCTTGTCAACTAGACAAGGTCAGCTAGACCTTGTCTTCTTGTGCTTGTGCACAATTTTTGAGTTTAGAATAATAAAATAACTGGATTATTACAAAATTTAAGCTAATCGCAGTAGGCACATTAGCTTAAGGGATTTGCCCCATAGTTCTTGGTATCTACCGATCCATGATTTAATTTTCACTGCTAACAGCCTAGAGCAGGAATGAATTTTACAGCAGCCAGGCCTTCATAAATCCCTCATACTCCAAATTCATATAAACATGACTTTCATATAAACTTCCATTTCCTCTTTACATAAGGAGGCCCAAGAAGACATATTTAAAGAATCCTTCCTGCAGCCCGGAAAAGTTATTCCCTTTAGCATAACATGTGATTAAATTTGGTCATTTCTACTCTTTAATATTAAAACTTCCTGAGGGTCTGCAATATTAAAACTTGCTGAGTTTGCCACCAGCAAGGCTGGGCTCACCATCGGCCTGTGTGGCTGCAGGGCCTGTTTTCTTAATAAAAAAAGAGTTTTGAAATCTAATTATCCTTCCCTCCTCAGAGAGCATTTCCTCACTGCCTTCCCTCTCCCCTGATCCTTCAGTGCAATCCAGGTATATCCTGTTTGTGGGTCATTATGATGATGAAATAAAAGAGGAAAGAAAGCAAATTGTATCACACCTTATTCCCAGCCAGAGTAACCACTAACCCCTGGCACTCTCTCAACACAAAATGTGCACCTTCTATGTACTGACCTGAAAAGGTATGCAAGGATTGGACTATGCCTTTGGTTTCTAACAATTTAAAGAGCTGTCAGCACTCTCCAGAATTTAGGATGGGCTTTTCAGAAGTTCTGAGTCTAGACCTAACTACTTCTAATGAAATTGCAGTGATGCAAAGAAACAAAACTATGAGCTAGCACACCTTCAAGGTTTCCATAACTCTCTGCAAAAAAAAAATAAATTATTAAACACAAAATAATTTTACTTATCATTTTCTGAATAAAAGAATTTATATTTATGATTTCATTCTATTCAGAATTCCAAGCCTTTGTTACCTTTGCAGGTTTTCTAATAACCTCCATGATCTTCATTCCTGAATTAAGAAAATCTTCAACAAATCATAGTAGCTTAGTCTATTTAATAAGATATCTCAAGCAGTCAAACACTCAGCTACATCTTCACCCATTTAGGAAGCTGAAAACCTCCCAAAACTTAATTTTCTTTTCTTAGTTACGCACAAGATATACCAGGAAGAAAAAATGGAAAATTAAAAGTTAACTGATACAAATTTTTCATTTATTTGCAAGTTATTGCTTGTGCTAAGACAGCATTCAAACATCAGTCCTCTGCCACACTGAAAACATGACATTAGCAGCTGGTCCTAGTCCTAAGGTCAAGTGCAGGGTAAGGCAGTAGCCGTTACAGCAAGGGAGAGAAACCAGCATGTGGCTCTTACCTGCCTTCAACCTGAAGGGGAGTAGGTTTAGATTAGATATTAAGAAAAATTTCTTCCCTGTGAGGGTAGTGAGGCCCTGGCACACTGAGTATTATTAAAGTGTTTCAAAGAATTTTTTTTTTTTCCACATAAAGAAATACAACCACTTTCCAAAAATTCTTAAAGAACTAGAAATACTTTCTACCATATCATCTATGCCATTAATCTTATGGCCCCAAATTCCACAATACATACTGGAGGTCTCAGCTTTACACAAAAGAGAATTGAAAATACATGATGCTGGTGGGAGATGTCTCCTGAAAAGCAAAATCAAGCACAGTAAGAAGCAGTGGAGGTGCAGGCAGAACAGCAAGAGGAGTTCTGAAATGCACGGTTCTCACAGCTTCTTCTAGCATATTATGTTTTAAAAAGTAACACCTAAATGCTGATGCCTGTTTTCACTGACAAGGTGATCCTCCTGCAAGGACAACCTGACACTGAGACAAGGCCTCATTCCAGGGATTACTAGCATGTGACATTTTTATTTATTTTTTTAAACCTACAATACTTCTGAGACAGATAAAAGGTAAGAAGTAGAGCTTATATGTAAGGATAAAGGTGGCAGCCACCAGCATTGCATTCCCATTGTACACAAGTTTAGAAGAGGACCATAAGCACAGAGCTGGTGAGAGACTTGAAATGGGGAAAGCAGTGGAGAGATTCCAAAATTAACACGCACAGAGTTTGAGTTCAAAGCCTGAATTATATATTTCTTCAATTTAATGGCAGCATTGTGTGTCTTGGTTTTGTTTTGGCTTCCCAGCCCCCAAGCTACCCCTCCTTCTCCCTCTGCTCCTCAAAGTGGGGGAAAGAAAAGGGAAAAAAAAAAACTTGAAAGAAACTGAATGAGTCGGAGTATATATGTATTTTCTAAACACTTACAATTATATATACACAATCTGCACCCAACATAGGAAAACCCCCAGGGGAGAAGGAAAGGGGAAGGGGAAAACAGGGGCAACAAAAGGACAAAACAGAACAAATAGGTACTAATAGACACCCCCGCCCAACCTCCAAGCAAACCAATAAAATACAATCCTACCAACGACTCTCAGAAGAAGAAGACCAGCTCTTTCTCATGTTCTCTCTCTGATCTCCTGCGTGGCTCCAACAGGAGACTGAAAGCAGCAAAAACCCCTACTCCCAACCCTTGCCAGAACAATAAGACCCACCACCTCCTATCTCTCTCCCTGATATCGTCCCTTGTCACGTGGAAAAAAAAACAGGTGGGGAATACCTAGGAGATGAGCCCTTCACTCGTTACACCTGGTTACCAGGGAAGACCTGGATCCAACTATCACAATTGTGTTTTTTAGGTTTCTCTTCAGAATAAATAAATGCCATTTGTCCCAAACAGCTGGTTTCAGTCCCATAATTTAGGACAGCTGAGGGACCTAGTTCAGAGACTGGAGTGTTGTTGAAGAATATGCATCCTCTGCTGCTTAAGTATATGCCAAGGCAAAGCAGAGGCATTTAGCCAAAATAATTGTTGAGGCAAAAAGCCTATTAAAGCAGGAAACATCAATGTTATTTATGCTGTCTCAAAAGTCTAGATTACACGCAAGTTATTTTGCTTGCTGATTTTCAGTGAAAACAGGTATTTATTGTACTATTTTGTAAATGCATCCATTCTAACTGGAATAATTATCACAGGGAAAATTAAATGTAACTACTACATTCAAAGGTGACAGAGCAAGAAATTAGCTGTCTACTCTTTTCAGTCTGGATGTGGCTGCATTCTGGGGCACTTTAGTATAGGTTGGCTTTCACAAGACATTGAACAATCCCCCTCTGAAAACCATTTTGGCCATCATTGGACTGTCTTATCCAGAAACATCATCCTTGTTCACCAGCTCCTTCAGAAACCCTATGTGATGAAAAACAATGCCCATGGGACAGATACACACCCAGGCCCATGAACTGACAGGCAACCTGTTCTCCCTAGGAAAGCCCACTAAATACAAGTATTGCTGCATTCTATTGTATTTTTTTTTTGTGCAGATCAGGTTACAATAACAATTTCCTACAATTTAAAATACAATTATTGAGCACTGAGACTCAGTCCTTAGATGTTAAGTTCAAGTAAAGAGGTTTTGCTCATAGGAACAGTCAAGGAAAGCAATTGTATGTTCAATTACACTGGGGGCATTTGCACTTGCACTGCAAATCCATACATGGAGCAAGAGAGGTAGTTGGTACATTTTAGTGCAGCAAAACTAAAGCAACACATGTGGCAATTGAGACTACTCTGCATTTATATGGCATTTATACACAGAAAAGCATTATGTTTGTTACAGACTTTTTTAAACACCACTGATTTTTTTCTTTTTAAAAAACAAGTATCAATTCTTCTTCAGGAAAAAAACCCAGATTTTGAGATTAACTGCAATAACATTAATGAGACTTGTGGTTTGGGCATCAGTGGAGATTGGGAATCATCTTGATCACTGTTTAAAATAGTTTGTAATCCAAGGAAGCTTAAAAATTGTTGACCAGACTACACCAGGGGATTCATGGCATAGATAGAAATTTGTAGGAGATATATAGATTCCTCAAGACCCAAAAATTGTTACTACTTACTGTGTCAGGTAAGACATCACAGTTTAAAAGCTAAACCATTTTACTGTTGCCCTGGTACTTCACAGCTAATGACATATCACAGCATGACAGAATGGCTGAGTCTGGAAGCGACCACTGGAGGTCAGTTTGACCAACCCCCTACTCAAGCAGGGTCTCCTGCGCCTCAAACAGGCTGCCCAGCACCACATTCAGATGGCTGTTGAATACCTCCAAGGAAAAATACTCCACAACCTTTCTGGGTAGCCTGTCCCAGTGTTAAATGACCCTCACAGTAAAAAAACTGTTTCCTGCTGTTCAGACAAAGCTTCCTGCATTTCAGTCCTGCATTCCTTTTGTTCTGTCCTGGACACTACTGCAAAGACCCAGGACCCCTCTTCTTTATATCCTACCTTGAGATATTTATACACTTTCATTAGATCCCTCATGAACCTCTTGAATGAGGAACCCACACTGTTTCTCTAGTAGCTAGATTTCACCTATTAATACCTGCTTCTGTTTAAGTTGTTGGGGTTTTTTAACATTTTCTGTAAGCAAGATACTGGACTTCTGGACTTTTCAAAGCTGAAGAATCCAAACTAGGCACTGTATCACATGGGGTTATCAGATTCTCTTTGTCTATCTCAGTGGAATTTATGTCCCTTTATATATACTATTCTTCCCTTCTTCTTCTTCTGTAGTTCTCAGTAAACATCTAGTCTTAAACTAAGGCTCTCATTCAGTCAACAGGCAAAGATCAATAACTAGATGAAACAAAACATGTGTTGCTTGTGTAATGCTCTTTATACATTGATTAGTTAACTCTGTAAAGTATTTTGGATCTTTTGGTACTGAGCATGAGAGGGGAATGTAAGCCACTCATTAGCCTCTCTGACTTGACAAGTACAATCAACTCAGATTAATCCTTCAGCAGTTTATCTATGAATAAACAGTACCACAGGTGAAGCAGCTCCCAAGATGGCTTCATGCAGAGGCAGATGGATTGGAGAGGGCTTAGCACCTTAGGTGTGCTGCCAAATAAATACAGGTGCACTGCCTCCCTGGTCTGCCAAGCAACTGAGCAGCTGTGTTTGCAGAGCACAGAGCTGGGGCTGCTCAAGGCTGCTGTGCCTGAGCTGGTTCAGGTGGGAAGTCAGGCTGGATACCTCCCTACAATGCTCCCCACAGTCACCTTGTATTTTACATAGCTTATTAACTCAGGCTCAGTGCTGTCTACGAAAAACCCCTAGAGTATCCAAGACTTCAAAAGCCCCTTTAAATGAAGAGCTGACTATTAAAAATATTCTCCTAGCTTTTAAAAGCTGTCAGGCTGGCTGTTAATACTTGCCAGATTTTTTTCTTCCATGTTTTGTAACATGCTTATCTGACAGTATTTCTCCATTGCACCTCACTGATTCTGTTGTTAGAACATCCTTTGGCTCTTGTGAAGGGGTTTTGATATCCAGAAACAGGCTTGTGCTTCTGCGGGCAGTGATTCATGGGCAGTGTCATCAGCAAGTGGATTGAAATCTCTGGAGTGCATCACAACTGGGCTTTGCCAGTCTTTGCTACTTGAGCCATTGTCAGATTCTGTGCTCCAGCTGAACTTTCTCTTACACTATCTAGCTGCTATTAATACAAGTTATGCTTCATTAAGTATGATTCGAATTGAAACATCCTCTGAAGCTCTGGTTCAATAAAGTGCTGAAGGACAAACAGAACAACTTTTTATATTCCTAGATGTGTCAGTGAGACAGCAAAGAACCTTTATTTCTACTCTATATCCACCTCAGAACCAGGTGGCTCTTTTAGAATGACAATACCCTCACAGATTTGATTGGGCTTTTTTCCCTCTAAATAAAACTTACTTTGTTTCAGGCTTAGACAAAAGACCAATGAATGCACTGAAATACTTACACTCAGAATCAAGGTTTTGTACAAATCTGTAGTATAAAACCTGCTAGTTAAAATAGGAAGTCCTTCCAATCTGCATTGCACTGTCAGGTGAGGTACTTTTACTACAATGGGTCTGCTTTGACCCTTCCCAAACACACCACACTGTGTCAGGCAGACACCCCAAGGATCCCTGCTGTATATCCAGCCCAGCCAGCCCAGCCCTGGGATGGTGCCATTCCCTGGCCATGGGATCCCAGCCGTGGCTCAGCGAGCAGGGTGTGCCTTGGCCTGCCCTGTTCCTCCCCAAATGCTGCAGGTGTCTCACTCTCTACCATATCTGCTCACAGCAAAGGCTACAAATTGACAAGCAATTAAGTTACAGATGGAGAGGCAGCTCTGGTTCATCAGGTCCTTAATGGTGATTGCTTTTCTACAACAAAGAGAAAGTGGAGCTGTAACTGAAGGCAGTTGTAGCTCATCACGGAGATAAGGTTCACAGCAAGAGCCAGTGCAAAGCGTGAGCCTTGGGTTTGGCTCCATATATCTCGGCTTATTCCAAAGCACATTCCAAATGGGGTCGGATCCACGTCTCTGTAAGGGTATGAGCTCTGTGCTCAAGTGCTGCCACCCTTTGGAAGTTATCACAGCATGGCTTTGGAGTAAGCCTTTTCTGAGCTCCCGTGTCCAGGAGTATAAGGGGAGCACTCCCACTCTGCGTTACCATGGATCCATAAGAACATACGGAGAAAGAGGGATTAGTATGAAAAGGTGGCGTTTACAGAAAAACAGAGATGTGAGTGAAAAGCAGGTCGGATACTGAGGGAATGGAGTGGGCATCTGGTTGAAAGGCCACCATGAAGGCAGGGGCTGTGAGGGAAGTGGCACAGGGACTGGGTGCCTAACTGCAGTAATTAGTGCTGTGCAGTGTCAGACTGATCGATGCTGCCTGATTAGGGCTGGCAGGCACCAGCAGCTGTTTAAGTGCATTCATTTTGTCCAACTCCAGTTTACAGGAACTGTGATTGACTTTTAAGGACTTACATGAAAAGACTATTCAAATGCCAAGTGTTATTCCAGTTACTCAGCCTTCATCCAGGTGAGAAACCAGGCAGTCCTTGTGTTACACCAAGCTTTCTCCTTTTGGCAAGCCAAGGAAAGGTTTATTTTCTACTTTAATGGAATGCTTATAGCATTCCTACTTTATTGTTTCTGTAGAGGGATTGTTACCCTTAATGGCTCAAAAAACAGTATCTCCTGATGTGCTTTGCCTCCCAGGAGCTCCATTGTTGTGCCCCAAATCCTAGCACCTGAGACTAATTTTGTCTTCCTTCTATCACACACTTGCTGTGACCATGACTGCTTAAAGTCTTTGTTTCTCTTTAGACTAATGTCACCTGCACCTCTATGCTCCTTGGCTACATAAATACTTCAAGAAGAGGCAGCCTATTTTGCCCACACAGCAGAGGCAAGTAGTCCAGAAATATTTCAAGTCTCAATTGACTCCTACAATGATAGTATTTTACACATTCCGTAAGTTCCTCATTCTATTAAGCCTTCCAATGACCTCCAATGTTAAATCCACAGTTATCCAAATAAATAACTTGAAACAGAATGTGACTAAAAAGGTTGCTCAAGGTCCCAGTTCCTCTGTGGCAAAGCTTGACAAAAGTCCCCCAATAGTGTATGTTATGCAAATCGGGATATATAAAGAACAGATTTTACAGGAAACCTAGAAATAATCCTTAACAGTAAAAGTTCTATAGAATATAAAGGAGTAGAATCAATTGGGAAAATGTGCAAGAAATAATGGTAGGAGAGACCCTAACCCTTCAGGACAGCTTGCCTTAGCAGAGCCTCCTTTCTTCTCTCCAGGGAGCTCCCAGTACTTACACTATTCCTTCCAACTACTGAATTTTTGGTTAAGAGCTATTAACCACCAGAAAAAAGTATCTAATTCTTTTGCTCTATAAAAACTTGCACACCATAAAGAGCATAGAATCACAAACATGGGGACAGGGACATTTTTCTGTGTAGTTTAAAACCAAAATATTCTTTAAAACATAGTTATCCATCTTAGTGGGGCTGTGCTTTGCTCTGCTCTCTGGAACCATTTTAGAACAAGTGGCTGCCATGAAGTACCACTCCAGCTCTGCAGTGCCAGTGTGATGCCCACATGGGATGGCCCAGGGAAGTCCATACAGGACTCAGCTCCCTGGTTATATCAAACAACTAAGTGGAAAAGCTACAAACAGCCTTTGGGATATCCTAGAAATTCTTAGCAATTTAATAAAAATGGTAGCCCATCACCATCTTGGCTATTAGGCAGGCAATTTTTTGTGTATCTTATAGCAGAGGGTGTTTTTCAAATATAGGCACGAAGGGGATTTCTGTAGGAACCAAAATTTTGAAAGCAATGTGGGTCTTCTACCTCAAGGTCTGGCTGGCCTATATGAAAATGCTCAATTCTCAAAAATATCACAAAAGAAATGAGTAATTGTCCTAAAGAATATGATCATCCTGAACAAAACAAACCTACAGAAATTAATTCCTCTGGGAAATTCTCACAGATTTTTAAAACCAGCCTCTGAGATTTGCTAGCAGGGGTATAATTATTCATGATCTTCTGAAGGATGGTTAAAAAAAAAAAGCCTACAAAAAGAGCAATTGCTCTTTATTACGTACAGTAGCTCTTTGGAACAAATTCAATAGAACCCTCTTGGGTTTATTCTTAATTGGTTTCATAGGATGCTCCCATAAGGGAAACATTTTTGAACAAAATTCCACTGAGATCTTTTCATCATCTTTGCATAATTCTGATCATATATCATTACTGAAAGCCTGTTATATTCCTAGCCCCAAGTCTAATGTAAAGCATTTTTCCTCTGACATTTCTTGTGCTAAGCCTCAGAAGCAGAAAAGACCACAAGCAGCTCATAGGCATGTTAGGTATGGTATTTGATAAGCTACTTGTGCTTGAATATGAGAATATTTAACCAACATCCTCTGATTTATAAGTGAAAGAATGAAATCATGAGAGAAACAAATTTACAGGCAAAGAGTATCATTAATTCAACAGTGCTCTCATTGCTTTCACAGCTCACACTCATATTTATTATGCATTACTTGGAGCTACTTTTTTGAGAGGGAAAATTGCACCTTGAAGACACCTCCACTGTATTACTAAGTACCAAGATCACATTTTGATTTTATTTTATATTTTGATTTCCTGAAAATGAAATAATTATCTTTTTTTTTTTCACATTTTCTCATGACAGCCAAATATTAAGACTGGTTATTAGTTATTTGAAGACACTGCAGCTAATCCACATTGTTTAATTCCCATGGCAAACACTCTCACAGTCAGCAGATCCCTGAAGGTTGGTATGGGTCCATAAAAGAACAGGATTTTTCCAAAAGGATTCTAAAGTCTGCATCTAAGCAAAATATCCAGAGAGTCCAGTTACCAGCTGTAATATTTCCTTGTAAATCCTGCTACAGAAGCACATTAAGAAAGAAACAGATGTGAAGCTACATTTTATAGGTCAGTACGACAGTTTGCTGGTGAAGATTTAGGCAAATCTGCAAATAAAAATTCCAAAGGTACCCAATTCCTCCTGCTTTCCTTATGCTTCTAAAGCCTTCATAAATTTGTTAATTAATACTCAGCTGTAAAAGTCTTTTCCTAGGGTTAAGCCAGTGATACAAAGTGACAGAACAAGCAGTAAATTGTCACTTGTCACCTGCAGAATAAACTAACCAGAATGCTAGTCCTAAAAACATGCACGTGGACATGGCAATATGCCTTAAAAAACACCTGATAACTTAATAAAGCAATGAACATAGAATTGCCTCTTCAGACTTATATTTGTTTCAGTTTCTGAAGAGACAGAATAAATAAACAAACAAAAAGTCAAGAGCACCCTTAAACAGATGCTCTTATGGTGAGCTGGCAATTATTCCATCCACAAACTGATCATTAATAGAAATGCAGTGTGGAACAACTGGAACCAATTAACAAACTGGTTTGATCAGGAGTAGCCTTTCAATTCAAATGACACTACCTGACTTGATGATGTCACCAGCAGAGCAAAAATCCTTAATCAGCACTCAAAAAGCAAAAGAGTGGGAGGTTGACAGGGATTCAAGCACATTTAGCTAAAGGGACCCCAATAGTGGGAGAGCATCACTGTTTAACTGACCATACAAAACTGGTACAAAGGGCAGAGAAACAGGATCAGGATATCCAAACCATACCTAAATGTGAGCACTTCCCACATGGAATGCTAAAACTGCACACCTTATGTGTGCATGACTCTCTCTGTCCCACACCCAACACAAAAAATCTGCGTACTGTTTCTAATCCAGGAGGAAGAACATTGGAAAAAAACCCTGCTTGCAACTTCTCACATTCTTAAATGCATGACTAGAAAAAGAAAAAAAAACCCCAAAAAACAACAAGTGACTGTATTACAGATCACACAGTCTAAAGTACAGAGAAGCACATGATCATCTTTATTCTGTATTTGAACTTGATTTTTTCTAATCCCTAAGGCGCTACTAGAAGATTTTCTAATAGGAAAACTTTTGTTCTCTTGGGTAAAAGTTTTCAATAGCTATGATTTTTCTCTTACTACCTCAAGGATAATTACATTCTCTAATCACTGATTCATTGTCTGCTTTGAATCTTCCACTTCTTTGACCAAGGAGTTCAATTTAATAGAAAAAAAATTAATCATCCCTTCCAGGGAGTCTCAATAATGTTTTAATTTCATTGGTCTAAGAGGTGATCAAGTCCAGCACTTCTACAGAATCTGTTTTCAGTGCCTGTTACAAAGTTCAGCCTGACAGAGATTATCCCCTGACCTGCCTGACTACCCTGTGGGACAGACAGACACTGGGGGACAGAAAGAGGACCAGTCTGTGGCCAGCACAGGGCTGCCAAGGGGTCATAGAACAAGGACGCCCCATGGGAAGCAGGTGCTGTAGCTGCTTTCTACTTTCCCTGCTCACTCTGGTGAGGGCTGTAGCATCGTGTTTTCTTTTCCTGCCACCAGAGGAAAAGCCAGTGCCAGGTGTGATTCTATGGGTGAGGTTTCTAAAGACAGAGGAAAACTCAAAGGCTTCAAAAAGAATTTTAACAAATCATAAATAGAAAAACAAAAAACAAACAAACAAACAAACAAACAAAACAATCAGGAAAAAATCAAGAGTCATTAAGTAGGAAGATACTGTCTCACTGTCTCTAGTTCAAGAATTGCCAGGTTGGCACATTTCTGTAGGGTAAAAGAGAGTTCAGATGAAATGCCACCTTTGCATTGTCCCAGTATTCTTACCTTTGACTACAGTGCTGTCTGATGTCTGAGACAGGACTGACCATGCATGGACCACACATATATTTTCTTTATGGACTTACATTATTTGAACACTCATTTCTCACTAATTTTAATAATATTAAGGATTTAGCTCATGAAGGAAAGAAGGCTGCTGGTATCATCACTCCAACTACAGAGCTCAAAGAGAATTCAGCCTTCCTTTGGTCCCCATCCGCTGCTTTGCCCACAGATTTCTCCTGTGACTGAAGGCTGGTTGGCATCCACAGGGGCTGCTGGATTTCTATGGATCAGGTTAATTTAAACCCAGTTTTTCACTACTGCAGCTAAATAAACTTGAACAATTTTAATAATGAAAAGTCTCCAAAGAGCCTCGGTGTGTATGAACCAAGTAAACACCACAGCTGACTCATGAAGCAGGACATCCTGGAGACCTGGAACCTCCAGGATGTTTGCATTACTCTTATGGAGTTCTCTTTTCATTCTCACTGTATTTTCTTGCTTTATTCAGATCACCCCAGCCTTTCTTCCCCTTAGCCTGAATGATGAAGGCCTGATCATAGACCTAATGGAAATGATTCTGTGGTGGCTTTTAAAACTGCTTAGGGATGTAGATAGCACCTATCGAGACTTTAAGTACAATGTAGGAACTTAATTTTGATAGGAATCCACCTGTCAAAACAACCTTACAAATTTGGCCCATAAAAGCTTGTCCGTTGACTTAAATGAACACAGACAAGTATCTCTAAAGATGAAGAAAGAAAATTCACTGTACAGTAACAGGATTAATAAAATATTACAATTCTAGCCACATCTTAGTACTTGAACTGCTTGAAAAATCCATGTTCCTTCTGTGTTTGTTAATTTTGCTTTCTTCTGAGCCCCAATCTTTTTATTTTGCTGTACTCTTTCTAACTGTTTTTGAAAATTTTCAGCCTCAGGCAGTCAGGCAGTCTCTGCAGGGACTCCTTTTACAAGGAGACTTGAACATCTCTTGATGACATGTAGTCTAATTAGCAAATAAGGTAAGGGTGGGCAAGGCAGCAGGAGTAAAACCCATTAAAAGCAACGAGTACTTAATTAATTTTCTTGGGAAAATAAAAATTCATTTTATTGTTGTTTTTTTCTTTTCCACGAAGAGTCTGCTTTATCAGAAACCTTGTGCCCTGAACCGTTAATTAATTAAACTTATGGTTGCAACCAGCTCTCAAAGTAACCTGCTTAATTTCATCCTGGTTGAAAGGAAACTCCCCAGCAATTTTGTACTTCCTTGACTTTCAGCTATTTAACTGTTTTAAAATCAGGAACTTTGGAATCTAATTGTGCAATAGCATAGCTGTTAGGATTTTACTATCAATGTGGATTTATTATGCACTGAGACAGACTATTTATCATATTTTATTTTAGACATTAATTTAGGATTTAAGTTGCTTGTGTTGAAAATCTTTTTCACTGCATCCCTTTGTTGTAGTCCGTAGGTTGTTCTGTGGTGCTGCCACGATAACAAACTGTTCCTGACAAGCTATTTTACCACTGCAATCTCTAAAGTGGGTGCAGTCAAACAGTCTTAACAAAATCTCCTTTTTCCTGTAGAACAGCCTTTCAGGTGGCTGGTTTTAGGAAGCACATGGACATTTCTTTTGGCCCAAAGCATCCAAGGACAACAGTTAACTCTCCCAGAAATACATAGCCAGAAGAATATTCCAAGAGAGACAGAAGCAGCATCTAAGGCTTCAAAATCCCTTGCAAGGACTAGAGAAGTAGAAGATGGAAGGCATACAGACATAGAGAGGACATACAGCTATTTTTTATCTTCCCTTCAAGTTATTGCAGCAGTGGAAAAAGCTTGAGTTCAAAGATCTGGCAAATATTTAGTTTTGTGGAACCTTTCTAATCCAATTTTCACTGTTGCCAGGAAAGAAAAATAGGAACAGGTGGACTCATACGACTGTAAATTCATAACTGTCCAGTGGAACTCAGTATTTAAAATGCATTTGTTTGAAATGGAATTGCCAATTATCCTTTTATCAATGCAAAAGTGTAACACCCTATTACCTAAAGCTGGTGCTGTACAATGACAACTGGGTATGAGGCCTTTACTCTGAATGTTCATCTCAGCTTTTAAATGAGTTCTCCTCAGGTCTTTTCTCACCCTGCCTTTATACTTGAAATAGGATTTCCCTGAAGTCGAATAAAATGAAATGTCAGTGGTATGAATGATCACAGAACCCAAAATTTAAACTTGTACTTGCACAGATTTTCCCCAGGAATCCTACCAAGCAAAAGTGCCATATGAGTTCTCAAAAAAACAAAAAACCCCAAACAAACAAACAAAAACAAACCCCCCAAAACAAACAAACAAACAAACCCACAAAAACAAAAAGCAAAAAGCTTTAGCATCAAGATTACTTATAACAAGCCAATGGTAAAGGAGAAAGCAGAACTCTAAGGCCATAAGATTAAAAGTCTCTAAAAAGATCATGAAGCAGATTTAAGGGAATTGAGGCTACTGAAAGGTATATCCCCTATGTATAGTAAAATGAGTTATGTATACTTTGCAGATTACTTTAGCACTTTATTCCCTAAAACTTAGTTAGTGACAATGTGCTTATGTGTTTTCTTGCCTGGCTGCTTTGGATGACCAATGCCCTCTCAGGAAGATGTGAGCAGGCGGTGACTAATTACTTCTGGCATTTTGCATCACGCTGTCAGCTGTCGTGAATGAAGACAAACCTCTGCTGCAGAACGAGAAACCCCCACGCAATTAATTCTGTGTAAGTGTATTAAAACAAAGCTGTCAAAGCAAGTTAGCTCACTAGTGAGTCCATCTCCAGGCACCATGGGCTTAATTTCTGTATGCGCTCAAGAACATAAATTCAACAACTAAAGTAACACAAATGAAGTGTAATCAGTATTCTTCACCCAAGAAATTACTGCATGAACACGAGGAAGTTTAGTAAAAGCTGTACTGCAATGAATGGCTGAAAAAGATCCACCTTAAAAACTCGGAAATGCTGACATTTCAGGAGAAAACTGGAAACCTCCAGTAGAACAACACCCTACAGAGTATGCGTACCAGATTAGAACAGAAACAGAAAAGTCCTTGTCTACAGAGCAGCATTTTGAGTCACACTTCTCTCTGCTTGGGAACTGGGAAAGAGGGGTGCTTCAGCCAGGGACAGAAAGCTATTTCAAAGCTCTTAGGACTGTTAGCTGTGAGTCTCATTGATCTCATTCCTGAGGAAGCATGAGGGATGCCCGTTTGTGAACTCATGTTCTTCTGAGGAAGGACCTGGCTCATATGCCTCTAACTCAGAGCACAGAGGGAGCCAGACGCTCTCATCTCATTACAGACATACCCTGTCAGAGCTGAAGAGATCCAGGGTGTGGCTCTTAATGCCAGAGGTTTTGCTCACTGGGAGCTGAAGAAAGGGGATGAGAACTTACATAGGCAGAAAGTTTTAAGTATCAACAGAGCAGCAGCTGCCAGGTGAACAGATAAGGAGATAGGACATGGGGCAAGGCTGAAATGATCATGTATGCAGGGGAAATTCAGGAGTCATCTGCCCACCAGGGTCAGCCGATTAACCACTTGTGTGTCTGTGGGACCAGAAAGCTGATGCTCCTCAGGGAAAGGGAGCACAGGGCTGCTGGAGCAAGACCCCTCCATACTGCAATGCTGTGTCCTGTGTCTGTGCCACACCAAGCCAAAGGAATGCAAGCCACCAGAGATCTCTAAACAATCAGAAAAATTATTGGTGAAAGAAATAGATTTGGCTGGCTGAGCCAGCAGAAGCAATACTGCATTCCCTTCTTTTCTCCCAGACTCAGCTTCTAAAAACAAAGGCAATGTTCTGCTGATTTATTTCCCCAGAGACAGGCAGCTGAAATTGTCAGAGAGAAAGGAAAATAAAAGTCATGTCTGCATATGACAACTATTTCTGAAAAAAGCAATAATAAAGAAATGAATTTCTCTTGTATATATTTGTTCAATTAGAATACAAGATGTTTGTTTCTTATAAATTCTGCTCACCAGAACAGACATATAAAGTTGGAATAACCCTGTTTGCATCAGAACAAAACCAATAATAATGTCCTATAAAATTAATTTCCAGCTTTGTCTGAAAACAAGTCACTTTTTAATAAGTATGTCATGGCATTAGTTATTTGCTACCATTTTAATAACAAGTGAGTTTTGAAAATCAGGTGTATATTTGAAGAAAGTCTACAGGCTCATTTTTTGAATGACATTTGCAAGAATAACTCCATGCAGCTCTTTGAGACACATTTTCGGTTACTATGCAGATTTTTTGCCTTTTACTGCTATAAAAACATAGTATTACTTTTAACTACATCAGCAACTGATATTTTCCAGTCAATTTGTTCTGAGTTACTACATATAGATTTGATTTGGTTTTCCTCTGCAGGAAAAAAATTATGAAAAGATGCCTGGAATATACTAATGTGAACAAAATAGTAATAGAAAGAAAATCTTTTGGTGAAGCTATAACGTCCTTATTTATAGAAATGTAAAACTTACCTAGGCAAAATATTAGCATTTCACTTGTCAACCAACCATAAGAATAGGAAAAGCCCAAAAGATAAAAAACATGGGACAGAATGCTTTCCCTTTGCTGAAGGGAAGAGAAATTTAGAAATTTTTAAGATGTATTTGCTTTGTGTGTATGATTGTTACTCATTACACCTAATTAAGAGACATCTCAACATTTTCACTGACAGTGGAACTCTATTAAAGGCAGGCCCTGCCACAAAGACTTCAAACTTCAAAAT
Organism: Hafferia zeledoni; assembly: GCA_035583235.1. Lineage (NCBI taxonomy): Eukaryota > Metazoa > Chordata > Aves > Passeriformes > Thamnophilidae > Hafferia > Hafferia zeledoni. The sequence goes on from JAWWEV010000011.1 coordinate 25,337,307, forward strand.
CTAGGTTAAAAAAATACTGAGATAAGCCTTGTTTTACAGAATTAGAGCCCAAAGGATTGTAGGGTCAAGCTTTGAGTTCTGCACTCAAAGAGTGGCTCTAAATTTAGGGGTACTAATTTTTCAGTCAGAGCTGTGTCTCCACAGCAAAGCAGAGATGGATCTTGGCTGTGTGTGCTGCTCCGCTCTGTGTGTGAGGTGGGAACAAAGAGGATACATCCCATGTAACTCCTTTCTCAGCTTCAAAACCAGATGCATCAAAATAAAGCAACTGTTAACCCACAGAGGAACAAACTGCTCAGCTCTACTTCTTAGAATTATTACATGTATAATACAACTCAGTAAAGTTTAACGAGTTTCTGAAAAAGTAATCTTGCTTTATTATCCCAGATTCCTAGTCAAGACTGATATATAAGTGATTTAATAACAGCACACACAGCTTCCCTAACATTTTAATGGATGGTTCAATGAGTAAAGGAGACAAAACTTATTTCTAAGATCCACTTTAATATGCTTCTTCTGGCTCTACGGCATGCAGGCTAAAGGTGTACATGTAAACTTAGCATGAGATGGACAGAAGGGAGTTGCCACCATTTTCTTCCCTGTTTTAGGTGGAAATATTCCCTCTGCACCTACATTTGAATTTTGGATTCTAGATGAGAAATTGTTCAGTCCACTTCTGAGATAGAAGAATTGCTGCTAACCCGAGCAACTGTAAGGAAATATAACTCAGAAGCTCTGCCCTCATCAGCTGTCATGTTCATTCCTGGTGATGCCAAAAGACCTTAGTAATTTGAACTATTATTTAATTCATGTAGTATAGGCACCTTCTCACAACTTGAACCAACAGCAGAACATTGTGGAGCAGACACAGAATTGTTTCTCGTAAAAAAAAAAAAATCCATTTTTCATGAATAAGGCATGAGTGAAGGATGAATACTGTACTACACCAGTCCTGTGAGTTTTCTGAGCCTGAGCATCCATTGTGTGCTAGATTTTAATTAGACCTGCATAAAATCTGGCAGAATTGATTCCCAAGGGCATGAGCAAGTTTTTGTTGTTTTTTTGGTGGTTGTTTTTGGTGGGGTTTTTTTGTTTGTTTGTTTGGATACAGTTTCCCACACAATGCAGGATTTGTTGAAATGTCTTTCAACAATAAAATGTTGACATATTTTGAAGATGTCTGCCTGTGTCCTCTGTAATTTACAATTTATAATGCTTGTCAGAGTTAATGAGATTGGTGTGTATATATATTGATTCTGTTTGAATAAGATCCTGATACATCCAGAAAAAAAATTTAAAAAAAGCCTCCTTCATATCTATGAGCAAGAATTCAGGCCAGAGATACAAGACAGCAACATAGTCAGACCTTCAGGGCTATTTAGGACATTTTTGGCTACATGTCAAGATTGAGGGTCAATGAACCAATTTTTATTTTGCAGACTGAGAACTTGATGCACAGAGATTGACAACAGGACATCAAAAGTGGGATAAGAATACAGACCTTCCTTCTCTTAAACAAGAGAAGGCTCGCAGCAAGAACATTTTGTACGTGTCCACAGGATGTATTTCTGCAGGAGTGAGCAGAAAAGCCATGTCTGTGTATGAGACATACACAAAGATCTGAATACAAAGACAGGAGGGGGAAAGAACTTCTGATCCAAATTTATCCCATCATCTTGTTATTCACCTGTTCAGTTACACCACCACTGTTTTACTATGTCTTCACCTTAGAATACCAAGGCAATGAATGTTCTGGTGTTGCTGAGTAGTAACTAAGTCATTCACAGAGACAACTCTGAAAGCAACTTCTGATGCAAACAGCATATTCCCCAGGTTCAGTCAGAAAAGGATAAGCCAAATACACAGCACTCCTCAAAATAGCCACTGCTACCCATTTTTGACTTCGGATTTAAAGATGCACATAAAAAGCTGCCATTGAGGGCTATGTAATGGACCTGTGACCCCTTTGGAGTCACCACATAGATAGTCCAACAAATGAATTATATTCCTTCAACTATGTAGCTTTTATTCATTTCTGTCTGAACAGAATTCTGACATTAATAGTCTAAACAGATAAGCAACCTTAACATTTGTTTGGTGGGTTGCAGGATAATACAAGCAAGTTTCCAAGAAGAATAATTTCCTTCTTTCCCCCTTTCCAGAATAGTTTGCTAAAGAACATCCTCGAGCAGTAATTGCTTGTACAAAGTGCAAGAAAATTTTGAAATAATTTGCACTGTGTGACACCTCTGTTATGACGTGAGAGACATTTAATATTCTGGGTGCTAGTTTTTAATTAAAGCCAAAGAGCAATCCTGATAGATTTTCTTGTTCTTCTAATAATGTTCAAGTCATCCCCAACAACAAAATGCTATGAAGTAATTACCTCTTAGACAACAAGGAACTGCAAACCATGAACACAGGCACTTCTTCACTGCAAAACGTTAATAGAATATTATTGATGGGAAGATCTTTTAAAAAACATTATATCTAAACACAGTAGAAAGAAAGAACTAGATCTCTTCTTTCCTTCCCTTTCCCCCCGCCCCATCTTTGAAGTTACACTGTTGAAAGTCTACCATGGGAGGCAATTACTTAGGGTTCCTGCACTATGCACAGAATGAAAACTCTGTGAGAAGGTTTACCATTGTAAAATTACTCTTTTGAGGTTTGTTTTGTTTGTTTGTTTGTTTTTTGTATGGAAAGAACAAGGAACTCTGTTTGGGTTAATTACAATAGGTCACTATAAAAGAGCAAATTACTTTAACTCACATTTCTGCAACCTCCAGGATGGCTTGGACTACAAAGGTTTTCAGCATGGAGAAGAAGACACCAGAATCACATCAGCAAACAAACTTTGCCAAAATGAGATGTAGAACACTTTCAACAACTTAGATTGATGAACTGAAAACTGTTGTAACATTTAATTTGACAGTCAAGTTTTTTTTCTTTCATTTGCACTTCCTGATCCCATTTGGGTTTTTAATTGGAGTGCATGAGGATACAAAGCTAAAATAGCTCAACAGCTTCATAACAATTTTTTCCTACATGGAGCTACTCCAGTGCTTTGAATGTGTATGTACTTTACTGAACCAGGACAACTAAGTCTGTATAAAGCCTTGGAAAGCAAATGTAATGGGAAGAGAATTTGCGATGAGAAAAATTACCTTGAGGTAGATTTTCATTAGGATCTGTGTATATACCAAGTCTCAGACTTTTTTCTAAACTTTCCCTTAAAGAATTTCCCCTCAGCTAAGAGATATTCTGTTTGGAAACTGCACACAGAAGAGTGACAGCCACAGGGATTGCACTGTCTGATTTTCACTGGTTCCAAGGCAATATCTTATCCTCGAAGCCAAAGTCAGGACACCTGTGCTGCTTTGCATCTGCTGAATCCTTTTTCTCATCAACTTGCAACCTGGAATATGACTCCAAAGAATGATACTTTATGTGCTGTTAAAGGAGCTAAGTTGGGAAATATGCCTTGTTTGATCACATGGCCAAGAAATACCCAAGAGACATAGTGATGAGCCAATGCCACCGTCTGCTGGAATTTGATAATGGAAATGGTGCTGTCACACACTGATAAACAGCCACTGAAATGAAAGGTGAAATCAGGCACTTTACAGAAAGTCTTTCATATTCAGGAAAAGGCACCATCAATAGCTTTTGTTCTTTCCTTTTAAGGTTTTACTTTAATAATTGGTGTGTTTAGGCCCTGTACTTCTGCCTGCATTTTTAATTCCAGAGGTAACAGACAGTGACTTCTTCCATGTGCACCACTGTGCCAGGACAAAAAGTCAGACACAGCTTTTGTGATTTGGGAAAAGCATTTCCTTTTATAATAACTGTGTCTTACATCACTGCAGAACTTTACACAAATAGAAATGAGACCAAGTGTCAGTCCTGTATTTTTCAAATGCTCTGTTTGGATCAAGTAGCAGCTCTATTGCCTTTAGAGCTTTCCTCCGTTCTGATGACATTCTTCAGAACCAGGTCACAACCCAGCCCCTTTGCAGCATCACTCACAAAGGGCTGACAACACATAGAGAGTCCTGGCAGGGCAGTGTTTCCCCAGCTGTCCTGGGTTTCAGGGTCAGTCAGTTCAGCAGTAACTCACTAAGGAGGTGTTTGCCTTCCCCAGACAGCGGTGACCGATTTGTAGCAATGAGAATATTCCCCCTGCCAGCCCCGTGCCCACAGTGCTGCTCCCCCTCTCTGCAGTGATATCACTCTGTGTTCTACAGGCACTTCCCTACACTGGCTCACAAACCTAATTCATCTTGAAATGTACATACCGGCTTTTATTTATGTTTATGTTTTTAATCTTCCAGTTCTTTATGTAGCTTGCATAACACACTTTGATTCAAAACAGTAATTGGAGTTTTATGGATTGTCACACTCTGCTTTATCTTGAAACATGCAGTGCAGGAGGAGAACTATCTCCAGATTCCAGGTGCTTCCAGCCCTGAGCAGCTGCTAAGGGAGGACAAAGAATGGCTTTTTACTTTCTGCCTCTCACTGTCACCACACAGCACACAAAGTTTTTCACCTTGCTCTCTAGTCTGTCCTGACCAACAAAAGGTGACAACAATTCTTGAAGCTACAACTGTAACAAGTTTTACGTCTTTTTATGTCTCCCCTCCTAAGTTTTGCTGCCCAGGGGATTTTAGACTTGTACATGGCCCTCTGACTACCAAAGGAGTAAAAAGCCCTCCATGTAAATACAGTTATGAAAAGCTTATCTGATTTTTATGTTGAAAAGTTGTTATTGTTGTAAACTTTACTGCAAACACGAGGGTGCACTTAGAATAACTGGAGCAGGATTGCAAATACATTTGTCTGTAAAAGTTTCCTTCAAATCTGGAGTCCAGCTAAATGAAGAGAGAGACAGCAGTGGACACTGAGTTACAATGTGTCTGTCTGCAACATGGAACATGGGAAAAAACTTGTAATTGCCCACTTAAAAAAAATGCTGCACAGATTTGGGGTATTTTGGGGTACAGGTGCAGCATTATTTGTATCTCATCCATAGTTATGTTAACTGCACCTATAAATTACCCACAACTGCACAGGCATATTTGTATTTCTAATTGCTTGTACACAATATCAAAAATCTGGATGCATAAATGCCTGTCCTTTATAGGAGTAATGCAAAGAGGATTTACCTTTACCTTGTTAACATTTTGGAACACAGAGTTGTACCTTAGAGAGCACAAACTTGACGCATATAAGAATAAATAATGACATCTCGCTTCAGAGAGAATTCTTTTTGATTTTTGCTTCATTTTGATTTTTTGTTTGATTTTAATTTCCAAATTTAAAAATTGAATATGGACAGTATTTCATTTTGCTGAATAGATAAGAAAGGAAAAAGAAAAAGAAAAAAAAAAAAAAAAAAAGAAAAAACTGGGGGAAAGACGAAAAGAAAATCCTCCAGTGTTTAATTTCCTAATTTCTCAAGAAGAAATACATGAAGTAGAGGGGGAAAGAATTATAAAATAGACAGTACAATAATAGACCAGACCTTATTACAGACACAGGAAACTTCAGAGAGGTGATGGATATGACATAGATAAATATTGCAACAGCAATTAATAATTCAATAGATCACAAACAAGACTATTGCTTTTCTACATAATAAGCAATGTAAGTAAATTTTAATAATTTGATAACACTGGAAACCTGGTCAAATTGCTTTTGTAAACAAGGAAAGAGTTAAAAGCCTTCTTTAGAAGTAAAAACTTTTAGATGTGTTGCTATTTGACCATAAGTCCAAAACAGAGTATTACTGGCAAAGCTAAATTAGAGAAAATGTACAAGAAAAGCATATAAATCTCCAGTTCCAAGTTTTGAGGAATTTTATTGGTCATCAGCAAAGAGTAATCATTCCCATCCATATCCCCAGGAACATTTACAGACTAGTGATGAGTTTGAGCTTGGTTACTCTCCAATAACATCTATCCAGGAAATAGAATCATCTATAATTTTTAAGGCTCACATCACAAAGGAAAAAAAATATCTAGTACTTAGTCTCTGACATAGAATAAATTAAAGACAAGGCAGTAAAAATGTGGTTAGGGAGGAAAAAAGGCTCTTGATAAACAAAGAGCTAAATAAAAATAATACCAGCTCCAACCTGGTTGTTTAGCTCTGCTCAAGGTACCTTTTCTATCCTGGAACGAGAACTCCATCTGATCCTAGGGCTGATGTCACCTCCTCTGACAGCACCTGGGGGGCAAATTCACAGGCAAAGATGTAACTGTGGGGAAAGAAACAAAGCAAGAGAGCAGCATTAAACTTGGTCTGAAAACATCAGCATTGGCACTTGGAAAATTCTTTGGATTAGTCACAGAAGGGTGTAGACAAATCTGCATTTATGAACATTCTGTAAACATCCAGCATTATGGTTTATTATGCTATATTGCTGATAGTGATCTTGAATATACACTTCATTGGCTGCTGGTTAATGACTGTCATTAATAAATCAATTAACTACTTTGATCCTGAATTGATTAAACCTGTGGGAACTGAGCTGTTCTCCTCTATGATTGGCTCTGGTAAAATGTAGTGCTGCTTCAAACCTGATTACTTTTCTTCCCACTCTACATAGATGCCCAAAACAGGACATGTGCGGATAACCACTGGTAAAAATCCCATCTTTCCAGCTCTGCTCCCATCTCAGATTTGTGCTGAATTCATTATGACAGCTTTACAAGCAAAGAACACCGTGATGGGTGTGTGTAAGGCCAGGGTGGACATTTGATAATGGTGTGTATAGAATAGCATAGGGAGGAAAGTCCTCAGCTGAAATGGCTTTACATCTTTCTAGAAATACTGTAACAAACCAAGCTGATTTTCAGGGAGTGAAACAAACTACTGTACTTTTCATATACAATTTGAATTCTTGACCCAGGGCAATTTGTTGATTCTTGAGCATTGGGCAGATTTGTAGGTTGTTTAGAACATGCTTTCTGTGAAGTAAAATTATCAGTCTTCTCAACTCACATTCACTGAGCAGTACACTGAGAATTATCCCATCACAAAAGCCCCTTTCCCCACTCATTCTCTGTTCATAAAACAATTTTTTTAAACCATTGTGAGACTACATTATGTCTCTGATATTCTGTAGTATACCAGAAAAAAATCCCTCTTTTTGACACTTCATTCTTGTTAGTGTCACTGTATTCATGTGCTCCTTCCACCCACCCTGATAAAGGCAGATTTCTTGCCTTCAATAAATTATGCCCATTGGCAAAGCTGGCAGCTTGATGCTTGTTGTCACCTGTGATCCAGCAGTTCAATATTACAGAACTATTCCAAATTCTCTCTCTGAAACATAGCAATAAAATTACCAAATGGGTCAAAAACTAAAAAAAAAACAAAGGCTTATTTCCTTCCAGTAATAGTTTGTCTAATAACCAAGTTAACCTTATCTGTTTCCAAGTTTGGATAGTCCTGAGTTGGAGGAGACTGGTCCCTCAATAATATTTGCTATCCTGAGTCTATTATAAACCACATTCCACAGAACTTAACACCAAGGGGCTTTTTCTGTATGGTAATAATTTGCTTACAGAGAACAGAGGTCTTTTAGAATGCAGTTATCCTGTTTTCAAAGAATAATAAAAGCTTGCATCATACAGATGTACAACTTTGGTGTTTATTCAATGTGTCAACAGGGCTTTGTAAACAAACAGGGATCATTTCTCTACATGCAACAGCAGCATTGTCATTTCACTGACATCTGGAAAACTTCATTAAATAATGTTTTTGACCTTGTTACAAATGTCTCTGCTGAGCATTTGAATAAACTGAATAGTTTGCAGCAAAACAATGAATAGGAAGTTTTACTGTTACAAGGGACAGACACATTTTAGAACAACAAACCTTAAAAGAGAGAAAGAGCTATAGTATTGAAGAACCATTAAAACTATAATGATTGAAAACTAATCAATGTTGATAACAAATTACTCTACTAGATGAATGAAAAATCATTCAGTATTTATTGCTGAATAAAGTCTGAAAACATATCTCTGCTGCATCATAGAGTGAGTTTACATTTCAAATAACAGCTGCGCTTATTAACTCTGTGGTACAGAAAACACCTTTGGGTAAAAGTTAAATGGCAGTAATTGTCAGTGTGGCCTCACTGAAACAAAGTCTAAGTCACTGAGTGAGACATTTAGTGCAAGTCACAGAAAAAAATGTGAATTGTGCTATTTTACAGAAGCATCACGAGACCAGCCCAAGCAAGAAGTAACTTTTTCAGTTTGGTCTTACAGATTTCCTTTACTGCAACTGCCATCGAGGGACCTGCTCCCTTCAGCAGACACCTCAGAGGTGTTGCTTTTGCCCAAAGATAATGTGCAGCCATGCACATATCATTTTTGTGGGTGTTGCTGAGCGGGATCCACTGGCTCACTGGAGACTCCCACAGTTTACAGGTGGGACTGGAATCCCTTCAGAACACAGAAAAGACACTTTAGCACATACACAGGCTGTAAAGATTTAAGCAGAATTGCTCTTAGTAATTCTTGAACCCTTGCCAGTGGTGCACTATCACATTGTACAGACATTTTCAAGAGATAAAAATTTTTAAAACTGAAATCTGGAGCTAATTCTTCACCAGATAACAACATGGTGTAACAAATGCCTTAAACCTGCAATTTTGGATGATACATTTTGAGTTACTCACAACAAAAATAATTTGTTCTAATAGCTTGATTTATCACAGAAATTATTAGTTAAGCATTGAAACATGTAGGTGACAAAGTAATATCAGTAAAAAGGATACAAAGTAAATGGAGAGAATGCCATCTCAGATGAGGTAAAGTATCAATTATCAAAATAAAAATACAGAGAGAATGGAAATAAATCTCAGAACCAGAAGACAAAGTGAAAACAGAAAGTCTTTCCTTGCTCCTCAACCAAAAAAATTGCAGCAGACCTACTGTGAAGTCAAGTATGAAATTACACAAACAGAAGCCACTAGAAGGGAACATTTGAATCTGAATTAACTGAGTGGAATGAGATTTGGAAGACAAAGTGGGGATTTTTAAATAATTCCATCGGTAACAGCTATTTGCTTTTCTCAAATGCAAAGGATGTGCATCTATCACCTGGACTGTGCATGTATCTTTATTTTGTGCACCAGGGATATATAATAACTACACAGCTTCTGCCACTTAAAATTGAATGACACAACAGAATATCTTGATGTTGGAAAAACAGCCATAGGGCAAGGAGACATGGAGAAGATTCAAGTCCTCTGGCATCACTTTGTTAGGCAGCATACATCCTTCTGGCTCTTTTTGAAGGGGAAACATAAGGTGTCTTCTCAGAAATTCAGGCTGAGGCATCAGGAAAGAGACTCCACTTTCTGGCAAGGAAGGTTAGTACGAACCTGTGTGAGAATGAACTGTGCCAGGTGTAATCTGTCAGTGTCCAGACACAGCGACGCAGCAACTCGGAGAGGATTCTCTGCATACCCATGCATACCCAGCACCCCGCACAGGGTGAACACAGAAACCAGCAGAGCTGCAGAGCAGATGTTGTCCCTTCTTGTGCCACCCTGTGGCAGAGCACAGCTCTGTGCAACGCTCCATGGCTGAGCGTGCACTGAGTGCCAGAGCTCTTCAGGAATTGCTGCCTTCAGTGTCTCTCTCAAGCGCTGCTGCCTGAGGTGCAACAGGCTCTCCTTGTTACAGCCTGAGGTGGCATAGCCCGCATGGCAAAAGGAAAGTCTGTACTTTAGGAATGGGAAATATGTAACGAGGAGGGGACAAGAGAGTTCTGCTGCATGTCTTTGGGAATTGTGGGCATAAATGAATGTATGTGTATATGGCCAGACTTCACGAACGAAGATTTGGGCAGGGCTCTCCCCACGTGGGTGTGCCCTTCCAGCCTGCGCAGGGGATGTTTTAGGTGAGGCACAGCGTGCACAGAACTGGCCCCACCGTTTAAGCCCTAAGGTCCATCTGCCACGGCCGAGCGAGCTTGGACAGTGACAGGGAAGTCCTCGGGACTGTCACAGCACCCGGTA
>JAWWEV010000011.1:25347448-25431827 GCA_035583235.1 Hafferia zeledoni
TATGTATAAAACAGGGTGAATAGGAACACTGAAGTCTGTGGAACAAGATCTGCCATTAAAGAAAGGTCTCTTTAACAAAGCAGCCCTTGCTCTGGAGCAATTTATGCTTTTGCAAAGAGCTGGTCTCTGACTGCACAAGAGGTCACCACTTGGCAAGTTACTCTGCTGAATTTATATCATTAAAAATGAGCAGCTTATTTTTCGCCCAAGAAACCAGTGATGGGTGTGGTGCACCCATAAGCAGAGAGATGCATCAAACTTTTTTGGCATCTGAACATTCTGCCTACAGGAATTCTAATGTTTATTTCATGGAAACATATTCTTTTTGGATTGTCTTCATAAAGGCTCTCTTTTGAAGTACACTGAGTTTTCAATGGGCGTGAGCTGGCAGGTTGGTGATGGACAGAAGGAACAAGCATTCAGTGGGACATATTTTCTTTAGAAAGCTGAATTGTAAGTACCTGAGGAACCTGGAAGCACAGTGACTCCAACTGAGAACTGGTTGGCTCTTTAGCTTGACAAACACTTTTTGTGTTTTCTGTAAATAAATAGCTGAGGAGCTGAGAAATAAAAAGGAAAAAGCACCATGATCACCTGGCAGTGGTGTGGACTGTTATTCTGTACTGAAATTAATTTAAAGATATTCAAACTAGAGACATCTATAAATGTTATATATATATTAATGTGTTTCATACAAGCCGTAAGCCTGAAGTTCCTGGCTATATTCTTAATTGTTAATAATTGGATATAATGGATTTTTCCAGCTTATTTCAAGGACCAGGATAAAGAAAGATGTCCAAGGAAGAAAGCAGTGTGTGAGCATTGCTCAAACAGGCATGCCAGACTTTTCCAATGGAATCCCAGAACAGCAAGAGATCCCACTGGAATAACTGAGCATCCCACATGCCACCGCAGCGACTCTGGGATTCAGCAGCCTCAGTGCACCTGGCGCCAGGCAGTGTCTGCATTTCCAGAGTGTTCCTGGAGAAAAATGATCCAGCTGCCAAACAGTGAGTCTGGAGAGCTAAAGGATGAGCGGGGTACAGTTGTACAAAACACTCTTGTCAGATCATGTTTCTGAAAGGGCAAAGTTTAAAAGAATTTGTCAAAAATAACCACTCTACTTTTTCGGGACAAAAATAAACATATTCATTTTGGGAATAAGTCAAATATTAAACAGGAGACAACTGCTTATTTTTAGGAGTAAGAAACTGAGATAAAACAGGGCTGCATGAAGCCACATGCAAACACATAAATTATTAAAATGTGTTGCAGCCATTACTCAGATGCTCAGTGGGATGAGTTAAAACTTGCCTGCAAGGAAATAGGCAGGAATCCTTTAACCCTATTACTGCTGTGCTCCCTGATTATGGCTTGTGTGTCTGGAAGAGGGATGGAATGCTTTGTGGGAACTGTTACATGAAATTTGCCTCAATGAGAAGTTGTTTAAGCTAATGAAAATAAATTATACTACTGTACTAATTTTTTTTTTAAAAAAAAGCATTTACTATGATGTTTTGTGAAGAACAATGTTCTGCTTTTTTTGTGCCCTTTGTATCCTGAATCTTGAGTATTATTATCCCAATATTATATCCTCTGCAGCCCACCATCAAAAGGGTGCCACTAAAGAGAAAGGATCTTTCAGATGTATGTACTAATGTTCATTCTGCTGTAGTCGTTTTCAGTTTATAGAAATGAAAAACTGCTTTTCAGGGTAGTTACATTTCTGCTGTGTGGTTGGGGATGTTGAGGCCAGTTGGCTTCCCCAGGGTCAGAGCAGCAGAACCAACACAAGAACAAAAATCTTGTGATAGAAAGGTGCTGCACTTAGAGCTGCACGGGGCAAAGATCCGGTCCATGAACAACTGAGAACATTCATGCTCTTTTTGAAAACCATTTTATAGCCCTAACAGTAAGACAAGACCAAGAACTCTCACACAGAGTAGCTGATAGGCAGGTTTAAGTTAATTTCCATTCCTCATTTATTGTTTATTCAAATAAAATCTTTGGCATTTAAAATGGGTGAGAGCTGAAAGCACTGCACTCAAAAGCAAATTGAAATGAATTTCACATAAAAGAATAAACCATTTTTAAAGAATAAAACATATTTAAAGGCTGTGCAGATAGGCAAACTTTGAATTAAATTTCTAATACATACTAATAAGTTTTAAATGTTCTTGACACAGAGAAAGATTACCTTAAATAATTTAGACTGGTGTTTGCTAATGTCTGTGGCATCCAGAATATAAATATACACAAAATTTCATGCAAATATAGTAACCTTCTTGTCTTACTGTACTATTTAGACTATTTACATCAGATATTTATGGGTTGTGGTGTTCATAGTATGTCTGTAGATTAAATATTCTATACAAGGAGAGAAATAGCAGTGGCAGTATGAAATAACGGATTTTTCTGTTGATCTTTCATAGGTGGAATATACGTGTCTGTATAACGGAGCCCTTATTCATCTATTTGTATGTTGTTCCATTCCTTCACAAACCAGCTCTTGGTGGTTTGGTTGTATTTTTTTTTTCTTTCCCATGAAAATGTGCTGAAGCTCTTTGCCTTCAGAGTTTGACAGTGCTGCTTGTTTGTGAAAAACTGAAAATATGATCATCCCCACCAGGATGTTCAACAGCTTCACCCTGGCTCTCCAAAGTCTAGTCATCTACTCAGTTTGAGTCCCTTAGACTCCTCTTTAATCAATGGAAAGATAGTCTAAATGATGGCCTCTTTCACAAACCATAGATACCGATATTAAAATATGATTTTAGATTGTTTTGCATCATCTGACTGATATTAGTGTACAGTGGAGCAAAATGGTTATTGTAGTTAAGTACTTTGTTTGGGATTAAAAGTAATAAAATTAAAAAATATGTTGTAGGATAGTTCCAATGAGCAGTTTTTAGGTCTAGACCCTGTGCTTAGCTGTACCCTCTGTCCTCACCTCGGAGTTATTTAAATATCTGAATGCAGTCTAAGATTGAGCCTTAGGGTTCCTAAGGAATTCCTTGTATGACACCTGGGCCAGATCCTTCATGGCCCAAGTCTGAAAGTGTGGTGCTTTTGCAAATAGCCTGCCACACATTTCTAATGTGTGGGCTGTATTTAAATCTGAGGCATTGTATTTGATGGGTTTAAAGGTAGTTTTGTTAACCCTTTTTTTGTGTTTAGAGCTTGATGTATATTTATTTGTTATGGTGAAGTCTCTGATGTGACAAAGCAAGTTTCTAATACAGATTCCAGCAGGTGTAGGGCATATTATATGTGTGTAAGTTGTCCCATCTAGATTGGTTTTTAACTCAGTTTGGTGGAAGTAGCTGAGGTAGAAGGTCTATGTGATCCCATGTTTCTACATAAATTCATTGTTACAGTTTTTCTCTCTTTTTCTCCCTTTTGCACCTGAACTATTATTTTAATTCTTGATATATGATAGTTTTTATTTTCAGAGGTGGGTGGCTGCTAGTAGGCAAGGCTGCATTTGTGATACCCAACTTCATTTTCTCATTTTACCAAAAGTTTTCAACATGCCCTTGAGTAAAGTAAATCTCACGTGTCCAAAGTGCTTCTGAGCACAAGCAAATTAAGATCAGTCATGTTCTACTTCACTTCCCTGTCTTCCCCATTTATTCTGAGGAGGTTCTGGAGATAAATAAACAAAATAAAGGCTTTGTGGTGTATTACTGTCAGGGGAATCATAAGAGTACTTGAGGCAGTGAGATTGTAGTTCCTTTCTAGACAGTCCTCAACAGAGCCCTGAACGATTTCCCTCCCAATGTCATTGTGTGTAGTTAATGAGGCTCCTGTAAGGCACAGCAATGAGCTTCAATACTTAAAATTCATGGGCACTCTTCAGCTATAACAGCATCACAAGCCATGAGAGTTGTTATCCACATTAGCAAAAAGCCACTTTCCTCACATCCCAAAAAAGCACACTGGCAATTAGCAACAACTCTGCCCACCTGCCAATGGCTTCAGTGCATGATGTACACAAGTTCATCATCATTCATCCTTACAGTTCAATAAGATGATACAGCACTGCAGAGGTGCCATCCAAGAAATGGTATCCCTGGCCCAAGCTGTCAAGTGGAGGCTGAGTATTTGTTACTGAATGAGGAGGGACATGCTTATTTGTGTAACACATTCCTGAGTAAATTTTATGACTGAATTTGAGTGATGGTTCAAATGGTACCTCAAGCAAGCTCTCTTTTCTATGGCAAAGAATGTAAATCAAACCAAGTATAAAAATTCAAGAGCTCTTGAGAGCACCGTACAGCTGGTACAAAATAGAGTGGCAATAAGTAGGCACTCTTTGCTACAAATGTTTTGTGGTAGCAGAAAATGGATGTTTGCTTTGAAGTGAATTAAGCAAAACTATGTTAGAGTCACAGTTAACAACGTGGTTATTGGACTTCATTTACAACCTTGAGTGAAACAGTTACCAGCCCCATCCTTTAAAAGGCTGAGCATGGAAACACTAAACACAACTAAATAACAATTTCCTACAGTCCTGGTAATTATAATCCAAAAGAATAGAGTATTTTAAGATACAAGGGGTAAATCAACAGGTTGAAGGAGGTAGAAAATAGTGATAATAAAATAAAAATGTCTTCATTGCTTCCATATTCACATCATTACTATTTTCATCTAATATGGTAACAATTCTTTGAGGGTATCTGAGAGACCTACTCATGAGGTTTTGGTAATGTGTTCATTTCCATAGTAATGTGCTTCATTTTTCTTTCTGTATTACAGAATTAGGCTGCTGGCAGTCTCTGGAGGAACTTCAGGAGTGTAAGCTGGAAATGAATGAACACAGCACCAGCCATGTTTGCAGTCCTGCCGTGAGAGCAAACCCATTGTGGGCTGGGCTCCAGGTTCCAGTGCTGTAGGGACTTGTCTTCACACGTGGAGATAAATCAGGTCAGTGTGGCTGCATGAGAACATAAAGTCAAGCACTTTAATCTACGTGCCTGAGATTCCTGATGTATTTGCAGAAAGTGTCAAAAACATTGGCTGCATTACAGTTTTGCTTATAAAAGTGACAGATTATCTAAAAGGCGATTTCTGTACCTTGCCTTGGCTGCATTATATTTTTTCTACCAAATGCGAACAAGTGACTGCTGGGATGACTGAACTGCTGGCTGGCTGATTTGTTATTTTACCTTTCTGTGATACAGATGAGTTCACAGTTGTGTGCCGTGCCTGTGATTTTCCAAACAGCAGACACAGCACCTCATTTTGTAATAAACGACAATGAGCATGAAGTTTGGTGAAAATGGGCACAATAGCAGCTGCTATTTGTTATTAACATTTTAATTTCAAAGTAGTACACAGGAATTGAACCACTAAGGATATGTTCAAATGTATAATTGAGACATCTTGGGAAGACCTATAAAACCCTCAGTACAAACCTCATGTTACCACATTGCAGTGACACTTGGGACAAGACATAGAGTTTCTAACAAAAATCACTCAATTTGTGCAGCTTTACAAAAGTAAAGAAGAATAATAGTAAGCATTATGATGCCATTATACAAATAAGTGCTACGTGTTTTTCTGGAATACTGTGTTTACTCTTGGTTTATAAAACTTTTTTCTTTCCATTGCTTCAATCTTCTGGTTAGGAATTTTCTTTATATGAGGCTTTATTACATGACAGTCCTGGTGAAGAGCTGAAAACAACACAAAGGCTCAAAGTGGTGGTAGTAGTCAATTTTATGTGCCTTTCTACACACTCATAAGTTCCTGATTCCTTTCTTCCTGTGATACATTTATGCAAAAAGTTGCTGCTGTCTTTACAAACCTGATTTTTCCTCCGTCCTCATTAGCTTGTCATAACTTCTTAAAAACCCAATGAACAGCTTTGACATGCACAGATGTTGTCACCTTGTCAGAAACAAAATCAATACACTAGAAAATGGTTTTGTAGAAAAATTCTGTGTTCAAAATAATCAGTTTGTCCAGTTATGGAGTCTGGTAATACAATGTATGTCTGTGAAAAGGGAGAAGTACTAATGAACAGGTGCATTTTCTCATGTCAGTGAACAAATGCAGTAGAACTGTTGCCTCATTAGAGCAGTAAAGAAAAAAAGAATGACTAATTCATTTTTTTATGTTTTGGAAATGGACAGAGTGCACTATCTTAATGTATAGTACAGTTGGTATTGTATTAGCTTGAGAAACTGGGAAATTATGAATACTGTGACTCAAAGCCATAGGTTGTAAACTCAGGGAATGTCCTCTGTAAGCATTCCTAAATTCCAGCCTGAAGGTAGTGTGTGTTTTCAGATGCAATACCTTTCACAGTTGCAAATTCTTAGCATAAACCCCAAACTGACAGTGTTAGTAGTAGGTATATGGTTTAATAAGGATTAGTTTGTATTCTTGCACACCCTGTTCATCTTAAGATAGAGCTGTTAAGTTGTGAAGACCCCTGTCCATGTCAGCTGGTAGGGACAGCTGTCATTTACCAGGTGTTGTTCCCTTGGCCATTCCCCATCACTTCTGTCTTTGGTGTTGTCTTGTAGGATTTGTTGGCAGTGACAACCTCATTGTAGCTGGAATTTGTGCCAGGAAGGACTGCTCACAGAAACTGAGGTTTTGATGCACTGGCCAAAACTTGTTAGCTGCCACATTTAAAAAAATGAACATGGGAAAGGAGATTAATGAGTTAGGCCAGGCCTTCCTTGCCATTTGTTCAGAAATCCAGTCTGTGTGTGCTTTACTGAATACTTGTGCAGTCTGTGCCAGTTATAACCAACCAGTTCAGAATTAGGGTGTTTGCTTTGTTTGTTGGTTTGGGTCTTTTTAATATGTTTAAAGGAACAGAATGGAGACATCTCATTGCTTGGGGTGTGAAAAGAAGAACATGCTGTTGTATGATATTCAGACTTTAAATTCCAGGGAGCAATGTGAGTATCGTGAAAACTGGGAAGGTATTTATCCCTTTCTAAAAGTTCACTTTTCTTTTTTTTCTAATATAAGATTGGAAGGAGGCACAAGATTGCCCTGGAGGGATTTTTAATGGGTTCTAGAAAGCCCATTAAAAAAAAAAAAAAAAAGTGCAGTTCCTTAGTTTGAACTGTTTTTATGATTACACTTATAATCTGCTAATTATTCCTGCCAGAGAGAACTTGTTCTTTGTAAAAGTACCCAGAGATGTCTCACTGCCTTCAGAACAAGCTGCTAGCTTAAAACAACCCCATTTGCCTGATCTAGTACAGGTCCTGTATGCTGCAGAGAAACAATTTCTGTCACATGCCACTGACAGGAGAGGAGTGGAAGTGTCAGCCACAGGTTGGCCCTGATGATCAAACAAATTGCATGCCTATAGCACCCCATTTGACAGGGTAGTGAGTCCCCTCCTCTCCCAGTCATACTAGGCCCCTGAGGAGACCAATTTTAGCAAAAGTGACTTTCCTCTGAGTGGTCCTTCTTGTACATTTATGCTCTGTGGGCTTCTCATTCAACTCTGTGTTTTGCAGTTCTTTCTGTGTATGCTGGAGGTTGTTTTGTCGCTGTTTTAATAATTATAGAACGTATACTTTGCAAAGGTTTCCAGCTGCTGCTGCCATCTGTCCTCTAGCACAGCACATAAAACATTATTTTAATCAGCATTTGGTGTCTGTGGCCACTGGAGCTGGTGAGATGCAGATTCAGTACTGGCAGGGACAGGAAGCCCAGCAATGGGCAGAGTGAGTCCTTTTAAATGATTCTTGTGGGGTTGGATTCAGAATATGGACTCTGCCAATCCTACATCGTGTGCCTCTGTGGCAGGGGTGAGCCTGGGAACTAGACATCAGCTGTTAGAAAGAAATGGTGTTTGACGTTTTCTGTAAAGATTTCCTACTGAAGCTGTTCTTCCCCTTTTTCCAAGGGGCCCCATCTGTACACATCATTCATTGCCTTTTACAATGTTAAACTTAATGAACACCATTCTAAATGTGTCCCTGAAAACAGTTGTCCCTGATGACTCCTTGCCCTGAGTGACCTCTACATCTGTCATTAAATTTAGTTTTCTCTTCAGTACTTTGAATCTTCAGCATTTAGAGTGAACCAGAAGTGAATGCTTCAGAGCACACAAGAAAAGAAAAATCCATTATAACAAGTGGGATAGTCCCTCATGTCCCACTACCCAATAAATAACTATGATGTGGATTTATCAGACCTCTCTTGGCTTTATTTTGAATCATAGCTTCTTTTTTTCTGAACTTTGATGAGAACAGCACTGTGCTCTTCTTACCTCAGGTGCAGGCCATGGACTATCTGATACAGCAGTTTCCAAACAGATGGTTGATCTCTTTCTGTGCTTCAATGCAGTTTCTTTTCATTTTTCATCAATATTGTATCCTAAAGGAGATCTCTACTGAAAGCTGATAAAATTCTCCTTGACTTCTATTGCTACAATAACCTATGGGGTCACTCTGATTTCCAGCATTATTCCTTTGGGCTTTCTGTATCTCAGATGAATTCTACTCTGAATTAGCTTGTTTTTATTCAGTTATTACTTTGGCCTAGTGGCCACTGTGGCTCATTTCTCTCAGTTAAGGAGTTATGTATATTCCTACTGATTCCAGCTTCTGTCAGAATCAGAAAACCCTTATTGCAAGACAAAAATATTCTTTCAAGGAGATAAAAGCTAAATCATATTGTACAAAAGAGATTTGAGAAGCAGTGAGTAAAATGTACACACTCCTGTTGAGTGTTACCTTGATTTAACTAAATAAAAGAATATTAGGACTGTCTGGTTTAAAATTCTCTTAATTACTAGAACAAAGACTACAAAGAACAAAAGAATAACTCTTACATCAGTGCTGAACTCAGCTGCTCTGTAGCTAAAGTTTGCAGTGAGCCATTGAGAAGGAAGAGATGGAAGTGTGAGCTGCTGATTTAGATGATAATTATTAAAAGCTAATGATCTTTGGAGATAAAAACAATTAAATAAGGAGAGACAAAGAAAGTGACAACTCCTTTAACATTGTGATATAAAGATTTCCACCACAATCCACACTACCAGGAAGCTGGACTAAGCATGGAGCTGGGAAGCAGAAGGGATGAAGGGAGCACATCCCAGAATCTCATGGGGATTGCACAAAATCTATTAACCCTGGAGGTTGTTGAAAAGGGGCTTATCAAATCAATCTGGTTTTACCCCTCTGCCAACCAACAGAGCCTCCATTTAGGATGTTTCCAAAATAGCTTTTGAGGTTTATAGAAGGGTAGAAGTGATCATGTTGTAAAGCCACTGATTTCCCTTTCTTTGCCCAGTGGTAATTCCACCTCTCCTAGAGGAGTGCTCAGACTTAGAAACTCTTTCTTTAATGTTTTTACTTCCACCCAGATTTTCAACAGATGTCTAAAGCTGCAGCCACTGTGAAGGGTGAATGAGACCATGTCTCTCTTGGCTGGTTGAAGTATTTATTTATTCCATATGGAAGTATGAAAGAACTTTAAACAACAGTATTTTAGTGCTGACGCTTGTATTAAGAAGAGCTTATCTAGCAAGAAGAACAGGAATGGCCTGTATGAAGTCCTTGGTGGCCTGTCATTCTGTCCTCATGAAAAACAGTGCAAACAAACAAAAACCTTTTGAAAAAAACTAACTTTGCGTTGTTGTTTTTCACTGTGTTAGTTCTGCTGTGCATAAGCTGAAACATGTGAGGAAATCACTGAATTGTTAAGGCTGGAAAAGACCTCCAAGATCATTGGTCCAACCTGTGACCAAACACCACCATGTCAACCAAACCACAGCACAAAGTACCACCTCCAGTTGTATCTTGAACACTTCCAGGGATGGTGACTCCACCACTTCCCTGGGCAGCCTGTTCCAGTGCTTCACTACCCTTTCAGGGAAGTGGTTGAGACAGACCTGTGAGATAAGTAGCAAAGAGCTGACTATAGTTGTACTTGAATTCCCATTATATGTGCCATTGCCAAACTTAGTCACAGCTGAATTTTTATTTTAGAAGCTGAATTTTTATTTTTTATTGTCTCACCTGAATCACTGTACATGTTCATCTGAATATCTGGTAGAGGGAAGTGAGCTTCCACATTCACTAATGCTGGTAGGAATTGTTACTTATCAAGATTTATATTTATTCATAATTCTGAATCACAATGTCCATGGTGTTTCTCTGGCTTGTTTGATTCATGGGACCTTTGACAAAAGGAGAAAGATGAATTATGTCTATGCAACGTTATTTTCTTCTGTCTTTGTGCTGGCCAAGTATAGGGCTGCACCCTTTTATTCAGAAGCTGATGTAAACAAAATATTTCACACTTTGTTCTCAAATCTCTGCATTATTTACTTGTTATTGTGCCACTTCTGACTTATGAAAATGTAAATGAAATCAGAATCAGGTGTTTGTCGAAATCTTTTCATTTGCAGAAGGAAGAATGAGAATGAGATTTTTTTTTTCCCACTACTTCCCAGTTCCATTCTGTCATCTTCTTTGTGCAGTGCCTTACTCTGCAGGTGATCCTGGGTAGGTGGAGGTCTCTGTGGATCAAAGAGGGTCCTCAGCCTCAGCAAGGGTGACAGAACCAGACTTTCTGTCAGCTCACAGTCACAACCAACTATGCTCTGTTAAACAAATGTGTAACTATGGAGGGAATGAGGAATTCTGTAGGAATCAGAACTTGGAGCAGTGCTCACTTCTTGCAGCAGCAGTTTAATGCTGTCTGGGGGAAGGTCACCCTCTGTGTGTCCCCAAGTGTGTCCAGCAGCTGGTGGTGGAGACAGCACATCTCTAATTGTTAGTGATTGCCTTGCTTGCAGGATTGGCTGTTATAGAGAGCTCATCTTCTTCAGGTTGATGTAATTAGTTCATGTTCATTCTATGTCCAACTCATCAGTCTGGGAACTTACAACATTGACTCATTAAAGTAATAATTAGTGATCATATTTATTTAACTACTGTGTATTTTACATAATGAGTGAATACACTTAACCACTATTGGGAGAGAATTTGTTAATCTAATTAAAAGTGACAGACATATGGGGCTTGTTAAGAATGTACAACAGGTTAAGGATAAGCTCTTTTAAAGCATCATTTTGTTAACCTCGACCACAGTGTCTTTTCTACAGTGTGATCTCCTTTTAACCAAATGTCAGTGTCAAAAAAAGGAGCCACTGGTCCAGCCAAACTACAGCTAACTTGGCTTTAGCACAGAGGAGAACGGCAACTGCAATTATTTTATCTCAGCATTTCCAGTACACTATTTCTCCCTGCTTTTAATTTATAACAACATCATTTTCCCTTGTTATTTCTCATGTAGTATCTGAATTTCCCAACACTTGCCATTATTTATTAATATAAAGTAGATTATATATATAAACACAGTATCTATACTTACTCATATAAAAACCTTAAATATCCATAAATGTAGAAATAAAATACCTTACACATACTATGTATGACCACATAATTAATTGGATGAGTTTAATATCTACAAAATGTATTAACTTTCTAACATGAGTTTTATACAATGAAAAAAGAAGCATTTGGAAACTTAATTTTATTCTGTGGTTGACACTTTAATGATTCTGTAACAAATTTGCTTTCTTCAGAAAGAAGGCAAGTGTTGGGAACCTGATAGCATGGTTCTTCAAAGCCCTCCACAATTGTGATGCTCATTGTATTTTGTTCCAGTGCTGCAGCACTCCAGAAGTGCAGCAGGATGTTTTAAAGAAAGAGGGGCCAAAGTTTTTCTCATCAGAAAGCTCCATCTAGTGTTGGTTTGTAAAACTTTGGCCAAAAATATAAAGAGTAAAATAGGAATATAAAATGGAAAAAAAAAATAAAAAAACCCCAACCCAATGAATCTCAGGACTTCACTGTAAAATAAATGAAAAGTGTGGAAAGGAGAAATGACACTGGCTGCACAAGTGTTGGTTCATGGGACACAGTAAAAGGTTTTCTTTGGCACTTGGAGTAATAAGTTCACTCTAGGGTCCTTCCAAAACACTTTGAATAACCTCTCACTGTCATGTATTCTTGATCTCTTGCCTTCCAGCCTGAGATACAGGGCAGAAACACCTCCTTGTGACCTAGGGGCTTGTAAAATGGCTATGTTTTGTACAGAACCTAGGAAAGAAATGAGGTAATTCAGTGGCCAGGATGCTGCTGTAGGAAAACACGATGGTTTTTTCCCCCTAAGTATGCTTATTCTTGTCACAGTGTTAAAGCCCTTTTATTTCCCTCTGGTTTGTGTGTTTTATTGTTTAGGCTTGAATCGAAATCCGTTGACCCATCATGCAGCACTCCCAGAGACACTGTTGCATGAGCCCCTCAGGGTAGCCTGGTGTCTTTGGCAAGAGCAAACCTCAGATGATGGTCCTCTTGATCTGTGGGATTCAGGAGAAAGCTGCAATTTTGGTGCAAATGAGCAGGATTAGCTGTAGAAAGAGGACACTGCTTTGCTTGCAGCTCATGTGCCTGTGGTTAGGACTGCACAGAGAGATACCTGGGCTCTCTCCACTCCCCATTGAGCATTTTAATCAGGTTCCAACAAAGTATTTCATACAGTGTATGGCAGTTTCAGCAGAGACTGTTGAGAAAGACTTGCCATTGTATTCCCCCTAGCCTAGGGCCTGGAGCAGCCTCACTGGTGTGAGTGAGAGCTGTTTATCATGTTGTCATGTTTTACCTTGCAAGGAAAGCAGCTCTCTTCTGACAGGACCAGCAGACTGTGTGAATGATTCGTGAATTCACAAAGAGCCTTCTTATCTCAGTAGAAGCTCTAGATGTAAAATCTCTCCAAGAATTGTTAATATATAAACTATGTCCTGGTGATGGCTGTGAGGAAAATACCTCAGACATGGCCCAGCAAATGTAACATACCTGCTTTAGGAAGTTACCTGCTTTGGGAAAATGTCAGATTGAAAGTTGAGCTTTAGCTGCAAGAAGGATAGAGCAGTATTAATTTGCCTGATCTCTCTTGAATCTATAATGTTTAATACATAGCACAAATTTAGATTTCAGTCCCTGGACACCAAACATATGTGTAAGCAATTATCAAGAATTTGACCTAAAGCCCACTAGAGTCTAGAAGATACTTTCAGTAACTCTGCTGAGAATTTTGGAGCTGTCCCAAAGTAACCTGTTTGATTGATGAAGTAAAGCATTTTCAGAAGAAATTAAAGGTTCGTAAATAAAGAAATGGCTAATAGCTATGGAAGCCTTTATAGAATTCCTCAGTGAACTGATATCTTTAAAGCTGAAATAAACTCTAGAGAATTAGTTTCTTATGTGGCAAGATTTGGTTTTTGGAGTGCTCCTAAAACATTAAACTTGAGAAATACAATATGACTGTTTACAGAACTGGTGAAGTGATCCCAGCCCTCCCAATATAAGCCAACTTTCTTAATGCTGTAGCTTCATAAATCACAGCTTACCTCAGAATAATAGAGGTCTTAATTTAAAATTCAAAAAGTTTTCAAGGTAGTAGAAAGACCTTAAAAACTATGGACTTCATATATGGCCAATTCAGAAAATATCTGAAATAGATGCCAAAATATCTCATTGTATTTAACTATGAAGATGAAAGATTTTTGTAGCTGGATTTTTTGTTATTGAAATGGTGTGAGAGGAATGTTTACAAGAGAAAGTAAATTAAATAGTCTGTGTGATACCTTGTTTTCTTCTGCATGCTTGGTTTTTATCTCGAGGCTGCAGGTGAATTTTAGCTATATGGTAACTTACTACACAGATACACACACTATGTGTATATATAAATGTCACTAGACAGATATGGATATGCTATAGTGATTATCAGTGTTCTTGAATGTTTTTGTAAAATTTACCCAGAGGAATGGACCACTAAATTGAAAATTTGAGTCTGCCGAGAGTGAGTGCAGTTTACAGGGAGGTTTTACAGCCTCCCTGGACCTGCAGGCACTTGCAAGGCTGGGTTGAGGTTTTCAGGATTCCTGCGGTTACAGGATCCGAGCACCAGGTGGCAATGGAATGACATTGGAAACACGGCCATGCCCTGCTTTGAATTCAGTGTAATAAGAAAATGAAAGACAGTAAAACTGCTTTGATCCTGTGTTAGAAAACGTTGATTAGCAGGAATTGGTATTCTGCCCAATAAAGCATAGCTTTACATTGAGGAAGGCCCAGGCTTTCATTGACAGGAGGTTTTGAGATCAATGAGAAATTGCTTCATTGGTTTATTTAATTCTGAAGATGCAAAAATAAACTTGGAATTGCATCAGTAGCTATATTAATATTAGTGGCAGCCCACAGCCCTTTCTTGTCATTCACAGCCTCAGGAAGTCATGGAGCAACAGCAAACACACAAGCTCTGGTCATGGGCATACAGTGAGGAGCCACCTCAGCTGGCACTGCCCAGGCTGTGCAAGCAAAGCAGCACAGCATGTGCAAGGAGCCAGCCCAGCTGTGGCAGCAGCAGCTGTTAGGTGAGATCACTAATGTCACCAATACAGCTCTGGTTGCACAGTGTACCCAGCGGTGAGGAAATTTAGTTGCCTTATTTATGCTTTGCAGAGTTGCTCATGCAAACTGCTATGCAAAGGTTCTTGCAGTACAAGAACTGTGGGCACACCTGCCCCTGGCATTAGTCTGGTTGTGATCCAAACCTAGAAAAGCTTGCTGTCCAGAGAAAGAGTTAAATGTTAACCAGCCACTGATCACAAAAAATTATCAAATGTAAAAATATATAGATGTTATTAAGAAAAGTTATGTCTGTAATTGAGATTTGGTTTAAATCTGCAGTTCTGAGTGAATGTGACTTGCCATCTGGAGCCCTATTTAAATTTATATTCAAAGTGGCTCAGAGTTCACAAAGATGAGAGGCTGTGGCTCCAGCAATGAGCACAGGGTTCTGAAAGTGGGACTCCCAAGTACAATGGGTTTTATCTCACGTTGAAGCTTCTCCCCAGGACAGCCTCAGATACAGTTTTCACAAGAACATCTATTTATAGCCATTTTATCTCATAAAGTGGCAATTGTTTTGTTCTGAACCAGTAGAAAGGAGATTAACTCTGCTGTGTTGGCTTTATATGAGATTTTTGGTGTGTGTTTTTGCTAGGGCAGTCTGGTGACTCCAGCAGCCATCTGAAAGAATTAGATTCATCTTCAGTCAACAAGATGCTTTTTGCCTGTTAAAGTCTGAAAAAGCCAAAGTGACACTTGCTAAAGTATTCTCACAATCTAGTTGAAAACTCTTTTCACAATCAATAATATTTTTTTTTCATTTTTCCCTTGCAAGGAGTACTTACGTTATTTAAAGAAGCACAAAAGAGGTTGACAACCTTGTTCAATTTTTGTCTCAGCTAAAATGATTTTCCTCCTGCAGAGATCTGTGAGGAATCTCAGACAGAGTGCAGAAATGAGAAGTCTTTCTGTTTATCAAAATGTGTTGCAACTGCAATTTTTAATCACAACCAGGGTAAAGATTGACCTGTGATTATATTTAGTATTGAAGAAGTAACCAGACAGCTCTCAGGCCTATGAGCTAAGAGTGTAATGGGGGTTTCAGGCTGAATTTTGCTGTCAATCAGTACAGTGTTTTACAACAGCCACAGTCATACTGTGATGTGTGTGTTTGTATGCAGGGAAATGCAGCCATTCACATCTTGGTGTGGGCAGTAACGATGTGGCAGTAACAGACGTGGAAAAGTCTGCAGGCTGCGATGTGTTAGCACTGGTAGCAACTTAATTGGTAACATCTTCTCAAAGGAGACATCTGGGCACAGTAGAAAGTTACCTTGAATCTACAGCAGCATTTAAGATTTCAGGTTTAGTTAACAGATGGCAGATAGGAAGCTGTAAAAGAGCAAGGCTGAATTAAATGCTATAACCCATTCTGTTTCCTCTAATAATCTAGAAGACCTTGGCAGAGGTCTGAAAGCTCATTTGATTGCAATAGACTGGGTGATATATTCTCTAAGGTACAATAGGAAAGACATTTTTCAGTATGTCACAACAGTAATATTAAGCAGCAAATAAGAAGGCAAACTCTGAATTTAGCTACTGGTGTAGAGTTTATGTGACACCCTCCACTTTTTGCACAAAGAATGTTTTCTGCTCAAACTGTAGGGAATTGAATTCCTCTTTTACTACCTGTTCTAGTACTTAGCTGTGTTGAGATAGTGAGAAAGTGAAAACCTTTTCCTTCCATTCCATTATACTGAAATATCCTGTTTACCCAGAGGATGGAAGCACCTGACCTCTGATCTCCTGTGAGCCATTCCTCTTTGTTGATTTAGTTTTCTTGCTAAACAGTCAGTGCTTAAGGAATAAGATAGAGGGGAAGAACCCCCTGGGTTTTTTAAGAACATATAAACTCCACGTTCAACTTCCACAATAATGGTTCCTCTTTCCTTAAAGCCATAGGAAAATTGTACCATAAAATGGACTGAGGATCAGCAGTGTTTCTAACTGAAAAGTATGTGTGTGATCAGTTCTTGTCCATTTAAATATCTATAGAAAATGTGTTTGGTCAAAATGGATTTGGCCTTTTGACACGCAGACTGAATGGGGAGAGGAAGAAGGGTCAGATTTGCTGCTCAGTTCTCTATTCCAATATTGATTTATCACATTCGCTCTTTCTTGTACAGGCAAAGCTGGACCTATGGAATGATTATGGTCAAAGGCTTATTATTTTCTGATCCCACTGTTACTAGAAACATCTATCATCTTTGTGGCATTCTGAAAAATATATGATATAGATATTTTGCAATCCTTACTAAGTGAGATAAACTGACTTCCATTAGAAGAGCTGAAAGGGAATCCCATGAATACAGGACCCTCCCATGGCCAGGGCTATTGCTTGACAGTTAGAGACCTTGTGCTGCTGTTTAGGGAATATCATTTGACTTTAAAAACAAAGCAACAAATCTTCATTTTTGCCAAAAAAGGGCTATTCCCTCAGTGTTCTACTCAACAGCTTCCCAAATTCATGGCTCTCATCACTGCCTCTTGTCATCCTTCTTCCTCTTTATTGTATATAGATAATCTAGAATAAGGATTATTTTGCTGCCTTGTCTATAATTTTATTCTCTGTTTCATATTCTGAGTTCTGCATTAACATGTCTACAGTTCTGGGCAATTTCATGGACGTACTTGCTGATAAGAAAGAATATTAACACAGAAGAGTCACAAAAAATAAGACCTTTCAGTATCAATCCCAATGAGAAGAGAAGAAAGAGACATGCACTTATAATCATTTTGTGTAACAAGATTACAGACAGTGGTGCTTCAGCTCAACTTTCTCTCTAGTCTGACTTTGAGTTTGTTTAACTCCAGGCTGGACCTGCACAGGATGATGAAGCCAAGCTAACATGCTTACAAAAGCAGCTAATTAAAGCACTCCTTGTAATCTGAATTTGCAGGGTCCTTTTTTTTTTTTTTTTTTCCATTTAGAACATTACCTTGGCATTATTCAGTCAATCTATGATATGAAAAGATTCTGTAACTATTTGATCGGTTCACAATCATCTCCAATACTGCTTTTATTTTACAGGTAGATGATTGAAACACGGCTAAACAGCTTTCCTAAGGTCACATGATTTATTGCAAAGCTGGGTCAAGTTGTTAACATACCTAAAGCAAATAGCTCTTTATGTGTGCAATACTTGTTTGTTTTTCACAGTATGCATCTCTCATTTTAAGCACTTTCAGTGATACCAGGAGCTTGACATTGTAATTAAGAAGTTCTTTAAGTACCCAAAAGATCACATTGATTTGTGTTTACAGAAGCCTTTCAGATTCAAGGATAAAGAAGTGACTTTGTTGGGAAAAAATGGAATTAAAAGCCACTGATGTGAGGCAGGAGGATTGACCTGTGAGGGTGTATTAGAGGAATACAAGAGCCTGTACAGGAGCATTGGCCTCAGGTCACAATAAAGGTGATGTTGTTAATGAGGAGGATGAATTGTGGTGAAACTTCCAAATTTAAGCAACGCTGCTTTCCTAGACACAGCAAATGAAAATAGAGCAGGTGGATGGGCATCTTTCAGTGGGACTGGAGGTGTTTGTAGCCCCCTGCCAAGCTGGGTGTGGTGGATCCTGGGTCAGACCTTATAGGGGAACTCCTCCCCATACGCATGGGGCAGTGTCTCATGCAAGGGGAGCACGACCGAGACATACCCTGTGACCCTCAGCAGTGCCTGCAGTGGCACCGGGAAATGCAGCCCGAGGAGATCTCTGCACTTGAGAGTGGCACTTGGAATTTTCTGCTAGAGAGGCAAGGCATAACAGTGTTCCTTCTGGAACTGGATATGATTCTTTTTAACCTGCTTTCATGCCTTAACACGGCAAGGGGCTCCAGTTGTGTGCTGTTTGAAAATCAGCTCTCCCCTTATATATATATATATATATAGATATATATATATATAGATATATATAGAGATATATATATATATTATTTTTTAGGTGAGGATGGGGGTATTTGTTAATCATAAACATTGGTTTCCTGATACTAAGTCAGTCTTAGTTGACACATTTCAGCCTAATTCAGTTAAAACTCCATTGGAGAGGGAACCATGTACTCTTACCAAGTGGAATGGATCAAAAATGGTTTGCAAGGGTGTTTTTCTATCTGTTTTCACTCAAATCTGAGTACAATTAGACATTAAATCCATCATAAGAAATACATGGAATCCATATAGAAGTTTATTGTGTTGAGGGGAACATATTCAAGCACTTTTGAATGACAGAAGTGAAAGGGCTACTCTAGCTACTGTCACTTGTATTTTTGAACTTTCAGCCTTTACAGCTGGTGAATCTGATCCTCAGGTTTCCAAGAGTCTCTCTTATTCTTAAGTGTTTGTTGATAAATGAGGAAGACATCACAGGTTGTTTTGGGGGCTTGGTTTTTAGTTTTTGTCAGATGTTTGCCATTCCAGAGGCTTGCTGGTCTATTATCTACCCTCCCTTCAGAACTCTGAAGTGTTTAGAAAGAAAATAACAATGCTGCAAATTCTGTGTAAAACATTTTTATGGAGAATGTTAAATGTCTCATAAACTGAGCAGCATTTGAACTTTTCAAGTGTCAATACGATGATCATTCTCATTCTATTACACAATCAATGAAATTAATCTATGGTTTTCATCGATGAAATATTTGCTCATCTCTTTGTGTTTGACCAGAACTATTGTGGAAAAGAAAAATATCTCATAATATTTTGTAGCCACTGCCTTTTATGTGTAGCTGTAGCACAGGATTCATTGTAGAATTAGATGGGGGGAAAAAAAAAGAAAAATAAGTAAGAAGAGTATATTAAGGAATACATAGGATATGTATCCTGGAGCTAAATTTACAGTGTAAAACCAATACTGTACATTGATAGCACCTGAGAGTAATGCATGTGCTAGAGAAAATTATATTGCAATACACCTTGATTACCATCTGCTTCATTTTAATTAATTTCCTTAATTGGAGAACAATGCATTTTCTAATTACACATGAAAACACCACTAGCTATTGCAGTCTTTATCTTCTGCACAAACTCTCCTGGTAGATCCACTGCCTGTCTAATTTATAAAGCCTCATCTCAGTGAACATGGGCTGTTTGGCAGACCCATGACAATTACTCAAATTAATCACATGTGAAGCAACATTCCAAACTTGTAATTTAGGTGCAATAAAATTCTAACTGTGAATAACTCAGCTCACACAGACATAAGGGTGAAATGTGCACCAAAAATGTAATTAGAAAACAGTACAGTCGAAGCTGGAATCAAATTTGAAGTGAAATGTACCATCTGAATAAGTGCTTTGGAGATAATGGCTTTGACCACAGGAATGGAAATTAGTCTTCTTACTTCAGACCAGAAAGGTAGTGTAATATAAAAATAACTCACCAGGTAAATAATAAAATATTTAAACCACAAAATCAAAACATCAATCCCAGAGGACAAATTTATTCTACTTGTAGCTCCATTGAGATCTAACTCAGTTACAGCCAAAATAAAATTGGCTCAGTGATTTAAACTGGAATTTCTTCACATTAAATGTCCCTCTTTTCTGCAGACTAATGGAATAAATCCATCAAAGTATTTCTATCTTGTGCCTTAATCTTCTTTTGGATATAGTGCATCACAATTCACTCTCATGCAGATTTCCATTTCTTTGGCTGAAGCTCTAGAGTGTCCTAAATGAGAGTGAGGAGTGGCTTTTATCTGAATTATCACCTGCCTCATTTTTGCAAGATGAATTCTATACCAGGTATTTGAGTTTTCATGAAATGGGATCACATTTAACTGTACAACTTGATCCTGTCTTTAAGGGCAAACTAAAGACTGGACAGTGCCCAGGTTAGGAAGAGGAAGCAGTGGTTCAAAGACAAAGGACTCCAGTGGTTTCTTGTTCATGACACATTTCTGAAAGTTTGAAATCTGCAAGAGAATAAACCCACAACTCCCTGTTCATAGTTTGCAGAGTAGAATATCTGTTGATATGTAATTGAAAACATAACCTGGTGCAGAACTCAGCACAACCTTTTCAGTGCATTTGCCCAACACCTTACAGGACGTGAGATCAAGTTTCCATGCATGGTTTGGATCCTTCATTCTTTAATAACATGATTACATTAACGAAGTTTGCACTAAATAGGATTAACTCAGATAAGAAATAGAGGAAAATAGAGGGAGAGCCTGGGTACTTTGTCATGCAGTTGTCTGCCTGGCCAAGATGGGAGTTGTTGGAAGGACTGACGTGTTCCATGGTTGCAATATTTACACAGCAAAGCATGTACTATGGGGTTTTTTCTATATTTTTTATTAAAAGAAAAAAAGAAAAGAAGCCAACAGAAAAAGATCTCCAGGTCATTTTAGGACCGTGGTTTCTTGTGTTTGGAGGCTTTTCTGTGCATGTTTGAATTTCTCTGCAGGTATTCTATTTTCTTCAGTATACTAGGTCTATAAATTTGTTTTAAAGCAAGTTTAATCAAAGAAAAGTGATGTTTATTCTGACTCTTGATGTTCTTTTTATGTTACCCTCATACTCTCAAACATTTGATTCATCTGTTGTGCATCTGTTTGCATTGGCACTAATGACTCAGAGTCATTCCTTTTAGGAACTGAAGTGGAGCTCTTTGAATGTGGCAAAAACTTTTTCATAATTCAGTATCAGGAAAGTTACAAGGATGTGCGAAATCGATCTTTGGAAACAAATTAGCTGAATCAGGGGGAAAAACTGTTTTGACTCAGAACTAACCAGCCAGGTTGGAATCTTGTGATGTTCTCTGATAATTGTTACGCAGTTTGGCAGTCCTGTTTGGGAGCTCTTTTTTTTTTTTTTTTTTTTTTTTTTTTTTTTTTTTTTTAAATATGTTATATGCTTAAATGTGAAGGCTGAGCCTGGCCCCCACCTTCGATGCCTGTTTTTACCTGAGGCAAAAAAGCAAGGGCTCCCATGGAATAGGTACTGTAAAGGGATTTGTGTTGGAATGTATTATTTCTCTCTTTATCTAAGCAGATGAGTTCCTCTTGCTGAAATTAGTCCCATGTGGTCATTTTGCTGTACCTGACCCATGAAAACTGTGTAACCTGTAGATCAGATGTCCAGGAGCACTGGGAACAGCACATAGGTAGAGCGTGGAAAAAGGTGATGTAAATTCAATGAAATTCCATGTGGTCCTGTATAAAAATAGATACTGATATGATAATGAGTTTGCTGAGAAGACCCTTATGTAGACATAATGATGAAATAACATTTTTCACTTAGTTTTTAAAATGAAAAAATAATCCAATTTGTCTTGTATTTTTCAGGGTAATACTGACACATTCTAAACCAATATTGCATTTGATTCAAAGTCAAACCCCCTTTTCAGAGGCACCAGCCTGTTTTTACTCCATGTTTCTGCTGGTTTCATTACTGAATCAATGAAGTTGCTCAGTATCAGCTGGGGTGTTGTATTACAGCTCTGCTGTAATGTTGGGGTTTACCCCTTGTTCATAAAGGCTGTATTTGAAAGCTTGGTGGCAAATAATCACTTCTTTTTATATGAGCTTCTCAATTTTTAGTTAGTGCTTAGAAACTCATTACACATTCCAGGATTCTCTGGCAGCTATTATGAACCCTCCTTATTATTTTTCAATCTCATAAATCTTCTATTTTGACACTATTATTCATTTAAATAATGGTGACATAGATTTTCAAAGTGTGAGATCTAACTCCCAGTTAGAAATATTTATAATGGTCAAACATTAATAATGTAATTCTTCATTATAATTATGTAATTATTCTGTAGCTATAGTACAGAAAACAACTCTGTTTTAATTATTTGCCTTATACACCACAAAGAATGAGGAAGATATTCAATCCATCTTTTCTCAAATACTCACTAAAGATGGAGGTCCAAATGTATTACATACAGATTTCAGGAGGGATTTTTTGGGACTCAGCTGATTTAAACGTTTCAATCACAATAAATTCTACATTTAATTTGACTCTTACTGGTAATGTAGCTTCCAGTTATTTTAAATTATTTAAAGAAAACTTTAATTCTTTGAGAAATGTATCATTCCTCAAGTTTAGTCTCAAATAGTCCACCTTCTCTGTGTGGAGCAGAGATTCCTGGCTTGTTCCCTGTCATTCCCTCAGCTCTTGCTCTTCCAGATTCACCTCCTCTAAACCAGCATGTCACAACTGCTGGCTGTGGGTGGCAGTCCTGCCTCCCACATTGTCTGAGCTTTACCACTCTCTTGGTGGGCACAGGAACACTGGTGTTCCCCAGCTCTGTTTTCAAGGCTCCCTCCCTTGCCCTGTGCCCACTGAGCCCATGCAGCTCAGCTCAGAGTGCTGAGTGATGCTGTGCCTGGCACTGCCTCAGAGACTCCCATCTCCCACACTGGGGGAGTAACCTGTGTCATAACTGAGGGAAAGTTTATAACCTCCCTAAACTATATTTGTTAGCAGGAACTTCTCCGCTTACTACCAAGGCAATTCTGCACTGTCAAGAAGTGCCAAGCCTGGATATTCACACTAAGAGCAGAGTTTTCTCTGAGAAGGCCAGGAAACCTCAGTGGATGTTTGATACAGTCTGCGATCAGCTTTGTGTTCTGGGGCATTCTTACACTTGTTTTGTCAAGGTGTTGCCAAGGGTTATTTCATGGAACTTTTAAATCCAAGCATCCCATACCAAAATATAAATAAAATGCGCAGATAGTTACGCTCTTTATATGGGATTATACTTTTTATGGCACTAGCAGTATGTCAGAAAAATGGGAATAAGCAAATTAAAGGGAGCACAATTTTGTTTAAGGTGGTTTTAAGTTAGTGTACTGGGTGTAAGTTATTATCTTTGCTTCCAGTCTACTAATTTTTTACTTTAGAAGTGTTTTAATGATCATGCTGTATCTGAAAAACTACTCAAGTCCTTGCTATGCTATGAATAAATATTCAGATTGGAACAGGATGGCTATCCCCAGGCAGAAAACAGAATCCAACAATGGTGATGTGTATCATGCAGGAAATTAATTCCTTCTCAGGGAAGCTCCACAGAGGCACTTGGCATACCAGAGAAAAGCAATATTAGGGACTTTATTTAACATCTGTATCTAAGATTAAGTCTCTGTAAGAGTATTTGAGGGCTGCCTTTCCCCATAGGACATTTTTGATAAGCGTTTAGTGGAATATACAAATCTTTTACCTTCAGGTGACAATTGCCTTGATGCATTTTTGACAGAATTCTGCTACTCTTTCGTTAACAACCAGTGCAAAGCCAGATAGGCCCATTACAACAGAAGGGTAGTGCTGACCTGTTTGCTGGTGGTCCTGAAGCAAAAATCTGCTCTTTCAATGATCTGTGAACTGTGGTGGGTGAATTTATTGTCATATGGCTTTGTACGATTACAAACTCATGCTAACTTTGACAGCAATGTTATAAAATGTATGTCTCTACAGCCTTTGCCATGTGCATGGAAAGCCTCACTTGTAGGGATGCAGTAATGCAGACTTACCAATGCACCTTCAGGAGATCTGATCTCTTGAGATTCAAACTGAAGGGCATGATTACATTTTAAATGGCACAATTCCAAATTATCTTCCAGCAGCTTTTCATGAGTGGTTTTGCAACAATCAGAATATTGTCTATTCCCCTTTTTTCTCCGAGAGTGCCTTTGGTTTTGTTTCTAGAGGTCATGTTGTTCAAAGATTTTCTGCCTAACTATTGAACTTTCTGACTCATTTCTCCCTGGAAGAACAAAAGAGAAAATTCAAGGGTAGGCTATAGAAGGGCTAAATTTCCAGAGAGGAAAGAGTAATGATGAATTGTGTACAAAATGGCACTGGCACTCCTGCACCCTTCCCTCAGCAACTGCATTTCACTGTCTGGAGGTTCAGTTGGCTGAAACTATTCCAATATCAAAAATGAGGAAAGCTTTCCAGCCTGGAGGTATATGATATTTCATGTCAACAATAGAAGAAAATGGATTGACATGATTAGCTACATTTTGTATCCAGCAAGAGTTGGCCAGGAAGATAAAGAATGTTATTGATGACCAATTAATCTTTTCTTTT
This sequence comes from Hafferia zeledoni, assembly GCA_035583235.1. Lineage (NCBI taxonomy): Eukaryota > Metazoa > Chordata > Aves > Passeriformes > Thamnophilidae > Hafferia > Hafferia zeledoni. The sequence continues at coordinate 25,371,947 of JAWWEV010000011.1, forward strand.
TGAAAGCCTAGGATGGGAAAAGTCTCCTTAGGGTTGATTTGCAGAAACCTACAGGCACTAAATCTTCTTTTAGATGCCAGTATTTAGATGTCACTAGCATTCACAAAAACCTTTACTCAGCTCTTGACTGACCATGGGGGCACTTGTCTCTCAGCAGTGAAGTTTTTACTGGTGAAGCACCTATAATTTTTTTTTTCTTCTGTGTATTTGTGTAATTAGTTGATGACACTGTCACAGCCCATAGCTGAGATGTGGCAGGATTCACCAACAGCCTTATATTCATACCCAGAGGCTCTTTGTAACAGTAATGCCTCTGGAAAACATGAGAACTTCCTGTCTTTGACTAATTTGGGATAGGGATTTGAGTGTGGATCTTCCCCTACTCCTGACACCTTCTGATGTCTGATGCAGAGAATGTTCTGGGAACACTCCCAGGTCTCTGTCCTTCCCCTTCCCCTTGTTCCAGTTTATGTATAGAATTGAACATTTCTTAGAATGCGCTTCCAGCTGAAGTAATAATCAAACTGTAGTCACTCTCCATTTGCCACTGGCCAAAACCTTGCTTAGAAAAAAATGCTACATTTCACAGTACAGACTGGGTTGTATCAACCAGTCACATCACTGCTTTTGACAAAGGAATTCAGAGAGAAAAAATAATAACTTGGTGTCCACCTTCTATTGAGCCAATTTAGTAGGACTGGGATTAAGGGTCTACTTGGTTTTGTAAGAAGGGGACAGATTTTCCCCAAAAGAAAAGCTGAGTGAAAAGCAGGAATGGAATGTAATTTGAAGTGGCCAAACATTGAAATTGCTTTCAAGTTACCAAAAAAGCTCATTTTAAAGAATATTTTCCATAGTGTTTTAATATATCTTTACAATCTTATGAAAATAATTTATTAACTTTCTTAATAATACAAAAAAGTTGTATAATGTGGTTTAAAGCATAGCAAAACCACGTGAATAATGTACAGACTTTCACTTCTGAGAAAAATCTGTGTGTGAAATCATTTTGGTGAGTTCTGAAGATTGATACAAACAATGTATGTCTGTGGGTTCTGATGGACCACACTTGTGCTTCCTGATGATGTCTGGAATTCATAATGTGTTCAAGATAAAATTGAGACTAGTGTACAAAGTTCATATCTTGAGCTATGATTCAAGGAAAGGGCCCTGGGACTTGTCTCTGGCATGGTGCTGACATTGAGAAAGCCATACATATACTGTTATTTTTCTGGCAAGGGTCCTCTGGCCTATAATGGGAAGCAGATTTAGCTGTGACTTTCTTGTAACATCATTTGGAAGTCAGATATTTGAATAGTTGGTCGTTTGGTGGTTTTGGTTGGTGGCTCATATGGAACAACAGAAAATACCCATTTCAGCAGCTGCCTTCAGTACTGAGTGGTTGCAACTGTAAATTAGTATTTTTTACACATGAAAAATCTATTCTACACAGCCTCCTCCTTTGTGAAAAGTCACACTTGCATTAACAAGCTGTGGTTGAGTTACAGGTACAGTGGAAACTGTAACTTCATTTTAGAAACTTTATTTGTTCTCTGTATTTCTGAACAAGAATTTTAGGAAGGAATAATTTCCATAAATAGAAAAAAGTGCACAAAAGGATTTGTATGCAGGGCTTATATAATTCAACTGTAGTTCCTTTAAATCTACCCAACTATTCGTAGAGGCATCTCCAAGAGTGTTTTTATGTTCTGGGAGGGATTTTGAAACAAAGGGGTTAATTTAGTCATTGCTTTTAATGGCAATCCTTCCAGGAAGACAGAAATGTGCAGAAGTTGCAGTACTGCAAAGGAGAAGGTAAGAATCTCCAATCTGAAGGTTAATGCTGTTGGTAAAATATTGTGCTTTAGTACTCCCTGATGCAAATTCAAGCAAAAGATTAGGCTTTACTTTTCCCTCACTAACATTTCATGTTTTATTCTGAAAAAAATGTATTTCCTTTATGAGAAGTACAGATGGCAGTGTTGAATAAATTACTGGAGCTGTATCTTCACAGAAAAAGTGAACATTTTGCCTGCTTGAAGATAATCTAATGCTCAGTGACTGTCTCTCATTATTCTACCAGGTCAGTGACCACCTCATTGTATTATCTTAAATAATTAAGAGGGTAAAGCTTCTGCTAATACTGGAGAACAGCAAAGATTTTGTACCCTGTATAAATTGAGCATGAATGAAGTCCTTGCCAGGGCTGCATTTTGAATTTAGCTTTTCAGTTGATCTAAAATGAGGCAGTTCTGCTGAATCCACTGAAATGAAGCAAATTACATCTGTGAGTCCATATTACAAATTTTTTCCTAGAATGAAAATCTCTTCTCTTTTAAGCTGAATTATTTCACAATTAGATATTACTTGAGTTTAAAACCATTAAAGGCACTTGCTAGCTTCCCAGAGAGTTACAGGCTGGCACTGCAGCCCAGGGTGCCATGGGCATGAGCAGTGCCATTGGCTCTGTGGCTCTGTGGGTTCTCCCACTGCATGGCAGGGCAACAATCCATCCCTGTGACGGGCACAGCTCCAGTTTCAGTGGCCACTGAGTGCCCTGCAAAGCTAGAGCAGGATCCTATGGAGGCTCTGCTCAAGGGTCTAGCACTGCAGAGGACTCCAGAGATTCTCTGAGCTGTGCCTGGGGGTGCCTGGTTTCCCCTGGATCTGTGCATTGCAGCTGATGCCTGGCACGGTAAGGAAGCCCTGCCTGAAGTCTGTGCCAGAGTAAAGATACACATGAAGTGCTTTATTTCGTGTGGTTTCTCTGACGTCTGGTGCAGAATATTTTTAAGTCTTCTACCTTGTAGTTGAGTTTCAGGGAAACTGGCAATGAATTTATAAGCTACAGGCTGACAATTTTTCTGTGCATACAGCAGGAAAGACCCAGTTCCCAAAGAAAGACACTGAATGTATGTGAGTGAAGAGGAATGCTCAGAGCACAGGAGGGATGCAAGCTGTACCAGCTCTGGTGCAGGTGGGTGCCTTCTACTTTGGGGTGACAGTCAGAGCAATAAGAAGTCTCGAAGAGAGAGAAGCTTCAGCATAAACTTCTGCACAGAACCTTCAGGGGGTTGAAGATTATCATCTTATCATCACTAGGTACATTTTCTGCTTTGCAGCATCATTCCATGGAAATTCCTCCTTGTGCATTTTGTCTCTCTCCATGTCACACACACAGACAGACACATGGTCGAGAGTTTTTGCAGCTCCAAATAGTCTCTGTTCTTCATAATCAAGGGGACTTCAGACCTTTCTCTTATAAAGAAACAGAATAATATATTTTTCTCTAATTTCATTTTCAAAGTTGACTGAAACTGCTGAGGTATTGCCAAGATAATAATTTTGAAATGAGGCCAGAATTTATCTGACAAGATATTGTAGGAAAGTACTGGTGGACTTCTAACATAAACAACACCATTTGAATATATGTGAAATGAGTCTAGGCTTTAAAAAAAAAAAAAAAAAAAAAAGTGTGAGTTAGAGGAAAACACGCATATTCCAGAAATGTCAAATCTTGAACTGCTGTGGATCAAGGGTTTTACCCTGTGAAATCCAGAGTCAGATTGGAAGTAAGTTAATGCTGGCAGAAAAGTAATACTATCACTTCTGTTCTTCATTTCATTTATCTCCTCCCACTTCTCAGCCTCCTCTTATCTGAAGTGTCTGGTGAATTGTGCTAGAGTGTCTCATGCACAGATGAAGTCAAGAAAAAGCACATAATCCCATCTCTTTGTCAGGATGTATTGAGTTCAGTGTACTCGCTGCACTTCCAATGAAAAGAGCAGGAAAATGAGCAAAGGAAGCAGAGTTGTGAAAAGTGTTTGGCATTTAGTTCTGCTGTTTTATGAAATGTGAGTAGACAAGAGAAAGAAAGGGTGAATATTTTCTGTTTACATGATGCCCTGCTGATAAGACATAAACCTGTAGATTACTTATCTGTGTCCTGTGGAGTACGTGATGACTGGGGAGACATGTACAGAAGATCAAACTGCTGTGATTTTTGCATACAGTATTTTCCTAGGCAAAGTTCTTGTTTTCCTTTATAATTGCCTTTGTTGGATAACACAGTCCTGCGTGGGTTGGCTCACCTGCAAACACAATCACTGTCACTGTCACAGTTATAGAAAAAGTAAAGGGCTTTATTCATATCTACATCAAAGCTTCCTTAGTCTTCTCTGGTGTTTCAAAGTTGCAATAAATATTCTTCCATTCTCTTTACATTGATAGAGTGGGATAAAACTACCTTCCTGCACATAAGAATCTGGATGAGGGTATCCCCTCAGATGGTCACACCTCACAGTATGGTTTGGGTTGGAAGGAACCTTTAAAGCCGTCCACTAGATCAGGGTGCTCAGAGCCTCATCCAACCTGGCCTTGAATGTTTCCAGGATGGGGTAGCCACAGCTCTCTGGGCAACCTGTGCCAGTGCCTCAGCAGCATCACAGAAAAAAACCTGTTTTGAAGCCATTGCCTGTCACTGCTTGCTCTTTTAAATAGTCTCTCTCCATCTTTCTTGTAGGCTCCCTTCAGGCACTGCAAATAGGTCACCCCAAACCCTTCTCTTTTCCAGGCTGAACAATCCCAGTTCTTTCAGCCCTCCCTTGTAGTAGAAGTGCTCCATCCCTCTAATCATCTTGGTGGCCCTCAAGTCCCATTATGCAGACCAAGAAAATATTATCTACTGCATTTTTTTGTCTATATGCTGATGATTTTTACATTCATTTTTCCTGCTAAATGCCACCTTTTTCTCTAAACTCCTTAGAAAGTAAATTTTTTGTGTATTTTTTCCTCCTAAGTCATTGTAACAGAAAGAATTCTGTAGATTGTAGAGTAGCTTGTGAAAAATCTGTCAGTTCAGAGGCTGTTCTCTGTGTAAGTGGCTGAAGGGAAGGTGAGCATGAGGAGCTGATCAACAGGCAGAGGAAGCTGGAAGCTATTCCCTTAAAAGCATGCTGGGAAAGATGCCCATGATCAAGGAGGTGCTCTGGGAGCTGTGAGACTGTGCTGCTTCATTTATCCTTGGAAATTAAAATGGAGAAGAAGATGCTGTGAGCAGCTCAATATGATTACCATTTGTGACATGCTGTAGGACTTAAAATTGCTTCTGGCTGTGGCCTTAACTGCTAATGAGTAAATGCTTCCCTTGGTTACACCTGTGCTGCTCCACTGACTCCATGGATCTGGTATGACAAACTGGGAGTGAAACTGGAGTAAAGCACTTAAAATTCACTGCTGTAACTGAAATTCTGATCACGGCAATAAGCATCTTTGGAGAAAAAAAAGGTAAGAAACAGTTGCCTGTGTTCTGTTTGTATTGCTGATTTACAATCTACTTCTCTTTCTCCTGTGAATAAACTGTAATATGACCACAGAATATTCTGAATTGGAAGGGAACCACAAAGATCACTGAGTCCAATGATTAAGTGAATGGCCCACATGGGGATCAAACACACAACTTTAGTGTTATTAGCACCATGCTCTAACCAACTGAGCTAATCCCAGGGTCAAATGCAGGCTTGATCTTAAAAAAATAATCAGTGAACTAAACTTAAGGAATTTTGTTCCTTTCTCCAAAGATTCAAACGAGGGGGTGCAAGTCCTGCTCTGCAGTGTGCACACATTTGGGTGCACACACAGCAGTTCTGTATTCTGGCCCACCCTGATACCATGCTTTGGCTCAAAAGTTGATACTATGGCATTTGAAGTATTTGAACCTGAGGCCGGGGCAGTTTCCTCCATTAATGTGGCTTCATAAGTTCAGCTGTACAATGTCCTGTTTAATTGTAATTTCTTTCAAGAAGCATTTGTTAAAATTCGTGATGGCTCTGACAATAGGAAAGAAGCCTCTGGCGAATGGCATCTAAATAAAACAGTTCTGCTTACATCACTTTACAGCAACTTTGTCCGACATTCACCAGTTTTTCCATCTTCTATAGATCTTCTGTGTATTTTGTTTAGCTTAAGAGTCATTCTCCTCTCAGAGACATTTGCAAACTTTCTGACAGAAATTGCTCCAATGAATTATCTAAGGATAAGCATTGCAGTAACTTAGCTATGTGACATGAGCTATCAGCTCCTTCAGAAGAATAATACTTCATCACTGGGGCTGCTAAATTAAGGCAGATATGTAAGGAGAATCTGTTTTAATTGTGGTGTCGTAAGTATTCACAAAATTACCTACGTACAATGGTTAGTATGCCCATGTAGAGATGGGACATCTTGAGATATGGATAATATTCCATAGCTGACTTTACCCCAGTTTACAAATAGCTGAAGTTGTTTGATGTGTGCCCCTTGATCTCTGCAGCATAAGGAGGTTTCCAGTGCTAAAAATCCAAAAATCTTGATCAGTAGTTGTAGCCTCTGGGGTAGCAGTAAGATTGTTGTAACAAGTTAATAAGAAGGTGGTAATGAACCTGTCATTTTTAATTAAGTATGAATTAATACTGATGCCTAAAATTGGCTCTTAAAAGAAAACCCTTAAGACTCAATCTATGAGTTTGAGCAGGTACCATCCTTTTTCTTGCGATGTTGGATGCACAAGAATCTAATTTCTTCCAAAGAGTGCACGGAGAGTTACAAAAGCCTCTTTCTTTTGTTTAGTTACCCAATTAATAATTCAAAGCATTACCTAATACTGTTACACCCAGTTCCAAAACTGTCCCTCCCTTAGGACCACCCTTGACATGGCTCCCCAGATTAAGTGAGTGGTTGTAAAAGACCACCTCTTCTTCTGTATCTTCCTCTTCATCAACACCTTCTGTCCTGCTTGGAACCATTTCAAGGCTTCTGGGCCTTCTGAATAATTTTGAGTAGAATGTATCTACTGTTATGTTTTTCTAGGTGCATTCCATACAAACTAGCTGTTCTTGCTAAAATCTTTATCCACTGAAATCCTTGACAAGGAACATAAGACAGTATTTCAAAAATTTGCTTACAAGGGTGATTGGCTAACACTATTCTAAGGTGTTAAAAGCTAGATTAAAAATCTGTGTACTATGGATTTTAAGGCATCAGTATGGCAGATGAAAAGCTATTCCTGGCCCTAGAAGCAGCCACTCCAGAGCTGGACTAAGCTCAGCAGTACATAGGAACTGTTGTTGTTCTTTGCTGCTCTGCTGATAAAAGAGGAATTTGGATTTCAACACCTCCAGTCTGGCACTTTTCACAAGAATGAACAAAACAAATTTAGCCCAAAGGATGAGGCATATTGGAAGGAGTTGGGTGTATAACGCATTTGTGCAGTTGGTGTTGTGGTTGGTAAGGGAGTTACTTGCTGAGTTAATGCACTGTGAACCTCTCCTGAGTTACTGCCAAGTCCATTTGATCTGCTCGAGCTCCTTATCAGATAATTCCCCACTGAATCAAGTATATTTTCTGTTAAATCTGAGCTTTAAAATAACAAGTCAAAGTTGATTACAGTTAACTATGTCCTGATTAGAGCAAATGGTTTGATGGGCAGGGCAATTTTTAATACATATATTATTTATAAAACAAAACACTCCTGTTTGTGACACCCTGGGCTATTTCCATCAGGGATGGATGCCGAGGGGACTCATTTTCCCCAGGCAGCACAAAGCTCAGCTGCCCGAGGTTATGGAATCTCATCTATCCAGGGGACTGCTACCACATTTACATTTTCTGTGCTACTCTTACTGCTACAGGAGCTGACCCCATTTCTGAGATAAAACATGTGGAAACAGGAGTTATTGTGGGACTACATTGCTGAAACTTGTGTGTGCACATTTGGGTAAAGCAGCAATGCTGTGTTTCCTGACCTTAGGAACTTCACCATGTTTGCAGCTCTAGCCCAAACAGCTTAGCATAGAAAAGTTTTAAACAGGTGTCTCTGTGGCAGGTGGATTGTTGCAACCAAAATGCCTGGAGGTTTATTTCAGTATGAAGATCTGCAGAGCAAGAAGTAAGAATGCTGTTTTACTGTTGATCATGAAATAACCTTGACAAAGATAAATTATGAGATTACAAGTTCTTGTTGGGTAGAAGTTTATTATTTATGAATCGAATTTAATTTTATAGCTAGAACATCTTGAATGCATGTTAATTGGGCTACACCAAATGAGCCATGGATTTCTGTAATTGTCTTAAAATAAAAATATAATAGTCAAGAAATAAAATGGCATATGTCCCTTTCCCTCTTTCATGATGTCTACAATTCCCTAATATTTTATCATTGTTTCAGCACAATTTTTCAAAAATTGCTGATGAAATGCAGCTTTTTTTCAGTACCTTTTTCCAAGTACCTGGAATGGTAGTTCATCTGACTTTTAGCATGTGAAAAAGAACTCAGAACTATTGCAATCACTTATACAGTTTCCTGATTAAATATTAAATTCATCTGATGATTAGTTCCTAGTTTAATTCGATTGCTTCTGGTATTTGGACTAAAATATTAAATTGATCTCACCTGGAAACCACAGCAGACATGCAGTTGAAATTAGCACCAGCTCACAAAAGAGACAGAGCTCCTCATGAAGAGGGATATATGAAGGGGAACTACTAGGGTCCAAAATACAGCAAAAATCTTGCTTTGTGCCCTGTCATTCCAGCAATGTGAAATATTTCCTTTCCCTTCTGTAGCATGTTTGTTGTAGCTGGAAGGAGGAGAAAAGCATGATCAGCTCCTACCTGGTAGCCTGAGGACAGCTAAGGGAAGGATGGCACAACTGGTGGAATCAACAACCTGGTCTGAGATAATTCAGGAATATTTTTAAACCTGGATCTTTCTGGCTGCTGGAAGTGCCCAAGGGTATATCTGCACACAACAAAGAGCTACCTGAGCTCTCTTTAAACAGGGGGATTTCAGGAAAGACAATGGTGTAGCTTTTATGTTGTGCCATTAGATAACTTGTAGAATGGATTGTGAAATGTAAGCAACTTCAAAGAGGTTGTTGGTAGAAGAGTCATGTTAGTGTGCAGTTCTTTCATGGAAGTATTAATACACACATGCACGCACCTAAATGTTTTTGTTTGCTTTAGTAATGTGAGAGTCAGTACAAAAGCAATCCTTTACAGCTTATTTCTATATACACATGACTCTTCAAGTTTCCTTTTTTCTTTTCAAGCTATTTTCTGCTTTTTCCTGTCTTTCTCATTTTTTTTAGCTAGGAGGTGTGTTTCTGAACATTGGTGTTGTCCATATTCTAGGAGCTTATCAGCACCTCTAAAGTGAATTTGAAATAGATCATATGCAAGAAAATAATGGAGAATTTCACTTTGGACAAAAATCAGTAATCACTATTTGATTGTATATCACATGGCCATTTTAATTTTTTTTAAACAAAAATGCAAAAAAATTTACAAAATATATGTTGTCTATAGAGGTTTTTGTATATCATAGTTTTAGTATTATTTTCATGACATTCACCCTTGACTTTAATGGTAATGAGGTGACTGACAAAAGGGCCTCTAATCATCCAGAGTGCTTTTTCACTCCTTACTGAGAAGAGCAACAAGACTCTTTCACCCTGTATTTCCTGTTTCAATTCAACGTTCTCAGCATAGGACATGTAAGGGAAAGGATTTCTCTAAGCCTCTAGTGAAGCATAATTTAGAGTCTAACTGGTTAATTGTCCTCATCTTTTACAGTATACTAGAAATCAGCTTTTGAGAGAGTATTATTAGGAATATCAGTGTTGTTTTACATATTAAAGACAACAACAAGTTCCTTCAGATTAAGTCATAGCATTTTTTTAAGGAACAATAAAATGATACAAAGAGGATTCCTGTATATGCTTATTGGATGGTCCTCCTTAGATGTTAATCATCTTTGTCTTTTATGCAATTAGGCACAGTGGTGGTTTGTTAGAAGAGGATGGACCATTTTGGCAGAGTTCGTATTTCCACCTTTTTCTAAGGTAAATGTAGAGCAAGCATTTCAATATGAGCAAAAATCCCAAACAAAGAGCAAAGTGTGCATTGCTCAGCTTTATAATGCTTGGGGAGAAAGAGCAGAATGACAGCTGTTATTGAAATTTATGCTGGAAAGCTGAATGGAGCAATGCTGTGTTTAGAAAGATTTCTGGGGTTTGTGGCAACATGGCCAAAGGAACATATGAGGATTCTGTGGAATCAGTGAAAGCACTGAGAAGCATAACTACAGCACCCTGCTCTTGATGCTGTTGTTGCATCCAGTATTTCCCCCTCTTTGGCACTTTTGCTGGTGGTGACAGGAGGGAATGGATGTTTATATTAGCACACTCCTGATTAGGGCTGTGGAAGAGAGCAGTGTGTTTTGTTGGGGTATTAATGCTGCTCAAGGTCTCTCGTCACAAATGTTTGTGATCATGAGACAAATACAGAGCAATTACCATTTACTGGGTAGTAATTTGGCAACATTTGCAAAGTGGTAAATAGAAGTGACTGTAGTAATATATGAGTTGGGGCATCATCCCAAAAACCTATCAACACTAATTACAGAGCCGGTGCACCAGGTGATTGTTCAGCAAACATTTGCAACTCCTATGCTTTTTTTGTTTGTTTGTTTTCATGGGCTGCAGCCTTCAGTGTGGGACCACAGCTCTTCCCTGCCAGCCCCTCACACTCTGCCTTCCCTGCTGCCTGTTGCACATGGATTTGTCTTGGAAAGACAGGATATTTGAGATCTGTCTGGGATGTAGAAAGCCAGTTGCTATTTTTCAAGGATGAAAATTATACTGTTAATAATTGATCCATATGTTAGTGTTTCTAATAAGAATGATAAGGAATGATTTTAATTGAGAACTGTACACAGGACACTTGAGATGTCAGCTCTGCCAGACTTTCTGTGTCAATATGAGTTAGTGTGTTTATGGTTACATCTCCCACTTTTAAAGAGGAGGAATATTCCTGTGGGAGGGTAGTGAATGTGCTTGTGACTGAAAGGAGATACCACAGTGCATATAAATACCTAGAACAGATGTGACATTTTCAAACACATAGATCAGAGTTGTGTTTAAGGACTGGCTTATTTATAAAATCAAAATACTCCAGTTCCTAAATACACTAATAGGCATAAGTTCTTAATGAATGACTGGGGAGGGGGGCAAGAAGTCCCAACAAAATCAAACCTAAAAAATTACAATCAAAATAACCCCACTAAGAATCCTAAAAAAACAACCACACCACCAAAAACCACAAAACAACACCAAAAAAAGACAAAAAACCCAAACACCAAAAAACTAACAAAACACTGAGATATTGAATAGGGCAGTTCTTAAACTAAACCTTTAAAGCAAAATTTTTCCAGCAGACTGAACAACCTAATTTTCAGCTTGTTGCTCACATCTTCTCCTCTCCAAGAAAACTCCATGTGCCCAGGTAAGTGCGAGCACAGCAGCAGCTCTCCTGAAATTAGTGAGGCTCTGCAGCTGCTTATCTACACAGGCTGGAGCTGTGCTAAGTTGGGGACACAACTGAGAAAACTTTGGATTTTTGGGGGTTTTTTTCTCCTAGCTTCTTCGTATCTTGGAAACTTTTTAGATGGCATTTCCTCTGCTGTGAAAGAAAGGGAGTTTAGTGGCAATATTATAACTGCTTCAGACTTATATTCTTACATGCATTTCTAACACAAAGATATTTGGAGAGGAAAGAGTTGAAAGAGTTGTACTTTTAGTTGGGTCTTTCTTTTGGTGGCATTTTCATAAATATTTCTGTTTAATGGCTGTGATTCTGCACTGATTTCTGAAGAGCTTAATCTTCTGCTGAGGGACTTTGTTTCTTAAATGATAGGTGTAATGGTGCTAGTGGGAATGCCAGTGTTTGAAGGAGATAAAGCACTGCTCTGGCAGGTTTCACTTCAAGTCTTGCATGAAACCAGCCTGGTGGTCTGAGCTCAGGCTAATAAATAACACTCTTCCAGTGTGACACTTTATCTTCTTCAGCGGTCCAAGGTCAGCCTTTCCCTCTAACAAATGCCACCGACATTTGTTTCTAGGTTGTCCCCTCACTCCTCTGTGGTTTTTCTACATCACTGGAGCAGCCTGTGTAAGAACATGGTCTAACTGACCTCATGTGCTGTGATTTGCACAGTCTCATTAACTTTCTTATCAAGGCCAGTCGTGAACACTGGTCTGTAGCATTGTCTGCAGGCTTCCCCAGGGGAGCTGACACTGCATAGAAACATTGTAACTTCAAGTGCCAGTGCATGGCTCACTGTTAACTCTGCCAGGAGTGCTGGCACCATCCTCGCTGAAGCTGAAAAAACCCTTAACTTGTAACATGCTGACATAACTCCAGACTTCTTTTTCATTTGTAAAGTAGGTAGATTTCTTTTTAGGGTAAAAAGCATATTAGCTGGATAGCCTCTGGACACTCCTGCGAACACTCTGTTATCTGAATCCCTGGGGGTTTGAGAGATTCAACAAAGTGTCAAGAATTTCAATTAGTGTTGAACAGTTTAAGAATTCCTTCCTGGGAACAGAAATAAGAGGCAGGATAGTAGCCCAGGCAGTCGCCTTCTCAGGGTAGCAAAGGATGCTAAGCATTTGACCTTAACTTCACATTGCAAACTGCTAGTGTTGTCTCTACACAGTTTTTGCAGGCAGTCTGTATTTATCCTTCCTCCTGAAAGTAGCTAACAAACCTACGAGTTCTGATATCAAGTTTATTCTGTATTGATTTTAATGTTCTCAAACAAGTTGCAATTGAAATAGTAAATAGTAGGCGAGTTGTTTAAAATCCAAACATATTACTAAGTACTGCAATTAGTGATGCAGTCACTTTCTGTGAATTCTGAAGACTTTATCTGTCATTTAACCCATGAAGCTGTGCTAAGATTTACTGAGTAAAAAAAGATTTGCCCACTTAGTTTGGGCCCTTGTGATTATTCTAGCACTTGTTTAAATCTTTGGTTTTGTTACAGGTGTAAAAAGCAACAGCCCTTAAAGTGCCTGAATTCTCTGCAAGTGAATGCTACAAAGCATGTTTCTGCCCGTGAAATATAGAGGTAATTATGCTTTTTTGGTTGGTTGGTTGGTTGGTTAGTTGGTTTTGGTGACTGCAGGAAATTCAGTGTTTCCATAGGTAAGTATTTCTTTGGACAATTTTACCTCTACTTCTTAATAATCCCACCTATGTTCTGTATTTTGACTGAAATTCATCCTCTCGGCTCGAGATGTTTGACAGACCCTTCTGGCTGCTACCCTTGGTGACCAAAGTTGTTGCACATTACCAAATACAGATAATAAGTGGAAATTGGCAGTAGCTGTAGAGGAATTTCTGGCCTGGATTAGAACCATTGCCCTGAATAGGCTCCTGAGGGCAGAAGGGCAGCAGTGGCAGAGAGTTCCACAGCCAAGGTTGTGGTCAAAGATGACTTCAGAATTCTCAACTCTTGTGCGTTTTTTTTATAGGACTTTTGAAAGCAGGGATGAGAGTTTAAATATCCCCCAAGAAGGAGTGGCAAAGAGGGTGAAAGCTGTTTGGTTTTAAAGAAAGCAGTGAGAATGTGAGAGGAGAAAGTGCAGCATTCAGGGGAATACAGGAGTTTCTTGGTGCCTCTTTAAAGAGAAGCTCAGAAGTGTTCTTTCAAATAACTTGGCAGATTTGTTATACTTTGCACTGTCATTCCCAGGCATCCCACACACAGCCCAGTGTTGCTGTGTTAATTGAAGTTTCAGTCATCCAGGCAGATTAGCCTGGTGTACTCCTTACAAATTGCATGTCATGTCATTGAACTGCAGTAAATGCTGGACAGTTTGTTGCAGAAAGTTAATCATTTCACTCTTCTCCAGATCCTAGGGGAGCCATGAGAAGAACTATACTCCTCTGTTTTTCAGAATGCAGTCTGCATTTTATTTTTGGTGCTAGTGAGTGTGCATTTAATCCTCATGGTGTTGCTTCTGTCACTCTTGGACCATCACAAAATACGCAGCACCAAAATCCAAAAAGAGGCAAAGCTGCTCAATACACCAAGAGCCCCATATTGTATTAGCAAAAAATTTGCTATTAACATTTCATGAGCAGAGATTAATAAAACATTACACCGTTAAATATTTCATATTATCGATTGCTTCTGATTAGCAAACTCATGGACAGTGTGGAAAAATATGATAGGTTGAACAGTCTTTAGTATTATATGTGGTACTGGAAGGGCAAACCTATTTAGTAAGTCAGAGTTGATGCATATCACATGTTCATTTAACAAGTTTATTCTTTTAACCAAACTAATCAGAAATAATTGTTATGTCACTACTTGGCAGTAAGGTTTTAATTAATTTAGTTTATACTTTAACTGGTGTGCAGAAAGTTTAATTTTTCAGTAGGTTTATTCCTGCATTATTTATTTGGATAATTTTCATTAAATAGTTCTCAAATTGACCTGGAGGGAATTTGTCAGCAGAAAGACAGTATTCAGTGCATTGAAAAGATTTTATTCATATATTCTGGCTTCAGAAGACCTGCTTCAAAAGATACCTATCTCTATGAAGTATTTATGAGGCAATTACTTAGTATTTATTTATGCCCTTATGTACCAACATAAGCCAGTTTGTAAAAGTGTTGCTCAAGCTGCCGAGGATGGAATACTTTGCAGGAATGGATTGAGCAAAGACAATGTGACAGCACTAATGGAGCTTCTAAAACCTGTCCCTTTCCCCGGTGATGGAGATTTTTCTCCTCAGTATGTTTTCCCCTTCTCTTCGGTTTTAAAGGCTGTTTTCTGGTGCTGGGAAAAGTCTAGTAATAAAGAGTTATCTAATTAAAGCACAAACTGCTCTAGACACCTTTTTCTTCCATTTTAAGCCCTGAAATAATGGGTAAATCTCCTTCCTCAGTATTGTCTTTTCCCTACTTTTACTTTTTGCTGCTTAAAAAGTGGGTATTTTCATGGGTCATGTATTAAAACTTAGCTATTATGAATCGAAAAGTTTTTGGTCTTTTCTTCAGTGTTGACTGTAAAGAAAGAAACTCCATCCTCTTGCAGTTTGGCTCACTTGGGAATTCAGCCACTTTGCTGGGACTTTGTGTGGTCCCCAGTGGGATGTGGTGAGCATTCTTTAAATAGCAAAGTGTGCTGCTTCCTCTCCTGTTCCCTGCAGCTACTCTGGCTGCCCTGAAATGAAGCTCAGTTCTCTTTCTTGTGGAAATTTTCAGCTTCTCTGAGAAAGGGGCTGGTAAAAAAGGTCTTTCTAGAAATTAGTCTCCTGTTGACAATCCTACAACAATACAGGGCACAGCAGCAGCCTGGCAGTCAGGGGGAGGGCTCAGGTGGGGGAACCCATCACCAGTGCGAGCCAAGGTAACCCCATTCTGTCCTTCCTGCAGTGGGGAGCAGCACTGCTACAATTTGTGCCCAGTGCCCTTAAAAGCACTCCTGGGAAATGATTGAAATAAGGCTAACAAGGGAGAGATGAAATTTAATGACTTTCTTTTCTTTATTCTAATTTTTAAAAAATATAAATTACTTTAAATCTGGATAGGTGAAGAGCCATTTAGAATAAGTAGGAAGGCTTAAATGAGACCCATGAAGAATTTAATATCCTTTACAACACCTTCCAGCCAACCGATACAATCTTAAACTTCATCACAATTATAATCACCGCCATATGAGAAATTCAGTACAGATGCTAATTCCTTGTTTACTTAAAACTGTGAAAGCTGCAATTGATGGCAGTGCAAGAAGGAAAATACCTGAAGGTGGTTCTTTCAAAAGCAATCATTTGGGAATATCTCAACCGAACCTGTTTGAAAGGGAGGATGAGCAAACATTTACATATGAAATGTAAATTTCATACCCAGTGAGAGTGCCCACAGTGAGAGAACTCATCTGCATTTAGAAGATTACAAGGGAAGGGCAATAATTTTTTACATAAATGAACTATGGAAAGGAAGTGCAAACAAAGGACAGAATTCGCTGAACTCGGAAGTTAGGAAAGGAAAGAGGAAAAACTAATTGTTTTTGAGACAAGTTACTACCTTCAATACTTGGAGATTTTTTTTCAAAAGAAGACACTGTCCAAGAAGTAAGAGAGAACTATTATAAAAGAATGGCACAGGGAATTTAGTCTGCTACAAAGACTTGAGATCCCTTTAGGAGGTAAAGCCAGAAAGTCTTAGTTCTAAGTGTTAAAGGTGGAATCCTGGCTGCATGAAAATCAGTAGCAAAACCTGTTACCAGTTTGAAAAGAAACAAGATTTTTCTCACTGTGACTTGTTGGAATAAGCACTGAACTAAGGAGAAGAACATTCTTGATTCCAGACTCATAAGTCTATATGATGATAAATACATTCTTAATGTCTTGTCCTCACTTTTAAACCGGCATGGTGTTTCTCAGCAAGTGCACAAACCAATTAAATCAAAGGTCCTATTCAGATAAAAGTAAATGATGCAATCTAATTTATTAGGTTTGGGGTTTAGTGGTGTGAACATTTTACAGTTGTCTATGATTAAATTCTGCCTCACTCTGTGATGTCCTAAAATTTCTGGGAATTTGGCTTACCCTAAGAATGATACTCTTCTGCATGTGTGTTGGTGTTCATGCCTAACTAGCTAAACCCCCATACAAATAAGAGAAAAGTTATTAAGAAATGTTTGACCTTGAAGTGTCACAAGGGCACTGTTTGGTTTTGAGTGTTTGGGAAACTCATGGACTGACGAAGATTTATTAGACATTTAAAAGTTGACTTTCCACAGCTGCTGGAGAAAGCTGGTAGCATTTAGTGGGGAGAACAGAGGTAGTTGTGGACTAATATGAAGTGTAAGCAGCTGGTAAGAATACCAAGGTACTTCAAGGTATGGTCACACTTCTGGGGCTGTTGTGAATAAAATGAGCTCTGAGGTTTCACATGAGGAGTCTGCTATGGGGATTAAGAGAAAAGGAAGCAGAAGAGCAATAAAAAAGCCCCATGGCACTTTAAAATTCACTTTAAGATAAAACTCTGCAGTAAAATGCATGCCAAATATATGTGGAGACCTGAGCTTCCTTTGAGTGCAGGGGGAGCGTCCCAAAACAGGGTGCACAGGAACAGACACCTTGCACTGATGCTGAATGGAAGAGGAGAGGATTTGGTCTGCAGGGAGATCCATTGCTGGAGGTAGTGTCCAACTGTTTGGACTGGACATTGCTCCTTTCACTTTCAACTTGTCACCCACTTGTAATCAAGATAATTGTCTTCTGAAATGCAAAACATGAGGTTTGCCTCTTTTTATTCAGTGGCTTGATGCTTACAAAACCCACCAGGGAGGTGTGAAGGAGACAGGCAGACAGTCTATTTCCAGTTATCACACCTATTTATTTCACCTTGCAGGGTACAGTCCCGAGATTCATTGCTTGAGAGTGATCAGGCAAACAGGAACATGACTCACCAAGGCCCTACAGAATTTTGTACTTAAAGGAGGGCTCTGTAATCCAGGATTCTCTAAATTCCAACTGGGGATTCAGCATGTACCTGAGCCCCCTGCATACAGAAGGGCTCCTAGAACTGCACTCTGTTGCACCTACGAAGCATAGTCTACAAATTTGGCCATGAATTTTGAATATAGGAGGAAAAGGATCTGTGTTTTTCACATGATTTAAAAACTAAGAAAACAGTCATCTCTGCTGCACTATCCTTTTGTTAAGTGCACAGCATGTTAGATGTATTTTAATGAAAACTAATGGGTAATATAGTTTTCAGTTTATGTGTCAGTTGGTACTGGGCACAGTACAAAAATCGAGGTTTATGCAGGCACTTGAGAGCCCTCATGTAAATGCACACATACAAACTTTAGTAATTACACCCATATTGTTCATGTATATATATATCTATGAAGACATCTGTGGTTTAGGAGACCATTTGAATGAAAATTTAGAAATTAGCAAGGGTGTAGGTCTAAAATAAAAATTAATGGAGATTTAGACAGTTTGGTTATTTTGGACTTCCAGTCCCAAGTAAACAATTTGAATGACAAGATAATACTGTGTAGATATTCCTGGCCCTGACTTCAGTTCAGGAAAGCTCTTACATATGTAAATTCCATGAACTTCAATGGGACTTACATGCACTGGGACTTGTACACATGCTTCACTCAGGATTTCTAAATGCTTTGGGCTCTCTGCTTTATACATATGACTTTTTAACTGATTATTTTCAGTGAATACTCTAACTCAAATGTAAACCAGACATTAATACAGTAAAGGTTTTCCTATAGTATGAAAGTGGGGGTTTTCAACTTCCTCTGATTTTGAACACTCAAATAAGTAACAGCAAACTGTAAAGTACCTATAAATAATAAACTTACCTGAATACTTTAAAATTAAAAATTTAAGTTTTTATACAAATTTCTGAAAGAATTTTTGAAAAGTTTCAGAGCCTGAAAACATTTTGAAACTAATCTACTAAAAATATTCAGTTAGTTTCCCCTCATACATATTTTGCTGCCAGGATTTAATTAATTTACAGTGATCTTGTGTCAAACATGTACTTCCCTTCTGTATCTAAAGGAAATCACTGGAGCTGGTTAGATTTTCCCAGTGTTTAAGTTCTCCACCACATTTATGTTATATTCAGGATTGTGCTTAAATCTTTTCTCTTTCATTCTTATAAGAACGAGGGAAAGGCCTTCATAGAGTTATCCAGCATGAACCATTTTCTGACACAGGCAGCCTGGTTCAGATTCCTGCTACTGATCTGCAGATGAATGACACCATATCCGGTGCAACTGGAAAATACCTGCAAAAATATTAATCATACAAAGGATTGATGAATTTTTTTTATAGTTCACTGAAAAATTTATTTTCATGACTGGTACTTAATAAACTCTACAGCCAGCCTTAAACCTGCTTTGATAACCAGATACCATCCATCACCCGTCAACAACCCGTGCAGCACCCCTGCCACTCAGGTCCCTGCGTTCTCCATCTTAAGAGGCAAAAATGGTAAGTGTGGTCACCTTTTTGTCAGGCTTTAAAACCTGTTCAGAAGTTTAAAAATGGGATGCTTGTGTTAACCTTCCTGCCACATTCTCACAGCCCTTGTGACAGATTGGCCAATTCGGCTCCGATGGAGCTGTGGCAGGAACGGTGCCTGGCAGTGCAGCTCAGCACCAGCTGCCAGTGGAGACTGCATGGCAAGGATGCTTTGGGTCCGTCCTCCTGGATCCACATCCTCAGGTACATATCTCTATATGTCTAGTTACCTTTTACCTCCCTCAGAAAGCTCTCCCTACTTCTGTCTGTAGCTGCTCCCTCCCTCCCAGACCTGCACCTGAAAAGAGTGGAAGTGTTGAGCAATTCTGTCTGACATCCAATACAATTTTGTTTTTTGCACATCAGTGATGACTCTCATTTAGGCATTCCTTTTTCTGTCTGAGACAATACTTCGTTCACACTTGAGTTCTCCTGTAGAAGTTTAGAAAGCAACAGTTTTAGGGGTGACAATTTTAACTCAAATCGTGACTGCTTCTGTTTGTGCTGATTATGGACTCAGAGATTGTTGACCTCCAGAGAGATCCTGACAAATCTAATGTAATTCACCATGACAGTAGGCTAAATTTTGGGTTAATTTATAAGAAAATATTATAATACATTATACTATTTAATCTTCATTCCTTTCCATAATAATTTCAACCAGCTGATGAGTCAGTGTTTATAATTTTTTTTTTTCCTCTGATATGTTCCAGCTGTCAAAGACCTGCAAGTAGTTTTTTCACACTATGTGTTATTATCAGTCACTCAAGTGCTGAGTCATCAGCTGCACACAACATTCTGTGGTGAACTTTCTTCTCTTTGGAATGCCTTTTCTCCTTTCTGCCTTTAAATTTTGGACTTTCAGCTTGGAAATATTATGATCTTCTTTATAAAAGGGTACACATCCTAAAGTGAGTGATATAAGATGGGATAGAGTGCTCACAGGAGCCATAGTCCATCTGTATGCCTTTAGCTTGTATTTGTGTGCCTTATTTTAACTTAATTTTCCTATGTTAGTATTTATTGCTAAATCATAAGAGGAATTGGGACATCCAGACTAAGAAAATGGATTTGAATTAATGAGAATCAGTATCAGATTTAGTGACTGAATGATTATTTTTGTTTTTAACTAAAATTTAGTCAAAAACTGTGTTCATAGAGAGTTAACTTAGGTATGTATAGATCAAGAATAGAAAAGGTGTTACAGAACAATGTGATCATTCAGAGAGCTGTCATTTCTTGTTATGTTTGTTAACTTACACAGTTAGGACAGTTACATAATGCTGTGAATGGACACTTTAAAAGCAGCAAGGGATTTAAAATTCATAGCACAAGAAACCTTTTTAACCATTTTGAGATGTAAGAATGTTTGTGAAAGCAATGGTCAGCTCCTAAGGTTTCTTTGAATTGCCCTTCTTAATGGGAAGAGAGGATAGATGGCAAAGTGGCAAAGCCATTTGTACATCCCTGCACGGGGGCAGCTGGGAATACATCTGATAGCACAGTTCACCAGTGCTGGTGGTAATAATGACTAAGAGAATTGGTACCAGCATGCAAAGTGCTGCTGCAGGCCCAATTCTATTTCTAGATCACGTTCTGCCTGCAAGAATATAAAGAGTGAGCAATATCAGAGACAGGGCCCAAAGTTCCATCCCTGTCCCAGGAGCTGTACACAGTTTGCAGATCTACATTCAATGACATGGTTAAATGTATTATTTCCTCTTTGGTAATTTCTCTTCTTCTCTATGTAATAATCAACATTGGTTCAGAGAGTTGACTCTCCTCATTGTCTAATGAGCAAAAGATTCAGACTCCAAACCCAAATCCAACAAATTAAGTTAAAGAATTTAATATTTTCTTGTTCTTTTTTTTATAGGGTAGCCATATCAGCTTATGACCCTGTTCTACCTCTTGCAGATTCTTTCTGAAATTGTTTTTGACAACTCTCTGCCATCTCCCTGATAAATTGTGCAGTAACTTTCCTTATGCAATTGAAAGCCCTTTAAAATTTATTCTTAATTGCTGAGGGATTGCCTCTGTGCCTTTAAGATATATTGAGATTTATAGTTTTACTACTTTTGCACTTGAATACTGCAGTTTTTTCCTCTCTGAACTGCCAGAGAAATGGATGCAAATATTTCAGTTAATACAAAATGCCACTGCTTTAGTTGTTATTTACTTGAAAAGTTGAAGTATGTTAGTGCTGTTCAGAAGCTTTTTATAATGACTTCTGGTTCAAACTTTTCAGATTTTTAAAGACTTTTCACTTGACTTACAAAAGACTCTTGTTGGACCTTGAAGTGGCATATTTGCATGACTTGTACACACCTTCTCACCCTTGGTGATGTTTTATTCTCAGCTTTGCTCTGGGCCTTGCACTGCTGTGCAGTTCTGACTCAATGTGGTGGGTGCAGTGTGAGATCTGCATTTAACTTATGCTTCCAGCTTTAGGTACCTTTAATGCAAAGCTGCCTTAATTGTCACCTCCATCATAGCAGGGCCAGTCCAGTGTAACTTCACTAGATTTTATGGTGCTTGGAACTGTTTCTCATTAGCTATATATCAGATTGACTGACTGGAATGGCTTTATCACTTTTATTGCTGTTGCATTTGTATATTGATCTGTTCCTCTAAAGTGATGCGTTTTTTCACAAAATATGCAATATCCTCCATACTGTCTAAGGTCATAAACATCTGCAAACTGCTTAGACCAACTATGGCTAATCTTGAGAGTATATCATAGTTCTTTATCTCCATCCAAACCCAGTCTGATCTCCTGTGGCTCAGCTGAGCTTTGTGAAGGCCATGAAGTGTTAGTTGTACACAGGCCCTTGCTGTGTGAGCTGTGGACAGCTGACCTGCTGATGTGGGGCTGGCTCTTCCAGCAATGGCCAGGAAGTGGCTACACATTTATGGAATGTTTTCTTCGTATTGTTTTGCCATGGGAATATTTTCTTGACTACACACATGCAAAAGGAGAGATGAATTCTTGAGACTGCAAAACTCCATGAGGGATAGTTCCTCCATGATCCTCAAGATAATTAGCCCTGAGTGTTGCTCAGCTTGATAGTGATGCTCATTAGAATTAATTGAAAGGCATGAAAAAGAAAATATATTTCACACCTCAGGAAAAAGACAACATAAAAATGTCAACACATTTTAGTTTTCTAGATTTCTGAAAAGTCAAATTATTTGTTTTTATCAAATAAAAGTCCATTCAAATGTTTGGTCTCAGAAATGGAAACCAGGACTTTTACACATCAATAGAGACATGGTAAAATCCCCAGTGGTCAGATATAAGGAGTTTAGATGAGTGTCCTTGCCTATCCAGGTGTGTGGGGTATGGATTTAATGAGAGGAAAGGGCCAAGAGGTCTGCTGCACTTCCTGCTTAAGTACTCCCTTGTTTGTTCCCCCAGATCATGAACACTGGAGTAACTGTGTGTTCAATGCAGCCAGAGCAGAGCTGCTTTGACCTCTGGGAACTCTAGACTACCCTTAACCACAGCTGCCACTGTCTGTGTCAGTTCTGAGGGGACACTTGATGCAGCATTGTCATAAATGTTCATATAAAATGAAGTAGGAGAGCACAGAACAAAACTTGGAAAGTAAAACAGTGTCCTGTGAGCTGCTTATATAATGTCCACTCTGTTATTTGTGGTATTCAAACGTGGCTTACTGAAGCCTGCATCAAAAGTATTTGTGTATTTATCTTAGGCTTCGTTTAATAATACCACTTAATATTTAGCCATGTTTAAGTACTACCAAATTATTTCTTCTCATTTGTTGCACATTCACTGAAAGGGAAATTGTTGGATATAAATACTTTCAACATCTAAAATTCTACAAAACCAATAGATACATCCATACCTCACCATGTAGTTATACCTTAATTGTTGGAAATACTTCAGTGAGAGCCCACAATTAGCTCTTTTGTAAAGGACAATCCCAATTGGACATGGATAGTGATAGGATTTTTAAATAACCCTCTTAGATATTTCTATCACTAATTTATCTTAATCTCATTTTAGACAGACGGCACGTCTTAGAGCAGGGTCAGTTTTGAAGTTTAGTAAATGGTAAGAGACAGAGAGAAGTGGTTTTAATGCAACTGTACATCAACAGGGCTTATGTAGATTAGATAAGGTGCTTCTCCCTGTGAAATGTTTGGTGTGGATGATGTGGCATTTCCTTATTTGTGTGGTGATCAGGAAGCTCACACAGATAAGCTTTTGGATTGTCCTGATGTGATAGAGTTGTGTAAAACTATAAAGGTTTGAAACAGGTGAATAGGGGTGGAATAGTCACTGTTTCTAATTATTCTAGAGCTAAGAACACCGATAAAACTATTAAGCAAGTGTAAATTAAACAAAAAGGTTGGGCTTTTTCTTGGGGGTGTTCAGATTTGGACCTACAAATCATCTTCAAAAGCTTAGACATCTCTTTCATAGTTATTGAACAATACAATCGGCACCTCATATTTGTAAGCATTTTTATTTTGGAGGCAGAAAGGTCTAATTTAGCTAAATAACAAAAGTAGTTTTCTCTGGTTCCTGTAGTTTCCTCATTCCTGAGCTGGTGGCCCCTCCACCTTGGCTCGTTTTCTCTATTTAGTGTTTAAGACAGCAGACTTAGTTCTGCTAATTAGAAAGCTACTTTTGTCTTATGTTCCTTCTTTTAAGGGTGAGCTTAATCCTGTTGACTCTATCAAGATGATAAAAGTGTCAGTTAAACATTTGAAAGAGAACAAACTATTCTGAATGATTGCATTAGGAAATGAAAGTGTTGGATGCCAAATGGCAGTGATGAAACAGGTAATGTGTTACTTCAGGAGGTCAGAGAATGAAGAATTCACTATTTGTGCTAACCAATTTTTAAAGGCCTTTTCTGCTGACATTACAGTCTAGATTTCAAGAAAGGACTGAAGGAAAAAGATTTTGATCTTTGAAAGTAACCTTATAAAAAACTAATTAAAAAAAAAATAAAATGCAGTTGACAGCTTGTATAGGAGAGGAAAACACCTTGTCCCTGCAAGGGATGGATGAGATGGCTGAAGACCACAAAAGGTTTCACCATTGTCATGTTCCCAGAGTTTGGCTCCACAGGCTCTGGTTGTCAAATGCAATATATATTTTTCCTTGATTTATGTGTTTTTAATGGCTTCATCTTGTGGTTTCACACTGTCTAATCACATCACATTCCAAACACGATGTAATGCAATTCACTTTTTTCTGTCTCTGACTAAATTAACAATGAAGAAGAGGTATGGAAAATGCTCTACAGAATAACTTATTCACCTTCACCTTCTTAGTTTTCTTTTAAACTATTGCAAGATTACTTTTGGCTTTCCTTATAACTGAACAGCTTGCTCCCTTGAGCCATTTCCTCAGGGAGTTTTCTGTCTTTTACCTTGCCATTTATCATTATTACTTTCTCTATTTGCACTGTTTCTTTTACAATTTCTTTTTCTGTTCCAGTTGTTCTCTATCTCTTTGGTTTAGGGTGTTTCTTTTCATTTTCAATTTATTCTTATTTAGAGTTACACTTTGTAACTTCGATTATGTTTGCCAGACATGGCAATATTTTATGATAGTCACCCTTTTTTTGTTTCTTCTTGAAGATTATTCACATTCTAATCTCAAGTGACTGATGTTTTGATCACTTATTCATTATGCTTTTATTTTATATTTCACTATCTGTATCATTCTGTTTGGTTTAGTTTCTTCATATATCTTTGTTTTGTTTTCTGTTTACCTCCTTCTGTGGCTGTATAATCTACAACCCTCTTGCGTGCTCAGTCATCTTAAAATTCACAAAGTAAAATTACTGACCTGAAGCTTTTTTAAAAAAAAAAAAAATGTATCCCAGATGGTAACCAATTATAAACTCTAAAGTTGGCAGCTGTTAACAGGCCCAAAGTGCCTTCTGCTCTTGTCTGCAGTTTGACACCTCTAAGTGCAGACTGATTTGCCAAAGAGGTCAGTGAGCCACATATGCAGGCAAATACACCCTCAGTAAAATTACTGCTTAAAGTTTGCTCTGGCTCTGAAACATAAAAACCTTCTGGACACTCAGGGGACAGATTGTGACATGTTGACTAATACAATGGTTTTATAATGAACTTTATTGATGCTATCATGTGTTATTAAATTCATCTCAACAAAGATGTCCAAATACATAAGAAGTAATCAAGCAATTACTGAAATCTGATGATTTGTAGCCTTTTCTCAATGGGTCCTGCAGTAGCTGTATCATTATTGATGGCTGCAATAAGTTTTTAAATGTTTGGTGTCAGCATTGCAGAGCTCATAGTTTATGAATTGCCATTTGCTTTGTCACTCATTTGTACCTTTTGGGATTTTTGCAGCAGGGGAAACTGAATAATTCAAAAATGTTTGGTTCTAAAAATTGGTTCTAAAAGAATCCAGATTTTATGTTCATTTGTGCCAGAATATCTTGCATTCCCTCGATTATATTGGTATAGGTCACAGAATTTGTTGCCTCCTTTTTTGTTTGTATTCCTTGTTTCCCCTCAGTTTCTCTTCAAATTGCACAAGTAGTCATCTATAGAGTTTTTACTTCTATCCAAACCAGATAATATTACAATCAATACAGTTTAATGTTTTTCTCTCTCTACTTTAGCAGATTTCCACTGTTGCATTAGATGCAGGAGTCCTGCAAATCTGGAAATTTCTCTGTGCATTTTCTCCCTGCCTGATTGAAGATGCAGTTTTCAATTTGATGAGAAAAGATTAGTAAATGGTGAAAAGTGGGAGTTGAATTTGTTAGTGACAAAAGCAGAAGGGGTTTGTGTTAGATGATGAGAGGTTTAATTTTATTTAAATGAGGGTGAGATGACAAATCACTTTTATTTCTACCAGAATACAATTTATTTTATGCCAGTCAATGATAAGTTTTCAGAACTGTGTGTGCTTAGTGGTATCAGAAAACCCAAGAAGTGTTACATTGCAGTCAGCATTGTAATGATTGACATACACTTGGCAAACTCTGAAGGAGACATTAAACTGTAAAATAAATTCTTTGTGTAGTACCATGATTATTACACCAATGTTTCTTAGTGGGAAAGCTTATTGTCAAAGTTTTATGTCTTTCCTCAGATAGCAAAGCAAATAGTCTGATTTCCAGAGCCATGTAGAGCCTTTTTCACTTGTTTCCTCGAGGTAATTTAAGCATGTGAATTCTATTGACTTCAGTTTTCTTTCAAGTCAGTAGAAACTCTCTATGTGCTTCAATTTCTTGATGAAAACTTCTTGCCAAACTATATGCTTAGATTCTCAAAAATGGATATAAATATATATGGGTAGGTGTCTAAAACTGACACCTGACCTATGTTTGCTTATCATGGATTTATTTTAGGGGATTATATGATAAGGAGAGACAATATTTTTCAGAATAAGTGTCATATATTTATGACAGGTTTGTTTCCTTTCATTATATGTTGTCCAACACAATTGAAAATGGGATCATTTATTCATGCAAAGCCTTCAGTTCACATTGCTGGCCATATTTGCAAGTGCTTAGTGACATAAAGGACCTAAAATTGGATAAATATCACATTAGAAGGGGATTGTTGATCAAGACTCATGTTTAATGCATGTTATTTTTGATGATTTTTCCAAATTCCAAAATTTCTTGGTTTAGAGTTCAGTTACCCAAACCAGGGACAAATAATTAACCAACTCCCATTTTGGTGCTCTGGGTTTCTTTCATATCAGTGTTTCTGCTTTGTCTAGTTATTAAGTGAACAGGTGGTTCTCATACAACCACTTACAACACTTAACTACCCAACTGCTCTAAATAATCCTCATTTTTATGAGGACTCTTGTGAGTACAAAATAACTAACAAAATGGTTCCTCACCTTTCCCTCCTTGTGCCTGTTATCCCTGGAATCGTGAGGATAGGACCCTGATTGCTTACACAGCCATAATACTTGTAGAAAAATTTCTGAAGCTTTAAGATTGCAACACTGATACCTCAGGTTAGGGATAACTTCCTCTTTCAGATTGCTTTTTAAAACCTCCTTGTCTTCTTTGCTCAGAAGAATGTTGTTAAAGTCACTTTGAAAAGTATTCAGTTGCTTATGAGTGCTTATTTTCTCCAAGAAATAATGGATCACTGGCTACTTTTAGATTACTTTTGAGTCATGCACTCTTTGAATTACAGCTGGCAGAAGTAGTGCCTCTTGTTTTGATTTAATGCAGCCTTTACAGAGAGATTGGTGGTCCTTCTTGAACTACTCTGTGTTGCTCAGCCCTGGCACAATTCCCAATCTGCAAGCTGCACTGTCACTGTGGAGATAAGATTTTTCAAGAGATGCTAAAAGAATGAAATGTCCTCTTCCTTCTTGCATTCAATTACACAGGGTGTTAAGTGCCTTATGCTTCTATTTGGAAATAAATTGATGTTAAGAGCAAATTCTGTAGCACCACTATTTGCATCCTTGGGATAAATGTGACTCTGAGGTTTGCCTCAGTACCTAGGCTTAGATTTTTTACCCCACTAGCATTTAATTATCAGAATTCCAGTATGAGATGCTCTTCCATCCTGACAAAGAGTTAGCAACTAACAGCACATGAGAGATCCCACAGACATTATTCTGAACAACTGAAATCATGATGTTCCTTCCTTCACCTGTTCCCTCAGTAGAGCACAGTTGTTTTCATGGGTCGGATGTTCAGTGTCTAATTAGGATCTGACAAGACAATTACAGAAGAGTTTTTCTCCAGCTTGTCCATTCTCAACCAGAGATTAGTGTCGGTGTCACAAGTATGATCCACATCATAATTTAAAATAATGTCATATCTTTTAAAGTCCATAGTGAAAAGAAAATTCTGTGTATTAAAACCCTTTCTGATCAACCTTTCTTCTTTCAATTAAGCATTACTTCTGTAGTTTTTCTAGTGAATATTTAAATGTCTTTGAAGACTTTGCTACATGAAGACAAGTACCTTTGTGAATGGTGCTAAGTATGTAAATGCCTGTCTCTCCTTTTTTGATGTGAGTGCAACCAGGCAACCTTCATCCTGATGACCTGTCTCACTTTGTTCTTGACACAGATACTATTGGAGTCACAATGTCTAGTCCTGCAGATAATTGGTTTGTATATTTCTGGGCAAGTAATGAATTCTTTAAGATGATAAAAGGCTTAGGCATTTAAAAAAAGGAGCTTCAGGAACATTTCCCAGAGTCCCTTTGTGCATTTGATAGTACCAGAATAAAATTCAAATAACGAGACATTCTTTAGTTGGTTTGATATGGTCAGAAAACTATAGTAATAAAACCAAGGATGAAAAGAATCAGGATAGTTAAAAGATAGAATTACTGGGAAAGATTAAAAGCCCTGTTTCTAACCAGGATGCCTTCCTGGGGTGTGTGTGTGTGGGGGGAACAGAAAGAAATTAACTATGATGAGAACAGAAGGAAAAATGAAGAGCCATATCCTAATTTTCCAATAATTATTTGCGTTAGAACATACTGTATTGTGTACCTTTGAGCCTCAGTAACTTACAGAAGCTGCTTATAAAAAACTGTAACAAAAAGGATTGTGTGCTTGTGGCAGTTTTGCAGAGCCCTGACAGCTTTAGTGCGTCTGGGCATGTGTACCCCGGAAACTCCTTGCAGTCAGACTGATGTGTTATGTCCAAGATAGCACAGCACAAACTTGAGCTTCAGGATTTGGCGTGAGCACACGATACAACTACTGATGCTCAGCTTTCAGCAATTGAAGTCATGCTACTGCCTCCAGCAAGCACTATGATGGACTGGGCTGTTTTCCCTTAGTTTTAATTAGCAGCCTTACCCTTCTGCTGTTTTCTGCAGAAACCAGAAGCAGAAGGAGAGGTAAAATACTTGTTTTCCTGCTTGATTTTTTTCTCCCCTGGTTAGCAAAAATGTAAGACTGTACTGCAAACTCCAAATGAATATTCATCATCTTTGTTTTGCAGCTTTCACTTATCTCTAGGTGTTCAAAGTCCTAAATCAGTTCTATCAGTGTTAGAAACTTTTCTCTCCCTGTGCTTTTAAAATCGAAGTTTGTCATTTGCACAATTGCATTTAGACTGGGGTTGTTTGTGAGGTTGTTTGCTTTGGGGTTTAGTTGTTTTTTTTCTTTTCTTTTGAGAGAGATAGAAATGAAACAAAGTATTTTCTTTAACTGTCCAAATATTTAGCATCAAACTAGTGCAAAATTTGTCTGTTTGAGCTGAGGTGCCTGAGAAGAGCTTGTCTGCCTCACCTGGGGGAGGCACCCCAGGTAATGAGGGGCACGTGGGATACCAGGACACCTGAGAGCTGGAGTGGGAGCTCCAGGCACAGGGCAAGGTCAGACAAAAGGGGCTCTTTGCAGGGAGCCACTGGGAAATAAGGAACAATTAAAAAATATCAAAATATCTGTTTTAGAGAGTGTTATGATGTAGATGCTTTGTTTAGATTGAAAGGGTTTAGAATAGAAACTTCCTCAGAAAAATGGTGACAATGGTGAGTGCAAGAAAACTGAGAGCAGCTTTGGTGATCAAGGAGCAACTGAGAGAGAAGGATATTTGTTTTCTGTATGGTAAGGTAGCACTGGTAATTGTACACATATCCATCAACGGGTTGTTGAGCAGTGTTTGTGCTCATTTTCAGGTTTCACTGTTGCCATAACGTGAGAAATAACAGTAGTTTCTCCCTCCATTAGGTGGAAAAATGTGAGAAATGAAAGCAAAAGGTACCTGAAAGGGAATTGTCTTCTAACTTGCTTTCCAGAATCTTCTGGTACTGATTCAGTTTTGTACTTTATAAATCATCTAACTTATTTATAAATCAGTGGTATCAGTTAGGAAACTGTTGAGTAATATATATTTTGTCTATGAGTAATAAGTTCATTATCTGGCCAGTAAGTTACTGCTATGATTTAAATTCAGTTGCATATCACCAAAATAAAAATCTTACGTGTGTAGTAGGTGCTTAAAATTTATCACTTATAAATCAAAAAATGATACATTAGGGCACATGAAAAGAGGTAACCATTTCATATAAGTTAATGTGTCTTCATTCAATACTCTGCTGAACTGCAGAAATGAAAGATGGCTCTTAATTCAGTAAAAAAGGCATCTTTATGAAAGTGAAAAATTGTGGCTTCTATAGACCGGCTATTGGTATAAATTTTAATGGTCAACTGGATGGATGGATGGAGCAGGGATAAACTCTTGTAATTTATTTGCCATTTCTTTCTTCCTCATTTGCCCAAATTTTCCCTTTAAGCATGTTGTATTTATATTATATATATGTTAATTTCACAGATATGCATCCTTTTTTAAAAAAAATAAGGTTTATTGTTTGCATTTTCTTATTAACACCATCATGCTGCCTTTTATTCTTGTTTCTGGAGTTGTTCTCAATGTGATATTTTCCACTCAAAAGCCTCTCCTAGGTCATAGATTTTTTTTTTTTTTCTTAAAATACTCGGTGCTCCTGGTGCCCCAGGCTCTGCAGTAGCAGGTGGCTCCCTGAGTTACTGCCCCAGGGCACATGCACAGCTCCATTACACTCCAGAGCTGCCCAGGGAGCAGCCAAAAGGACACTGGACATAAGGGAATGGGGAAACGTTGGCCAGTGCCAGAGAAACAGGGCAGACTGCAAAAAGACAAGGAGGACACTGGGAGGCAGGACTGGCATCTGAAATGTCTCAGCGGCCAGGACAGCAGTAGCCTTTTGTGTTTTGGTTGCACAAGGTCCTTGAGCTCTGCCCAGCTTAGGATGTGCAGCCTCAGGTGGGAGTGAAGTAACTGAGGGCAACTGGAGTTACTGTTGTCTAAAATAGTGCTGCACACTCACTGAGCTGAGGGAACTGTGCTTGTGCTTTTAGCCAGTGCTGATTATGAAAGAATAAATGTGAGTTGAAGCAGCTTTACATTAATCCTGTGCCAATTTCATGAAGATCGAAATCAAATGTATTTCATTTGACAAATGCATACGTTACACAATGTTTTACTGAAAATTATAGGAACTGCAGTGTTTCCCAGTTGCTGTTACCAATGGGATCTACTTAGTCTAGTTTAGATTATAATCCAATATTTGTGAGAATTAAGCCAGTTTTCTGCACTGGATGATGAACACTTGGGTTACATCAGAGTCTATGGTTACATGTCTTCTATATTGGTCATCCTACTGAACACAGAATTAGCAGAGTATCTCTGATTAGATATTGACTTTTAGACATCTAAAATCCCCATTCCTAGGGACAGGCATTGCTGGTGTGTCTGAAAATGTCAGTTGTAAATAATATTTCTCTTCTTGAATACCTTTTCCAGCTTATTCATCTAAAGAAACCCAAATGGATGGAGTAGGCACTCAAAAGATCAAGGCCCTGTAGGAAATCTGCAATTTCTGTGTAAGCCCAGAGGAAAAAAGCAGCTCTTGAATGAAGGCAAGGAAAGAAGTTAAAATCCATTATTTATAGAGGGTGTGACTGGTTAAATAGTAGAATAGCTCTGAAACTGTCAGTCCAAATGTAAGTCTTTACAGAAATGGACTGTAGGTTATATTATTTATGCTGAAAATGTGTATGTGATGCTACATACCATGCTCTGTATTGTACTCTACTCCCAGCACATTTTCAGGGATAGAATGCATTGCAAAAAAATGTGTTTGCAAAATAAACTTGCAAATAGTGTTATGATGAAAGGAGGCACAATGTATTGTCAGAAAAGCTAGTTCAGTTAAATAGTTATCAGAAGTGTAATTGGTCTTCAAAGCTTCTAATTGCTCATTGAAGCCCAGAAATTATAGACTTCTACTAGTTAATATTAGAAAACATGCACATTTAGCTTTCAGAGGGGTCTCCCCAAGGATTTTGACTGACACAAACTTCTGTTGAGGGGACAGGGGGCACCAGGGTGTCAACACAGAGTTCACTTCAAATATGCTTTTAATCAGCAATAGCAGTTTAAATAATACAGGCTATTTACTCTGTCAGGGTTATGAATTAAACCATGATTTAATACATTTCTCCCTCCTATAGTACTGAAATCCTGAAAATGTATCAAAACTCTTACAAGGTAAGGGAATTCTAAAGATAATTTTGACGTAGGTGTGCACTGTGAGGTGCTTATCAGAGTGCATTGTGGACTTCTTGAGTGGATGTTTCAAGTGGGCAGGTGAATACAGCTCAGTATTTGTGGTCAATACTGGCCTCTAAAAGTAAGGAAGAAAAGAGTGACTTTCATGCCTCTAAAATAATGATCAAAAATGGGTAGCAACAAACAGACAACATGTCAATGTGCTGCATCATGCTGAAGTGTGATCCGTTCCTTCTAGAATAAAGCTTGCAAGGAACTTCAGTAACTTCTGTGTAAGTTAAGCCTCACTTGTAATGACAAACTATTACATGCTCTGTTGGTGTAGAAAATGGCATTTTCCTTTGAGCTGTGTTACTTTTAAAACTGTTTGTATAATGGTACACTTATACATCCAAATCAATTTATTAGAATAACTCTGTGCTTTTGAAACAAAGTTGACTTGTTTAAACATGTTTAGTTGTGATTGAATTTTAGTCTTCCATTTAATGAACACTGTTCAATCATAGTGTTCAATCACTAAATTAATTAACATGTTTGTAACTCTGATTGTGTACTTGTCAATCAAAATCAAAGGGAAAAATGACAAAGAATTCCTGGCAAACAAAATGGACTTATTATATGATTTGAAAATTAATTGAAAATTAAAATGAAGTGTGTTTATCTACAGTAAACAGGAGTTCTTTTTCTCTTTTTGCTGTCTCAGTAATATTTTTTAACAAATCATCTTTATATGTTTTGTTAAGTATTACAGAAACTCTTTTATACTTATATAAACTGTCAATCTGTGAGTGATACCATGTGCACCATTCAGGATTGTCTAGCTACTGATCTCTGTTATAGCAGTGACATAGTTCACTGTATTGAAAGGTGAAGGGATTCTAATTTTCCAGGGATGAGATTTATTCTCAAGTATTATATAATGTAATTGTATTAACTTACGTATGATTTGAGGCAGGGGTGGGAAGAAATATCACAGAAAGTTTTCCTCCTAAATTAATTAATGAGAGGTTTCACCAGACTCTTCTGAATGTTCTTCTTTCAATCTTCTTGTCCTAATTAAACCTGGTACTTCATGTAATTAAAATATGCTGCCCATACTGTAAGGATATATTGACAATGGAAACCTTCTCTTTGTAGCATATCTCAGAGACAACCCCACAGACAATCATGAAAGAAAACCTGATACAGACTCATTTGAGTCCTTTATGAAGATACTGCTATGAGTTCAAAAAGTGACACTCATCATCACATTCTCTTCACTTGGTTCAGATTGAAAGTTTTCTCTCCATAAATAATTGCATAGAAGAAAAGACAGTTTGGTTTGAAGGATTTATAAAACAGGAGGATAAATAAGAATTCTTGACTCAAAATGAATTTGTATTGTAAACTAATTTAATGCCACTGAAAATTGCCTTATTGCAGTACCGTGTGGGCAGCACTAGACTGAATGAAGTATTTCAATATACCACTACTAAAAAAATCCTCTGGATATTGGAACCTGTACTTTTGTTCATTTTATCATCATAAAGATACTACAGAATGGGGAAGAAATGGGACAAAAATATGGGTGAGAAAGGGAACAATTCTCCAAATCTTCATAAGGTTTTTTTGGTGTCTCACCTCCTCCCCCCATATATACAGCATTAGCTTTTAATTCTGGCATTTGGCAAAAATAACCTAAGGTTATTTACATTTGTCAGACTTGGCTACTGCAAGCAAATGGTAAAAGGGGCATTAAAATGACTATTCTGAACAACCCAAACTTCAGGACTGACATGGGACAGTTGGGGAGATGATAAAATGCCACTAAGGTAACTGAAGTAGTTGAATGACTGACATTCTCAGTTGTGGTGCCCTCTGTCCTTTCAATAACACTGGGATGTTTACAAAGCTGCAGCAGAGCCATCACAATGTAAATTAGAGTATTTCATGAAATGCTCCACCTAGCCTTTGTAATGGCATTGGCAGTAACCCATACAATTTATATACCACATATGGTTTAACATCCTGTGTCATCCTAGTGAAACATTACACAAAAAGAAAATGTTCTAAAATAAATTAAGATTACAACTTAGGAAGACTGGTGTAAAGAACCAAAGAGTGTGCAGGTCACTTGCTGTTCAGAAGCCCTTGTGGAGAGGTCGCACATGTTTTCCACTCTCCAGAGGAGTGAAAATCACTGCTTACCTGCAAAATCACAAGGTTAGAACTGATCTGCAGTGTGTGGTGAAGCTTTTGCTGTGGGACTCAGTGCCTTACCCACAGGCTCTGCTGCTGCCCTGCCACTGCAGCTCTGCAGCAGTGTGACAGCTCTGGAGCTCTGGCTTTGTCACGTCTGGATCTCTTTATTGTGTACCACTGTGTGCACAAACTCCAGGGTGGGCCTGTTCTGCACAGGCTTCAGCAGGTATTGTATTTTCAGGGTAATTTACCTTCAGCAGCAATCACCTCCAGCTCCCCTTAGTCATGCTAAATCAAACACATAATTCTGTTAGTGTGGATCACCCACTACAGTGACTGTGTCTGTTATGCCACTATAATGTCATCATCCTTTATACACATGAGGGTCAGAACAGGTCTGTAAGGAAAAGTGATGATCACTAGTAGTTAGGAGTAGTCTAACTGCTATTTTCTTTTGCTCTGGTAGTTGGAAAATGTGACCCAGAGGGGAGAATAACCCATGCTACGAGTAATTAGAGCCTGGTGTGTGATCAACAAAAGAAAAAAAATTAATGTTTCTGAATGTTAGAAACTTTATTTAAACCATATTTAGTTTACAGACACATGAAGTGTAAGCTGGCTGTTGCAGGCAGCCAAATTTGAGCAAATTGAATGGGGACTTCCCACAGGAGCTGCTCATGAAATTTATGTGTGATGGACTGAATTGTTGTTGATGTGTTAAACATGGTCAAAATCATAAGAAGCCTTTTTGTCAGACTGCAAGG
The DNA here is from genome assembly GCA_035583235.1 of Hafferia zeledoni. Classification (NCBI taxonomy): domain Eukaryota; kingdom Metazoa; phylum Chordata; class Aves; order Passeriformes; family Thamnophilidae; genus Hafferia; species Hafferia zeledoni. Next base: position 25,406,858 of record JAWWEV010000011.1, read on the forward strand.
AAGCAACTGCCTGTCTGCAACCACTGGAGCAGGTCCCCACTCCCAGTGCCTCCTGACTGGAATTTGGACTGTTACTGGGAACTTGAGTTAAGATTATTGTCTAATCATCTCAGGACTGAGGAGAAGTAAATGAGGCTCAGAGAAGAACGTCTCAGTGTTAAGAATCAGCCCTATCTGAGCTCAGGAGGTGCTGGAGGAGAAGGGTTTGGGGTGTGTGATGGTGAAATCTCTCCACACCAAACCAAAGGAGTAAACCCTTCCCTGGGAAGATCATGTACACATGGGACATGAGAAGGGTCATAAATATTAATCCATTGGATTCTGTGTTTTGCAGGACCCTCACCACCAAGAAAACCAGAAGAAGAGGACCCCCATGGGATGCTGTGGGATCCACAGTGAGGATATATTTTCTATTTTAATCTCTCTCTGACACTCTCTTTTCTTCCCCTCACCTCCCTTTTCCTGTTTCTCTCTCTGACTTTGGCACCTGGTCTCATTTGCGCCTTAATTTGGGCAGAGGCATTTCTAATAGTTTTAATAACTGGTTCATAACACACAGATGATGAGCTAAGGTCAGGATCAGGAGGGAATAATGCTGGAGATGTTCTTTGTTCTATACAGATGTAATTTTTCCTTTATATACCACAAAGCCGCTTGGGTGGCTGGAGTGTAAAAAAATGGTGAATTTAGTGCTTCTGGTTCTTTTTCTATGCAATATCTGTTATGTCATTTCAAAATGCACTTTTCCCTGTAATCCCAGTTAGTGACTGAGTTTCCCAAACAAGGTGAGAACTGAGGTGTACTCAAAGAATTGTGTTTACAGGATAAAGTCAGACTTTGAGTATGTGTCCTGGTTTTGGCTGAGGGAAAAAGAGAAGTCCAAAAATACAAGCAATTTAGTTTTAAGCCAAAGGTGCTTCAATCAGATCAAAAGCTAAAATTTTAACAGACTGCTGGGAGGAGAAATGGTCTTTTGTTATTGATCAATGTAACCTTGTGAATTTGATTTATAGTATTGAAAATGAACAGGAATACTCAAGTGTCTTACCCTCAAATTTGATATTCTCGATTCTGCGCAGTACCAAGAATATACTTTTGCTACAAAAGAATTTCACTTGAGTGAAGTTGATTGAAAATACACTGAACTGAGGTGTTTTTCTTCCTAATCACTCAAAAAATACTGTGAGGAAAAATTACCCTATAACCATCTACCATCTGCTCAAGAGTCAGAGAGTAAAAATCATATTGGTTCCTTTAAATGAATTACATCTAGTATCTTCCATCACCACAGAACAGCGTGAATATACAGCCTAGTGGCAGTCCTTTAGCCCTGCTGGTGTTAAAATAGCAGATATTATTAGTGAAGTAATTTTGTATTTGTGAAAATGTCTTCAGCATTTCTGTAGTTCTTAATTCAATGTCAGCATCGCTGCCCTGCAAATAAGTAACACCAAGTTTGGAACTGAAACCATGTCAAAAGTATTTCCTTCCCTGTTAAGAGCACGTGGTTATTGCCCTTGGACTTGGCTGTGAGAATTATATTCTAAATAAACCTAATAGCTGTTTTTATTTTTTTTTTCCTTATAAAGCACAATATGAACCTTCAGGGTGTTTCAGCAAGATGGTTACAGTGGATTATGGAGGCCACAATTAAAGGGAGCAAAACCAGGTAATGAGCCTACAGGATTTCAATGAAATGTATAAAAATAATATTGAATAAGTATGTAGAAACTCATAAACAATTATCCATCAATTATTAGGAGAAATTAAATTCCTATTGACAGAAGAAAAATTATATATGTGCTTAACAAGGGTACTGCTCCATTAATTAGCCTCTGGTTCTGCCTGGGGCTAAAGTTCAATTAATGTCAAACTTCCATTTGGTGATATAAACTTTCATTTGGTGACATAAACATTAACACTCAGTATAATTCTCAGGTTTAAACTATATGATGCTAACTTGAATAGCATGCACACATGATGTGTTTAGGATTTTTAGAAAAAAAAAATCCTATTTCTTCTCAGAAAGGATGAACCAAAATACAAACAAATCAGGTCCAAAATTTGAATGTTGGGAAGTTCTGGTCCAGTTCTATATTTAGTGCTTCACAAAATGAAGCAGCCCTACCACACACTTTTTATAAAGACATGGCCTGGGTAATAAAAGCAAAATGACTAAATCAGCAAGGTATCCCACTGGGGCTCTATGCCATATTTTTCTGCCCTGTGCCATATACATTCTGTGCCTGGGTTAATATGCAGTCCTGGAACTGCATTTAAGAAATGATTGCTGAGATAACATCAGTTCTGTGTCTATTATTCTTATCAGAACCAATATAGGTGCTGATTGATTTAAATTTATGAAGTGTATTACTATTTATTCCCCCTAATAGCAAAATAGATATTTGCAATAAGTAAGAGATAACATTCATTCCCTCTGTGCTGTTATGAGAGTGAAAGAAGTTTAGAAGGTGCTGGCAAGCCTGTAGATAAGGATACAAAAAGCTGTGCTGTTGAACACAGAAGGATCCCCATAGTCTCTACCACCTGTTCTCAAGTCTTGCAACCCACAACTGAAGAAGTCCAGGCAGTCCAACATGACTTAATTGATCCCATTGTGCTTGCTTGGGGCTGTATCAGACCACCATGAAACAAGCATATCTCTTTATAGTATTTTAACACCTTCCCAATGTCAATATGAAGAAACTGCATTTTCTTACTAAGTATTTAATGTCTGAGTCATAGTTCTTTTCATTGAAATGTTATTCACAGAAGCTGCTTATTAATTCCCATGTGTATGCAGCCAGCCCTGCCGGATTATGCAGTGTCAGAGCTTTGTATGGTGACCAGATGTCCACTCATGATATGAATGAAAGAGTGACTATGAAATCTTTACATTATATTCATTGAAGTTTTATCAACAACTAATGTTCGTGTTAATATAATTTTGAATATAAATGGTGTTTACACATTGCAGTTCTGTACATAATATAACGTTCCTTAAATATCTAACAACTTCATTGTCAGAGTTTCAAAAATAACACTGGTAAAGTTACATTTGTTGCTTGAAAGGCAAGATACTTTCAGTTATGCCAAATGAATAAAGGCTGGAAACTTCTATTTCTTTGTAATTTTAAAAAATTTGTTGTTCATTCAAGGTCCCTGATGTTTCAGAATATGAATGAAATCTATCATTATGTATGCAAGAGATTTTTTCATTCCCCTCTGTTTTCCAAAACCTGAATGCTCTCTGTAACACCACTATCAGTTCTTGCCCTCTGGCAACAAGATCAAAATGAAAGTGGAATAAAAGAGAATAGAATAAGAATAAAGAACGCCAAAGAAAAATGAACAGGGGAAGAGTAGATGAAATGATTAAAGAAAGGGAAAATAAGAGAGATGACAGATGTAAAGCTGATGTGTAACAAGGTTATGCATATTTTCATACAAATTTTATGGAGACAACCAAATGAGTTTATTTCAACTTATTTGAAATTCTGTGTGTGTACATTGATTCAGCATGATGAGAGTAGTCAAATGCTCATTATATGTCAGTAAAGATCACATTCACCATACAGGGAAATCTCAGACTAGTTTCTCAAGGAAGAGTGTACTAAATTACCACTGAAAAGCAAGAGGCTTCAAGGAGCCTCTCTCTAACTATCTGTCTTGAAATACAAATCTTTGAGAAGAATGGGTTTCTATGGAGAATGAGGCAGCATGGAAAAGACCTTAGAAGCCATTTGTTGATGTGAGTTACTGCAGTGGCTGTGTCACTGCTGGCCACTGCACCCTCCCCAGAGGCAGCAAAAGGGAGGGCTCAGGCACAAGTGAGCCCCAGGGACACAGAGAGGCAGATGTGGCCCAGGCTGTGCCAGTCACACTGCCTGCTTTGAGACACATGTTTCTCACAGCCTGAGACCAGCAAAGAGCTGTCTAACAGAGCTAAAAGGAATTAAAGCAGTGCAGTATCTACTTCTGAGAGTATCCCTGTGTATTCAGAGCTCCCCTGTTCTACCAGGCTGCTTTCTTTGGGTGAGGTAGTTAATGGATTTTGTTCTGTGTAGTGCTGGAGAGCTTATGAGATATTAGTCAGAAAGGAGGGATGGCACATAGTCCACAGGAGGGAGCAGTAGCTCCTTTAACTGGTGGCTGATCCAGTGGCCGTGGGAAAACAGGGATCCTTTCTCTGAGTACAGTCTGAATGCAAAATCTGCACTGTAAGAAACCTGTATTTAAGCCTTTTGCAAATTGATTTTCTGCATGGTTTTTCAAGGATCAGTCCTGGTCTAACCCTGTGGAGAGACATTAATTAATAGCTCCTGTCTTTTGAGGAATATTACTCAAGGAGTTTTTGGGAAACCTTATCAACTGTGCTTATATCCTTATTTTCCACGTGCTGCTGTTCAGCAAGTTCAACCTCAAACAACCAGTTCTGTTCTGCTGGTGAGACTGCTCATAGATAAATTTCCTTCACTAGAGAGGTGGGTCAGGTACACCCAGGAGCAAACTCCAGAAGGATGAGTAGAACTACTAGCAACAGCACAGACCAAATGGCACAGCTCAGTTGTTTAGTTTTCATGTAGAATTTAGATTTGGGCTTTAGATGGTCACTGTTGGCTTCATAATAGAAGTGGGCATTGTAATGCTTTCTGCTGCTAATTCTGGATGATGTTTTTTAACCACATTTTTCTCACTGATAGTTCCTATGCTCAAGAACAGACAAGGAATTTAATAATTAGGGTGTTTGAGGTCATGATGGGCATGGGGAGACCTGTATGTTGGAACTTGAATAGCTTTCACTTGTGACCTGAAATCCTACAAAGTGATAAACACTTTGTTTTCCAGCCCTGTTTTAAAACTAAAACAAGAACAATTGTGTGTAATACTATTACACCAGCACTTGAATATAAAACATAAGGACAACATGACTTACCAGTTTGCAAGAGGATGGTAATCCTGCCTAGGAAAGGGGATCTAAATCGAGCTTTTGAGCCTCATTTTAAACTGGACTTGCTAACAAAACAAAAGAAGTGCAGATTTTGAAACTTCATTAACTGCATCTGTAAGGTTAATATTTGATCATGCAGAAAACAAATTAATTTGTGCTGATCTGCAAATGTATGTTTATCAGTAGTATGTGCTTTTAGATGCATGTGGCCACAGGGGCTTACTATGGCATTTGCAATCAAATTTGTAGTGGATGCTGTACTAACTTTTTTCTTTTCAAAGTAATATATTATGAGTTTCCTAGGAAAAAAAAAAAAAAGCTTTTTTGTTTCCTTTTCATTTGTTTCTATCTCTTGAGTGGTGTGCCGAGAGAAACATGGATATAAACATCCTTACACAGAGCCTGCCCTGCATCTGTTGTGAATTGACAGCTCTTAATTGTTTTATTGCTTATTTGGACTCTTGAATTCTGCTCAGCCTTTCTTAAGTAGAAAGGGAAAAATTCCTTTGACAGTAAAAGTTAAGTTTCACTATCAGAACCCATCAGTAACTTCACACATTGCAAGAACTTGCCATTCTCTCATCCCTCTCCACCACCACTGCTTCCTCTCTGCTCTAGGGCTACAGTTCCCTCTGCATCTGCAGCCACTTTGGGTGTTTTGTGGGAAATAAACCTAGTCACACAGGCAGGAGCAAATCCAACAGTTTCATTGGCAGAGCCCCAGGAAGCTCGAGCTACATTCTGCAACAGCTGCTGTGGTATTACTGATCTCTACTCAAAATGCCAGGTCCTGAGCTGTGTCTTCATGACTTTAAAACAGTGCTGTATGCACTGCCTGTCATGATCTTCTGGGCAAAAAAAGGAATAGCAGCAACAGTGAGATATTATAATTCTTTAGACCCAAAGTCTGTCTGCCTCAACAGAGATAATGCACTGTTGGAGGGGAAAGCAGAAGTTTTGTCCAACTCTTCCCTCTGTCACCTTGAAAACAGGGAACTGATAATTGCAGTTAATTAAGTCTATTGGCCCTTCCTTTTTAATGATTAGTGGCATCCACGTTTGGATCACACTGAGAAGGGATTTCTGTCCCCCTGCCAGGGAAAATGGTTCAGGGCTGTGAATGTACCTTACAGATTTTTAGGAAGGTAGAAAAGAGCTAGTTTCTCATTTTTTAATTTACTGTATTTCTAATGTCACAATGTTACACAGATTTTTGGCAGTTACATCCCCACAGCTAACATGGCTAAATAATTGCAGAAATAGTGACAAGAACACTGATAAATGAATCCTCAAGGGGACTCAACACCCTGTGAAGTGTGTGACTTCTGATATAGCAGGGAGAGTCTCCTGGGGTGTTTTGAAGCATTATAACCATCCCTGATTATTATAACCAGTCTGGCTATTTTATTCTGATGGTTATCAGTCTTTTTTCAGGAGTGTCCCAAGCTTAACCATTTTACCAATGACCATGCAAATCTTGCTACTGTTTCTCTGCACTGATATGGCTCAAAATGTTACTTCTGTGTTTATTTTCCACATAGCTGGGCAAATACACTGTATTTACTGACTGATCCTTCCTGTCCCACTTAAGATTTCTTTAGATGAAAATAAGCCAAGTATTTTTGAGATCTCACTCTTTGCAATTTGATTTGGTTGTTTTTTTTTTTTCATTAGATAATATGGGACCTTGGACTGGTATGGCCAATGAAAGGTTGTTCTTTTCTTTCTTTAAACACTTTTCTTTACTGAAGTAGCCCATGTTATTTTTTCAGTCTCTATGGCTTCAGTAGAAAACTGTCTAGGGATTTGTCAAGATAGTTGTTCTTGGGAGAGATGGGTAGCCTACAGCTCCCTTTATAACTTTTGAGAAAAAAGTTTTCAAGACTTCTGGGTAACTCAGAAAGGAGTTCTTACTTTTTTTTTTTTTTTCCTTATTTTCGTGTTTTCTTTTTCTCTGATCTGGTTTTCTAGTTCAGCAAATCCATGTGCAAAACACACTACCCTCTCACCAGTTTTATACAGCCAGTCTATCTGCCATCTGTATCCAGCTTCTGTGTCCCTTACAGTCACATCATTAAGTGGAGAACTTGATGGCCAGCACAGTGTAATTAGCAATGTATCCTAGGAAGGCAGTTGGATTTGTTATTTGCTGCCAGTTTTGCTGAGAGCAGCAAAACCTGACTCTGTCACCTTAATACATAAATCTGCTACTCATTGGCTAATAAGGAGCTGAACCCAATTTCCGGAACTGCAACTTCATTTGAGGCAATTTACATCTAAGGCACTTAATGTCTGTGAATAAATTAGTATTCAGGTTTTTACCATTTCTTTGAGGAGGTCTTTAAGAGTTAGACTGGTTAGAGTGGAGTTGAACAGCCAGGCCAATGTCTTAGTGCAGGCACCAGAAGTGCTGCAGGAGGTGAGATAGTCATTCTGGCTGACCCTTTCAAAGCACTGTCTGATTATTAGGAGGGAAATGAGATAGCCTGGAGTTGTTTGGTGTGAATAGTGCAAGTGGGCAACAGAGAGGCTTAAGCAGCACAGAGCACAGCAGGTATAAAATATGAGGGAGCACTTACTGTAATTTAAATGTATTTTACATAAGTCCTAATATAGCATTTAAACTGCTCTTAAGGAGATATATTTGTCTCAGGAGAGCTACAAAAATATATTTGGGCCATGGAAGAAACATTCTGAAATTCTAGTTAGAGGAAGATCATACTGTTCTCCTCTGGATGCCATCTAAAGGTAAAAACTATTGATTATGTGGTTACCTTACTGGTATTCCAGTCCCACTGGAGTTTGTGATAAACATTTTATTGGTTCCTGATGGAGTCAAGATCTCAGCTCTACCTTAGGTGGTAAAAATGAGTTCAAATACCGAGACACTGATCTGTTAACAGCATAAACCAGGAAGAACTCCCATTTTTTTTTTAGCCAATTAACACCATGGGCTAGAGTTTGTGCCGTGGGTAACATGCTGATTGGATGGGATGTGCTGGGCTGGATTTCTAGAGCTGTCTGGGCCTCATCATAGCAGTGCTAACAAAGACAGCTCATCCACTATCCCTCTTCTTTATGTTCAGGAGTGCTCTCAGGGCTGTTTGAGGAGGTGCATGACTGAGAAATAGTTTATTGACTGAAAAAAAGCAGATGAAAATAAGCTGTTTCAGCTGACACTCAGTATTGCCCAGAATTATTAATGAACATGAAGTTAATAGAATCATTCAATGACCTTACTATGTGATATCAGTATGATTACATAAAATCCTTGGTTTCCATTTTTTCTAAAATAAAAAAAAACAACAAACAACAACAACACAGTCTTCTCAAGTGGAATGAATGTTCTTCCTATCTGTGCTCTAGGCAACCATATGAACTGCCTATGGGACAGCTTGCACTAGCAGAGAAAAATAAAAGTCATGCGGGGACCAAACCCAAAGCTGTACTTTCAGAAAAATGCTATGAGCACTGGCATATTAGGAAAAGTTTCAGCAAATGTTGAAAAAAGTCCAACAAACATAAACCCCACAAAAGCACAAACATGAAAAATCAGTTTATCAACTGCAAAAATTCTGGTTCCTTTTCTCTCACCTTATTTATTTACCACAGCCTCATTAGGTATGAATTGGATGGCTCAAAGAGCCCTTTTTCTGTAGGGCAGGTTCACGCAAATTTGCAAGTAGTTCCATGAATTTCCAGAGGACCTGTATCAGAAATAAATACTTCTATTGAATAAGTGAACATAAAGTTATCAAGAAATAACTGTAAATGTGGCAGGAGCATTGATATAACCTGTCTGCTTGTCAGAAAATCAAACACTTGTTTCAGTGCTGGCAATTAAAATAGATGCTTCCCATTTCCCTCTTTGCCTCTCTGTAAGTGGTGACCATGATAGACTGTGGCAAAAGATAGTACTTTGGTAAACGTAGAGAATTCTGTGATACACTTAGGAAGGAATGAACAAAAAAGGTTTACAACACTTCCCATCCTTTCCAGATTCTCTGTCATCTGCTTACAAACAAATATCCCAACTCGGTCAGTTTGGGGAGTGTTCCCCTTTTCCTTTCTCTTGCTCTGCTTATTGCTTCCTTTTCACTTCTGTCTAGAGGCCACTGACAGTCTCACTCAAGGCACCTCTTTACCTTCTTCTGAAGTTTTTTACCTTCCAAACTCGTGTGTATTTGTCCTGTACTACAGATGTGCTGATAGCGCCTTCAGAGTAAAGAGGAGGGCTGTGAAATCATACCAGATGTAAATGATGCAAGAAATGAAAACAAGGTGTAATGACTTATTTGAATTATGTTCCACAGAAAGAATGAACATTCTTTAATAAATGTGTTTTCCAGTTATGTATAGCTTATACCTTTCTTTACTCCCTGAAGAGGTGATGCATTCAGCCTTCCTTTAAAGGTAAAACAGCAACTGGAGGTATTGAACTGCCTTTGTTCATATTAATATTTCCAAATGCTGCTGTACTGAATCAAGCAGCTGCTGTCTGGAGAGCCATGATGTTTTATACCACCTTTCAGGCCTTCATCTTACACAGAAAGAACAGCTCTTTTCTAAAAGAATAAAATAATAATTCAGCAACTGCTGTAATGTGTAGAATGAATAAACATTCCTGCATTTAACAATATTAGAAATTGTGTGCTTGTCTTATAGAACTGTGTTCATGTTATAAACTTTACAGAGAATGGCAAAGATTAAGGATATCATTAACAATGTACTTAAAGGTGAGAAGGTAAAATAATTTATTTACTCAAAGGAAAAAAAACCCACAAAGCTAATACTCTGAGAATATAAAATATGTTGATTCTAATAAGGGATCTGTTTAAAAAATAACAGCAACCTAAAGATCAAATCAAAAAACATGGATCTGTGCCCATTTATCTTCAGGTTCTTTAATTTTCATAAATACCTACATTTAGACAGTACTCATGCCTTTCTTTTGGATTGGGTTAGGCGTTTTTGTTAGGTTTTTTTTTCCTGCTGTTTTATTTGTTTGTTTGTATTTTTGTTTTTGTTGTTTTTTTATGTCAAGACATCTCTCTTAATATAAACTTCACTGCTATGAAAAAGAAACAGTCAGTACTATGGACAGATTCCATTGTGAGCCATTTGAAATAGGGAAAGATCCTAAGCCCCAAAAGAGACAAAGTTGTGACTCTTCCTAGAGACATTTTAGTATTCCCAAGTAGATGATGACAGTGTCAGTGTTGCAGCTGAAACGAGTTAGTCATTAGGAGTTTTTGCTGGATAATCAGATTCACCTGGAAACAATCACTGCTCAGAATCAACTGCAATGCTGGGCTGAAGAATCATTTTAGCACAGGGTTCCTGTTGGGAAGTGTAGTGATTTTTTTTATTATACTTTGTAATTTAATTTTAAATATTTTTTTTATTTGGCTGTTTGGCCATTCTTGTCTGTTACCTGCAGTTTAGAGAGCCTGAGACAGAAGGGAGAGACCCAAATAGCCCTGGCAGCAAATGAAATTACAGCTTACTGAAAAGGTCAAAGCTGAGCTGCTCACAATGGTCATCTACAGAATACATGAGGCGTTCCATTGCAAATAGATCATTTTTCTGTCAGAAATTGCAAAAGAGCACAGCAAATGACAAGAAATGAATCCACAACTGTTGGAATGAAATTGGGAAGAAATTCAGACTCACTACGTTCCAGGTAAAAAAATAACCATATGTGCATTATTCTCAACAGCTGCACTTGAATTACAGGCAGAGCTGGGTCCCCACAGCAGAGCTGTGTATGGGCCTTCTCTTCAGAGTAACAGCCTTTCTGCTGTTTTGTAGTGAATAATCAGGCAATCACAGACCATGTGTGCACCAAGGGTATTTGAAAAAGTGGCAATTGTTCCAGAAATGTAGATACCATGTGCAGTAGAACTGGATTAATCAGAGGGGGGATGTGGTAAACTGTTTGTTGTTACAAAGAAAAGAGAACAAGCTGAGCTCTGCTGCCAGGGCTGAGGGGCAGAAGCAGATCTCAGGTCATGCTGGGCTGCTGTCTGAGCCTGTCGTTTCAGAGGGCTGCCTGGCCCATGGAACATTTGGTGCTCGTGGTATTTTCCTTTGCAGCTCATATTTCCCTGACTGATGGAAACATATGAGGTGTAAAATGTCATTTGCTTTTGGGGATACTTAGCTGCTGCAAACAGGAAGCAATCAGGTCAGGGAAATACCATGAGCCAAATTGTTACAGGGACAGAGATACGGAGCAATGTCACAAGCCATTATGCTCTCATAGAATGTGGAATCTTCTGAGACAGTGAACTGAGAGATGTTGGCCAGCAGGGATTACTAACTTTGAAAACATGTAGTGAGAACTCTGTGCAAGGCAAACTCCCCCCTTGGTGTTGTGTGAGGCAGGAGGACAGAGTGCTTCAAGCAGTAGTAATTGGCAATCCCTGGGGCTTAAAATGAGCTGGAGCCTTTGAAGCCAGGCATACCAAAGCATATCTTTGCATTTAATTCATCTCATCAGTCTTGACTGCAGTTGTCAAAATTTTGCTGTCAATGGGGATACGATTTTCAGTTTACTCACTGGTGATGAAAAGAAGGCAATGGTAGGTGATGTTTTGTCAAACTTCTAGTCTTTTGCTAATTCCGTATTTGGAGAGCAACTCCTTCCATGGGGCTGCATGAACAGGAGAGGTCTGTGCAAAGGGAGGTAATGTGGCCCAGTATTGCTCATCCTGTGTCCATGCTGGTGCAATGCTGGGCATGCTCAGCACCCACAGACCTGGCTTTCCCAAGCAGCAACCTGGAGGTTGCTAGTGCAGAATGCCTTCCTCAGGGGAAGGGTTCCGCTTGTTTCTTTGCCTAATTAAAACTTCCTCTTTGTTCTGTGTTAAAGACTCCTGGGATGCCAAATCCTTTCTGCTAAGGGATTTCTAGATCAGTTCCCATCTTTACACCACAGGTGTGAATTTGTTAACTTGTAGGATAATTTTATATCTAAATGATTTATGCCTGAGTCTATTCTGTGGTTTATTATTTGGCTTCCAAACAGTATTTCTTGGATTATACAGCTAAACAGCCTAACTTCCAAAGGTGCACTCTGTTCAGCAATCCACATTGGGTTTGTTTTGCTTTTCAGTGTTAAAAGTGGTTTACAGAGATGTAATTTTAGATGTAGGTTACTTCACCAACTTGCATTGCTTTTGCTTCTGTGTAAAGTCTCCTTGTCCATTCTCCAGTTACTCAACCACAGTGAATGAAATGACACTGTATTTGTATTAAAATGATTAAACTGAGCACAAAAGGATCACAGTCCAAACAGATGAATTTGTTCCATACTTCTTTTATTGCACTTAGTCTGTTTGACTTATTACTAAAAGTAATGAAAATATGTACACAACACTGTATCAACTTAGTGTTTAATTTTAAAATACATTATACATAACAGTCTTTACAGCTGGGGAATTGCAATTTTAAAAGGTAATTCAGATGCTTATTTTACCTAAAAATTACTTCAGTTTATCACTTTAAAAATAAAAAGAATAGTAGTTCTCCAATCAATATTTGGAGGTTAAGTCTGTTAATTAGCATTTAAAGTAACTTTTCCTGACTAAGAACAGAACTGTACATAATGTTGTTGCAAGCTTTTCTGAAGGAGAGGAAAATTACATGAACCTGTGGTCTCAGAGCCTTGAAAATGGAGGAATTCTTATGGCTGGATGACATAAAAACAGCATATGCAGTAAAGTCAGTGAAGTTTTTCATTACTGCGCCTAAAGAAAAGGACCTTAAAAGACAGACATTCAACACTGCTTCTGGGGAAAGAAGGTATTGATCCAGGAGATATTGTCATGAAGAATTCCTATGTGTGCGTGGCCACTCTGCCCTAGGACCAGTAGAACTGCCCATTGCAGAGAGGGTGGCCCCTGAGTGCCCTGGAGAGCTGCCCTTGCTCTGCCTCTGCCCGTGGGCAGGACAGCCTGGCCCAGCACATCCCCTTGGCTGTGCTTGTCTAACTTTCTACAAAAATCCATAGCAACAGGGATGTAGCAATCGAGTTCAGTGGTTTAGCTGGAAAGTTTTTCTGGTATCTTATCTAAAGCTTTTTCCTCTGTAAAGTCATCCCATGTTGTCCCTTCCCCTGTGGAGAGGGGAGAACAATTTCTTACTCATGTTCCTGCTGTAGCTTTCAAATGGGTATAACTATTCTCTCCACTGTCAATATTCTTTTCTCAAGCTTGAAAAACCTCAAGTTTGTGATACAGATAAGTGTTGCTATTTCTGTTAGAAATTTCTTAAGTAAAGTGCAGAGTAATTAAACTGCTGAAAACTGGCAGATCCAGCAAGACTAAGTAATTTATAGGAGAAAATGGAAGTTGCATTGGTAAATAGTACAGTAACTGTTTAAATGAGCAGCCTTTTTAGTAAAAATGCATACATAATTTTTCCTTCATGTAGCTGAAATGCTTTTAAGGAAAAGGCTCAGCATCTGAATTGGGTGGATAAAGATTGAGTGGCAAACAATTTGCTGAGGCTGCTTGAAATGCTGGGGAGAGAATAGTCCTGAACTGATAAGCTTTTTTCTTCTGTTCGACTTTTGCAAAAAACACTGAGACACATTGTTAAGACAGAATTTTTAAGATGATCACAACACTGCTGAGGTCTGTGTGGCTCTGTCTGTAACAGCGCATCAGACGGGCCAGGACACAGGCTGAACTGTTGGTGTGCCATTTTCCTTACTGATACCCTCCACGTTCCCAGAGCCAACTTAAATTTTCCTTCCCAACCCCCAGTCATTGCAGGGAGGTTGACATGGAGGTTGGCTGTTCCCAATACACAGTTCAGATGTGCTTTTCCAACCTAAGAGGCTTCAGCTATGTGGACATAAGCTTTGCCATCCATGCCAGAGGACCGGATCTAACAATAAAGATGCACAAGAATGTGGATTGGGCTGTTGGTTAGAAAAAGTTGGACTTTTCTCTCTAACCAGTGACTGCTGGACTATGGGTTATTGAAGTGGCCTCTCTGTGAGTTGCCTTTCATTTACCTTCTTATATTCTTAGCTCCTGTTCATCAAAGACCTCTTCCAAGTTCAGTAAATTTTGTTTGTTCTTGGGAAAGAGTTTAGTTTGGATTACTCAGTGCCTTCTGAAGAACAATTTTCATAGACCAGCACTAAGGGAAAACCTGGCTCCACTGGTATTCCTCTGGATGTTGTGTGTTTCTAAAGGCAGATGTTTTACTGTTTCTGTCATGAATTTGGAAAGCATGTCAGGCAGATAAAATAAATGAGTTAGCTTTGTCTGATATGGTTTTCCCTAAAAAGCTGAAGTTTATTTTTTGTTCAGTGGAGAACAGCAATATTCTGTAGTGAGTGGAAGCTAATTTTGGAGCTCAGCAGGTGTTCAAAACCAATTACAGTTATTTCCTGTATTGATTTGTTTACCCCATCTTTTTGGATAAAATTCAGTCTTCCCAAGCCCTTTTTAAAGGAAGTTTCGCTGTTGCCTGCATTGTTATTTGTAACCTCTAGTGCTTCCCTGTACTCTTGCCTTATTTCTGTGTCTCACCCTCACAGGTTCATCTGTGTTTGTTTCTCAGTGCTACCTCTCATGTTCAGAGTGGCACAGCATTTCCTGCATCTCAAACACCTTTTCTTTCTTCATCAAAACCCACTCTTATCTTGCTGGTGCTGATGTATTCACATCACCACTTCTCTTCCCTTGTCACAGTTCTTATTGGGAAATGGTGGATCTCATTTTCTTTGTAGTAATTTATAGAAGAATTCACACAATAATGATTTTTGACATGAAACTTTTAAAATTTTCTTCTCTATATAAAAATGTGCATCTGTGTTATTAATACCCACCCATATTTATTTTCACAGTAATTGTTTGGCCTTGGTGTTATAAAAAAAAAAATCTGTTTAATTTCATGAAAGCAATTTAATTTTATAAAGGTGTATTTTTTCTCCTATGCCCAGAATTGCATAGTGGGCAATATGTGACATAGTGTTAAGAAGAGACATTCTGACTCAGGAGTTGTCAGAGGTAGATGTATTTCTACATCCTCCAGTATGCCCAGTCAGGGCACTACAGGCAGAGCTCCAGTTTGTGTCTGACTAATGGTCAGCTTTCCAGCCTTCATTCTTCCTCCCTAACAAGGGGACACTGAAAGTCTTGGCTTTAGGCTAGCAAATGCAAGGGAAAGTGAAGGTTGCTGTCAGGAAAATCAACACTGAGCAAGAACAAGTGTTCAAGCTAAGGAAGAAATGTATAGAAACTTTCCAAGAGTATATTGAGACTGGAAATCAGAACTTAGTCATCAGACAAATGAGCTTCTGGAACAGTCTTTTAACAGGAAGGAAAAAGCCCAACTGGTTTTTAGGAGAAGCTGATCAGTTTAAGAAAGAGATTGCCTGATTTAGTAGTTTGTGATGGTAGAGACAACTAATAGTCAAGGAAGTCTCTTCCAAATCTTCTATTTCAGCTGAGGTATCATGTTCAAAAGTCTCCTTAACCAGCTTGGAAAGATGGACCGCTTTCTGTCATCTGTTTTATCCTGGTGTCTAAAATAGAAACCTAAAAATTTAACAGTGAATAATTTTTGTTGTTACTTCTCACTTGGTCAAAACTTTCACTCACATCAGAGGGAGTTGTGCTGAGTGAGAGTATTGGGATGTGTTTCCACATCATAAGTTCATGCCCCACTCTTGCTGAATCTTCACTGTAAATGAAAATAGATTGGTTTGGGGTAGATGAAAAGAATGTCAGATGGGAGTGTTTTACTGATTTAAGCAGCAGTCACATTCTTAAAGTGTGTGGTGCTGGGAAATTTTCTCTGCCATTTTATTGGGAGGTCAAAATTTTCAATAGCACTGTTGGTAGTGACACACAATGCTCACAAGAGAAACCTTAGCAATAAGCGTTCTCCTAAATACATGAGCATAATTAATATTTTAGAGGCTGTTATTTTCAAGGTATTTGATTTTTACTTTTGTTCTAATTTTTGTGATTTTGGGGGGGTTTTGTTGGTTTTGTGCTTTTTGGTTTTGGTTTTTTTTTTGTTTGTTCGTTTGGGGTTTTTGTTGTTGTTGTTAGGAAAAGGAAAATTTAAATAGCTGCTGTCCTATGTCCTATTGTACTTTAAATGTCTTGTTTGAACCAGGGACTGAAGTCAAAGGGAATCTTTCTGGCTTTATATCAATATCAAAATACTAAAGGATCATTTGAAAATAGGTCCGCTCGGAAAGCTCGAAAACATTCCATATATAATTTGAATAGAAGTCATATTAAAACTTAAAACTGTCCTGTGAAAATGTTCAGGACCAAATCTCCTTCAAATTCTGTTTGGTGGGACTGTGTTTTATATGCCATGACATGACAGGGGCAGATACAAGTATTGTAACTTAAGCCTATCAATAGGATAAAAGTCAAGTTTTTCTGCTTTTGTGAAGATTTAGGTCATTTTGGCAGCTTCTTCCAAGAGTTTATCTGTATGCACAGTGGAAGTTCTTCTACAGACACCTAGGGGACCTGTATTTTAAAATTTGTCCCAGTATGTCACCATGAGAAAGCATATGATGAACTTTTAAAATACTTCATATTGCAATAAATGTAATACTAAGCAGAGATCATTTATACATTATGTATGGTAATGCCTCAGGAATATCATTCTGGAAGAAAGTCAGAAAGGAGTGCAGTAGAATACTAAAAAATCTTTTAGATTAAATTCAACTTTATCACTTGCAGGAGACACCTCCTACTGAGGTGAGCAATCTCTTCACATCATTACATTTCTATTTCTGCCATTCTTTAGGCAAAGTGCTCATGTGATTGGATTAAGCAATCTCCTCCTGTTCTATATTTATGTGTATAACCTTTGCTCATATTTTTTGAGAGAAAGCTACAGATGAGTGTCTGTGTGGGCAGTTGATTCTGTGAGATCTGAGACTGCTTTCTTTTTCTGTCTGTAGCCCTGCTAGTAGGACAGCACAGGGAGCTGTCATACACTTCATTTGGATTTAACTTTCTGCAGACTTCAGAAAGTTTCTCTCTTCTCCAATAGTTAACTCCTACCTTCAGGACTTGTCAATTCAAATATTTCTGAAAGGAAAAAAAGGCCACAAGGTGAATTGCTTGAATATTGTTAAGATTGCTATTTATCAATCTTACCACCTGCTAAACTGTCATCTCTTTTACAGAACACAAGCACAAAAAAGCAAGGAAAGGAAAGCAAATCATGTATAATTTTTTGCCTATATAAACCAATGTTACTGGGATTTTTGTCTCAGATTCATCAAATAAAGGAAAGGAAAGTGAAATTCCTTTATATGTTTTGCAGTCAAGGGAGAAGTTCTGCTTTTCCACCTTCCCCCTTTCATAACAAACGCTGGATCAGCTTTTAATTCTCTCAGCACTGCTGTTTCTTGCTGTTCATATGAAGTCGTGTCAGTCCATAAAAAGTAGTGAATTCATATCTCTCATTTGTTTTGCCTCTTTTATCTGTCTGAACTTGAGAAACCCCCCTGTGGAGGAACAGACTCCTTTCATATTATTTTTAATTTCTTGGAGTCCTAAAAAGAGATTTCTGCAGTGCTGGTTCAGGTGAGGCAAATCTGACAAGTCTGCCATTACACCAGGTGAATTTTATGCAGTCTCTGCATTTCTACATGTAGCAAATCTTGTAAGCTAAAGGTATTTCATTACCTAGGGAGGGTTACAAAATATAATTTCACAACTGAGGTACTCACCATTCCAACAGTAATACAGGATTTTTCCCTTTGAGGCAGTATTAAGCTTTTTCTTTTAGCATCTTTATGATGGCAGTGGGAACTCTTTGCTCAAGTCCCTTGATATGGGTAAGTAAGTGCAAGTAGTTTGAGGATGAAGAGGTAACAGCAGCATCTCTTGGAGCAAATGCAGTGGTTTAGGAGCATGTACAGCATCAGTAGGTCTCTCTGGAGATACTGCAATGGCAGAGCACTCCAAGCTCCATGATGGCCATCATATTGTCATATCTATAATGCACATTTTAATATCATCTTGATTACATACCTACTGAAGTCAGAGAGTATTTAATTAACTATTAATAAATTAACTATTTTCTTGGGAGAGACAATAATGCTTCTGGATATGGAGTAAACAGGTGATAAGGGAGCTTTGAAAAGTGCATCTTAGGGGCCCTTATATATAAATACACATTATATGTGTATACATATATATAGCAGGAATTATGCAGGAAGGAGACTTGTATATAGAATACTCTGGGATATATTTATGGTGCTGAACTCTGACTTGTGACTTATAAGTTGCTGGAAGGAATGGCCAAGACCAAGGAGTTCCCAAGTAATTTTCCTTTAAATGCAAAGTAGGACGCAGCCACCTTTTTCTTAATGCTTGAGTGCTGAAGCAAATGTTTACATGAGGAAACAGGTATTGGCTTTTGAAGTGGAAAATTATTTCAATATGTTTTGAATAAAATATTTCACTGTACCTTGGAAAACTCACCACTTTGGGTTTTTTCCCCAGCTTGTTTTGTAGAAATATTCCCCTAAACATTCAGTGAAAAGTCAATTATTTCAGCAGGGATTTTCATAGTCTTTGTTTTCAAAAGATTGCACTGTGCTCTTGAAATTACTTGAATACCACTGTTGTGGCTAAATTACTGCATGGGATGTGCTGTGCAGAAAAAAACCCCAAGCACTCAGAAACCAGAGCACAATCAAATTTATGTAACTAATGCAACAATTCTGGTTTGAACTTTCTTCTGATATCTTTAATCCCATATGGTAACTTTCTAACAGATGTTATAACCTGGTGTAACAAGGTTGTGTTTAAGAAAAATCAATATTTGTTAATAGAAGCTATTGTTTGTTTGTCCTTCAGTTGACTGAATGACCAGCATAGAAGCTGAAGCAGTTAGAAAAGACTTGGGTCTACTTTAATCTATTCATGAGCAATGGTTTAGCTAAACTGTGAGAGCATAAAGAGACAAAAGGGAATGAACACAATGGGATGAATAAATAAATAGAAAAAAATAAAATAACTCTTATTAGTAATGCAAGTGGTACAGAATTTGGGTTTTCTTTGACTCACTAATGGAGCTCTGAAGCAGCAGTAAAAGGAGAGCAGGGGTGACCCTGCTGGGATGAAACTGGAGTTGAGAAGAATGTCCTTTTCATCTTCCTTCCTGGTGCAATGTGTCAGGTATTACTAAAAGCATTTCTTGTTTCTAATCACTGTGACGAGTCCCTGCCCAGTTTAACTCCTGTGGTTTATTTCCTGCTTGTAATTCCCTCCTGCTGCTCTGTAGTCAAGGCCTAGAATGTTCTTAGACAGAGCTGATCTAGACTCTGCCAAACAGACTGCACTGTTGGCAGAGAGTTGATCTGACAGTTGTCTTTTACAGTCCAGCACTGAGATTTCTTTGATCTTTCTGCTTTCATATAAATTTTAAAATACTTTAGGCTGTTCTCAAAATCAAAATAGTCAATGTGTTGGAGAATAGCATTTATTGTCAATGTGTCTGAAAAAATATTAAGTGCATAACTTAATTAGGCTGCAAATTACTCTTTGTCTGGGAGGTCTCTGGGCTCCAGCACTGCTTGGGCATTTTGCCTGTCCCTTCCCCACTCTGCTGTGTGGTGTCTTTGTCACTCTGTTGTCCCATAGTTTTACCTGTTTGAGCCCTGTGGCTTCAAGCATGTCTTTAACCTTCCACCTGTTCTATGGTGCTTATTGGGTGCGGAACATTTTTGAATTTCCTATTCCTATTTAATTTCATGACAAAAAAGTTAGAGGGCATGCTGTCACTTTTTTGTTCTCTCAATATTATTTACCATTTATACTACTTGAGTGATGTGGGTTGACTGATGCCTGAAATTGTTGGATCAGCAGGTTAAGCTGCAGCTCATTAGCTCACTGTGTTAACTGTGTATTTACTAATTCTCTGATGGTTAATAAATGAGTCCTACTGGGTGGTGTAAATTCGCTTACATTCTTGGAGTTTTGGAAGTTCTAGGAATAAAAATAAGCTTGTGCGTGTCCCATTTTTTCTTGCCATCATCTCTCGTGCACATGAGTACACAGTATCTGCTTAAACAATTCCTTCATTTGGTAGAATGTTTGTGCATCCAACAATTCAGGGGTGGTTTTGTGCTTTAGCTCAGTTAATGGTATTGTGATGCATTTGTAGCCTATGTGCTAACTTGGCATTGTATTTAGTTAATTTTTAGAAGGACATTCTTTACTGAAATACCCAAGTTTTCACTGCAGTAGCTCCAAAGAAAACGCACTTCAAGCTGTCTGAGGGAGAGAACAATGGGAAATGGAAGAGAGGTGATAGACTTTGGCATTATCTTTAGTTCACTGACAAGGAATCCTTTAATGTTGAGCTATGGTCATAAATGAGACACGAAAGCTGCTTCATGAATCAAAGATACATAAATATTCTCTTGAATTTGGGTGGTGATTTTTTGGAACATTGATACATGTTTTGCATTGGATTTAGCACTGACTCTATTATACAATTATTACAATGCAGCTCTGATACCACATTAAAAATGTAGCAAACATGGAATGAAAGAAAAGGTAAAGTCTTCAATCATAGCTTAAAGTTCAGACAGTAGATGAGTAATATGAAGAATAGTTGGTTTTCTTCAAAGTTGTTCACAAAAAGGTCTGCAGTAAACAGGATGGGATGTTTTGCAAACAATTAGCAATTCTGACATAATTGAGCAAACTGTTGTCCCCCTTTGAGATGTGTTTGCACAGCACAGGGCCCTGCAGGGGTTGTTCTTGCCACACAGTGCTGTGCAGGGCTCTGCAGTGGCTCTGGCTGCACCTCTCAGGGTGGGGCTGCAGCCAAAGCCAAAACTGCATGCTGGATTTTTGCTGTTGATGTGATTTCCCTACAGCTCCATAGGGAACCTCCTTTCTGTGTGCAAGGGAATATTGCAGGCATGCCTTGGGGCACTGAGTGATGCTTTTCCAGAGATTTTAGGGAGTCTGACTGTACAGCAGAACTCCTGGAGGATTATCAAATGAGCTGAAGCTATTTATGTAACCAATAAGGCTTTTCCAGGAACGCTCACCTTTAACTATGGCATAAGTGAAACAAACCCCTCTACCCCACTCAGCAGCAATAGGGAAGGGAGGGACTTCTGCACTGTGACAGCTTTCTGCAGGGACTGAGTTCTAATTACAATGAAGGAAACAATTGTGGGATAAATAGATGAACTAGGTCATTGCCACAGTATCATGTGTGACTAAAAATACAAGGTTCTTAAAGGCATCAGCTTTTGAGTCCCTGTGATACCAGTACAGAAGATAAAGCACTTTGAGATAGTTAAAAGGATGTAAAAAAAGTAGAAGCTCCATGTGAAAGTGTTTTGGTGTCTTTAGTGACTGAGGAGAAAATGGACTCCTGGCCATGCAACTCTCTGTGGTCACTCAAGGCAGACAGTGGCAATGATGGAACTGCCCAAGCAGAGAAATGTGCCTTTCAAATGTGAATCTGAGAGAAATCTGTAATACGTGTTTATAATGCCACTCAACAGGCAAAGAGTTTAAAAAGCCAAATTCTGGAAGAAAATGGTAACAGAAATTCTTAGACAAGAGAAAATTACATTATTAGATTTGTCTACCAAACCTCTTTACTTCTATCGCTGTGTGTGAACCATAGCAAAGATTTTATTCTTTATCTCTTCACCCTCGTGCTTGCTTTTGGTGGCCTACAGGTCAACAACACAGCCACCATGCAAAGCTCAATATTCTATTGACTATCTGCAGTCCAATTTCTCCCCATAAAAAATCTCTTTTCCAGACCATCAGATTTGAGTCTTTGCCACAGAGCTTCAGACAGTGTGTTATTGCCAAAGACAATTCCAAAAATAAAATTAGACATATGGTACTTGGTAATAATGAATGAGCATTCAGGATTTCAGTTTGGTTTTGGTAAGTGCTCAGGAATCTGACTGTTTTCTGAAACAGAATTATGCAGGTGGAAAATGGGCTGGAAATTTCCCCCAGATGAACTGTATCAGAGACTTTTAATCTTTCCTGGGCTTGCTAGAGTGAGTCATCTTTTATTCTGCAGTCTTAAATAATTATCAGATAGCCTGTGTTTTGCTTTTCACTTCCTTCTGTTGAACTTTGAGCAAGTCAGTATTTTATTCTCTGTGCCTTGTCTATTTTTAAATAGGTAATATGTCCTTCACTTCCTGGGGTCATTGTTAAAGATAAGTCTAAAATTTCTGAGCAGCAGAGTACTACAGTTTTAAAAGAACTGGACATTTATCTCAGATTTGATCTGAATTCCTACGAGAGTGTTAGTTTTAGTATCACCCTTTAGTTTAAAATTCTGGCTTTTTCAAGAATTTGGTGTTGTGTAGTAAAAAGAAAGAAATTAAAAGAAAATAAATGAACCAGCTTCTGTTTAGGCCTATGACATCCTGTAGTTTATTTATGACAAGTCCTTATTTAATCTAAATTAGCTCTTTTATCCCAAATCTTTACCAAATATCAATATTGCAATTTTAAAACCTGTTTTGTTACCTTTTTGTACCATACTGTGTACTTGATATTGTTGTTTACCTTGGCAATGCCACCGTGGACTGGCATGTTTGCTGAAAGAGAATTTACTCTTAGATCTTGGATTATGCCTTTATAATAACAAAAATTATGCAATATTTTACATTTTCATGTGTGTGCTCATATATCAATATGTTTTGGGAGTGCAAGTAAAGGGAGAAAGGAAATATCAGGTCAACATCATTTTAGGCTTTTTCATTCTCTGTGACAGGAATTTTCAATGTAAAGGTTTGTTGTGGTATTTTAGATCTAGTTTCGAGTATCTTTTTCTTTTTTTAGTTGAATTATAGCAAGTTCTTAGTTTTGCTGTGCCAGTGGTGCACAATCCTCAGGCCTCATATGCAAATTACATTCTGCCTACTTTGAAGGTCACAAGACCATGTAAATAGTCATAAATGTTATATGCCATAAATGAAATAGTTACTATCTATTTCTCTTCTTGGTTACATTTGGTTCTCATTCATGTAAGGTATTTAATTGGATGAAATTAAGCTAGTATTTATCAATCAATCTTATTACATGCGCTAATTTTGAAAATAATAATTAATTTTACCTGTTGTATAAATTTACCTTTGTGTAGTCCCTTGTGGCTCTTGGGCATCCAAAAGACCAAATAATAGATTCTTTTCCAACCTCTTACATATTTTAAAATATATTTTCATTTATTTGACTAATGAGATTCCCTCACAAAACACTCAATTCCTTAAAGACAAAAGAAATTAAGTCATCTTTTTGAAACGCAGTTAAGGTCATTCTCATTGTCTTTCCTTACTTTGTGCTAATTTGTGATACAGAGCAACCCAAAATTCTTTGGGAGACAAATGCAAGTGTAGTTGGCACTCACAGCAGTAGTGCATCATTCAGACTCTGAGTTTAGGCTGGCATAAAGTAAAGCAATGCAAAAGTAGTGCATATATTTCTGCTGTAGATAGGGTTTCTATGCCCCCTAGATAATTTCTTTACCCTCATCTGTCAGCAGGTATTCTCAGTAGTGTTCTAACCTTTCTTGGGAAAGACTGGGGACTTGAATGCATTATATTAATCCTTGGACTTCTCTAAAATGTGGTTCTATTTACCTGCTGGCAAAGGAGGCTTTGTGCTGTAAGCTTAACTGTTTCTCTGAATAGATTTATCTTATGCCTTGGTAGGGGAAGGAATACATTGTGGTTGATAAAGCCACCTTTTCTTTATGCTTTATTTCTGGTCCTAAACTAGTAGAGCTGAATAAAATCTATCATATCATAGCAATGAAAAACAGTTGTAAATTTGCTCAGAATCAGGAGCCTCTCTTTCCAGGAACTAATTCACTGAGCCAGAGTACCAATTTTACCCTTGCAGCATCTGGCTCCCTGATTAAATTCTGGGGTGGTGGGGTAAAGGCCTTCGATGCTGAGTCCCCCACATCTGTTGGCAGGTCACTGAGACACAGCAGGAACAGTTCTATGTGACTCCCCTGTTCTGAGTGTGTTCTGAATTGTGCTGATCTCACATGGGGACATCTGGAAGGAGAAAGGTGTACGTTACAGGGAGCTTTCTGCAGTCAGAGATCACTGCCAGCTATTAGGATCACAAAGCCAGTAGAGAGGGTTCTGAAAAATCTAATTTGACTTTGGCAACAGAACTGGTGTGAGAAGGTTCAAACACACAGTATGTATTCTGTGTTGGATCAGCATCTTGGAAAATCTGCTGAAGGCTCACAGAAATCAATTGTCAGAATTAAAAAAAATAAAAAGGGGCTTTTACAGTGGTAAGTACTAATATGTGCATGAGTAGAATCGCTAAACAGTAACATAAGTGGTATTTTTCTGGACTAACAAGTGCAGAATTAACACATGAGGAGGGCACAGCTCCTCGCTCTGGAACTGCACTGCCAGAATCTTAGGGCTGGTGGATGAACTGTTGTGTAGACTATTTCCTTGGTGAATTTCAGAAAGGTGAACTAATAAATCCTGAACACAAACACCTGAGTGTGACTGAAGAGAAAGGAATCCTAAATTAGATAGATCCTTGATAGCAGTCCTGTTCTGCAGTCATTTTTGCTGTATGCTGTCCTGTCCATCTTGCAGTCTACTTCAAATGACTTATAAACTGCAATTTTAATTTCAAGAAGTATTAAATAATATTAGTCTCTCTTGCTGGTATTGAACTCTTATTTTGATAATTTTAGTACTGTTCTTTAGCTAACTATCTAAATAATATCATCAGGAACTCATGCAGTGTGATGAGCCAGTTTAGATTATAATCAAAGGCTTTTTTCTGTTTATTATTGGTCATGTCAAACTGCAAACACTGACAAAAAGAAGTCAGGGCTTCACCAGGCAGGTCAAACACCCTTACATCAAATTAGACACTGCTTTTCTTTCTCTTCTTTCTCTCTTCTTTCTCTCTTCTTTCTCTCTTCTTTCTCTCTTCTTTCTCTCTTCTTTCTCTCTTCTTTCTCTCTTCTTTC